>OZ010601.1:72447814-72457814 GCA_963932145.1 Acanthosepion lycidas
AATGTTAAATTTCACGGGAAAACAAAAAAACTTAAGTTATACGCCATGAAAGATAGTGAAAATCTAGTTGGTATCGACTGGATGAAAAAAGTTCAATGTTTGGGACCTACCTATCAACTCTTTCTGCAAAATGTTAGAGGTTGAACCATGAGATACTATAAAATTAAAGGAAGAATTATATAACCAATTCCATGAGGTTTTTTCAAGTGGGTTGGGACGATGCAACAAATTTATGGTCAAAATAGAATTAAAAGAAAACATCCAACCAATTTTTAAAAAGAAGCGATATGTACCGTTCGCTACTATAGAAAAAATAGACAAAGAATTGGAGAGACTTGAACAAACTGGGATTCTATCAAAAACAGAGTTTAGAGAGTGGGCAGCACCGGTAGTTTATGTAAAAAAGAAGTCAGGAGAAATCCGGGTATGCGCAGATTTTTCGGCGGCACTTAACAAGGCGATATAAGACCACCATTACCCGCTACCAAGCCCAGAAGAAATATTTACAAAGCTCAACGGCGGTAAGAAAAATAGATCTAAGTGAGAATTCTATGGATAGAATCTTCGAAGCATTTGAGATCCAAAGACCTCAGGAAGACACAGAAATGAGAAGGTCAAACAGGAAGAGAAAATTTGCCGAACCCCTGATTATCAACCATAAGAGACAAAAATACTAACTCCCCCAAGAAAGGGATCTAAGGAGAGGGTGTTATGGGGTCCTCCCTTTTTTCATATAAGTGGACTCCACCAGTGTTACTTGGACTGCTGCCGTTAAATACCCAGAGTCAGTCAGAATATACAGAGGGAGAGTGAGCTGGAGAGTTTGTGATGGAGTTGGAGGTAGAGTAATAGTGTGAAGTAACCGCTTGTAGAAGTCACAGTTACAAGTACGTAGACTCTAAGGAAGTCCTACTTCGAGACTGTATCTATATATATTATTATTGCTACTAACCGCGTTTCTGGATTTACTAACAGTATTACCCATTGTATTATTGTATAAATACATTTATTTGTTATATTTCATACCTGCGTTTGTCATTCATTGGAAACCGAATTTCATCTCGGAATCCACAACAGAGAGGTAAACTATGAAGACGCCGGAGCGACTCAGAGCCCACGAGCTATCTCTCCTCCAGGCCACTCGCCTTGCCGCTGCCAAACGACGCCTAACAGAACAAGCGGAAGGAAATAATAAACTCTCTTCAGTTCGGCCTTCAGATTTTCAATATTGTGGTGGGGAGTAAATCACATCTCACTCTCAAAAACCCTCCACAAACAAGTCATTAGACTAGAGGTATGGTGATGAGAGAGAATATTCCTCCTTGGTGATGATACCATGACACTTATTTTATTGCACCACTGTCGCTCTGTCTTAGTGAAGTGCCTAAAGTTCATCACCTAAGTGGTAGTGCATTATGCATTGAGTGCACCCTTGAAGATCTCTTTTGTGTCCCATTCATTTTGATCTTTACCACATGAGACACGAAACCAAGAAGGACATTCCTCTATCAGAAATGGCTACCGAAAGCGTAACTGATGCTGGTTTCTGGGTTCTGATTTACGAATTGTCGAACGAACACGATCATTTTTATGATTAAACGTCTGCTTAAAAGTGAACAATTTCTCATCAGTAAAGATGATGTTTTGCAGGGTTCCATCTCAAATCCGTTTCGGCAACTGCTTATTTTTTGAGGCCTCTTTACTGCGGCTGATGACGTAAGCTGGTTATCTTATATGGAGACATAATTGGATCATTTCGATATAGCCTCGGCACGGTCATACTCGAAATCCACACATTGTTTAGTATTGTTAAAGTTATCGGACGCCATTGCACCCAGGAGCCAATAGTTCTGACTATACCAGGGAAGTAAATCTCGTCTTAACAGGTATCTATTTGCTACTGCTCGTAACATATGTAAGCGAGTCCTCGAAGAAGGAAAGTCCCTGTTTGCTGAGAGAATGAGGCACCACATAGCCTCTAAAATCTTCGACTCTCGTGACTACGGGTGTCTCTGTAATTGGGTAGTAAATAAGCGTAAGATCTCTATTATCCACTTTTCAATCTATTTGAAGTGTTCTCCTCTGCTCATAAAGCGCAATACTTTGGTCGTAAATTCTCCAAAATGTTTCCATGGATTCTGCTATATTCTCTAACATTAATCCCCACAAAGCCTGTGGACCCGATCGCGTCCCTGTAATAGTCACTAACAAGTGTGCTGCCGAACTAGCCCATGCCCTCTCTAAACTGTATAATCAATACCACGCTTCCTTCTGTTTTCCTGCTTGCTGCAAGTCATCGTCCGTTGTTCCAGATTTTATGAACTCTGGTGAACTTTCTGATCCATCCAACTATCTGGCAAATAGTATGTATAGCTCATTTGGACTATCACTGGTCATCACTAGATTTTCTACGTAGAACCAATTCCCCATCATTCAAGGATCGAAAGGAAATTGAGCGACATAGTACCGGAGAACGCAATTCAATATGAAAGGGCTAGACGTGAATCCGAAAATAAATTTGGTTTACGTAAAAAAACGCAGCCTTCCGTTGGCTTCAAGAAGAAACAGAACCTATTCTTACCAGCCTCCAACGTTAGGCGGATCATTAAGAAGACCTTGATATCAGCCTTAAGTTGCGAAAAATAATTCCTTTTGCGACGAACCATAATCGTCTGATAACATGCATTGGCTTATATGAAGAGCGATGAAAAGGAAGAAAAAAATATTTCCTTTATGACCACTTCAGGAATTACGTGGTAACACAACATGAGACTCTGTAACTATAAAAAATAGTAAAAAGGTAACAGTTTTTATTCAGAAAGAACCAACAACCCAGGTAAGTACATTACTCCTTCCCACTCCTGAACCGACAATTTCCCCACACCATTTGTTTGTCTCCGTTTGGGAAACTCCAAGAGGATCTCATCAATGCTGAATTGATTCGTCATCAGGACCTTTTTCTTAGACAAGCAATACAGCTCTTGTTTCTCCAGATCCACTGCTGATGTACTAAAGATAATCACGGATAGTGAACGGTGAAGCCCGTGCTGTAGCATTGTACATCTCGAAAACCTTTGATAGGGTTCAGCATTCAGGTCTTCTCCACAAGGTGAAAATATACGGTATTTCAGGGAACGTTTTTGAGCTGATACAGTCGTTTCCATCAAATCGTGAAAAGAATGTTGTCCTGAACGGCCGCTTGTCTAAATCATTTCGTACTAATACGTGTGTCCCCTACGGCTATATCCTTGGTCCTATGCTGTTTTAATCTTCATTAACGACCTTCCCGATGACTCTCAAATTGTCATCTACGCTGATGAAACTAGCATTTACTTCTTCTTAGATAGTAAGGTTTATCATGTCAAAATGTAGGAAATATCTTAAGACTGTTAACGGGGAAAAACATGGCTTGCCAATTTTAACGCCTCGAAAATTAAACTGCTATCCATTAATCATGTGACAGACAACTGTCAGCCTTTCATCAGCTTGGCTGATGCTATCCTCCGACAAAGTGACTTATTGCGCCTTCTCGGGATAACGTTCTCAGCTGACAACGCTAGATCAGCTGCAACGAATGTCGGTTCACTGTGTCGAACGAGACAGTTTTTCTCTCCGCAATCTATCTTGCATATCTATACACCTACCATTCGTCCATGCTTAGAATATTGCTGCCATATATGATCCGGTGCCTCTGTTATTTTTCTCGAGCTCCTCGATAAGCTCCAGAGAAGAATCAGCATTATTATTGAGCCTAATCTCGCGGCTCGGCTCTGCTCGGTTCGGCTCTGCTCGGCTCTGCTCGGCTCGGCTCGGCTCGGCTCGGCTCGGCTCGGCTCGGCTAGGCTCGGCTCGGATCGGATCGGCTCGAATCGGACCGGCTCGGCTCGGTTCGGCCCCATGATCGGCTCGGATCGGATCGGCTCGGATCGGCTAGGCTTCAGTCACTTACCAACATCCGTAAGGTTGCCACCCTGTGCATTTTTTTATAAATACTTTCAGAGAAGTTGTTCGCATGTGCTATGTTAACCTGACCGTATGAATTTAAACGCTATACTAAACTGTGAGCGAGATCTTATCAATCTAACGTTGAGCGAGATATACTTTGCCGTAATTTCTAAGCTGAAATTTCTTGATTGTGGAACTCCCTCCTGGCTCAATGTTTTCCTACAAACTTTCATCTACTAAAACTTAAATGCAATATCAATAGGTATCTACTGTCCTGATTGGTCTTGTCTTTACTTGCTAATTCCTCCACACACTGTAACACCTTGCGTGCTAGTGACTGCACTACATTGCTTGGGTGGATAACAATTAAGTATATATATGGTGCGGAGAAATTGACGGTTCAGGCAGGGGAAGGAGTAATGTACTTCCTGGGTTGTTGGTTCTTTTTGACTAAAAAATGTTACCTTTTTAGTATTTTTATAGTTACAGCGTCTCGTGCCTTGTTACTACGTGATCCCTGAAGTGGTCATAAAGGAAATATTTTTTTCCTCCTTTTCATCGCTCTTCTGGTACGCCAATGCAAGTTATCCGCCGAGTAAGCTACGTCGCGTAAGGCTGTATTTTTCGCAACTTCAGGCGGATATCAGGAAGGTCTTCTTAATGATCCGCCTGGCGTCGGAGGCCGATAAGAATAGGTTCTGTTTCTTCTTGAAACCAAATGTTGGCTGCAATTTTTTAAGTAAATCAAATTTTATTTTCGGATTCACGTCTAGCCCCGTCATACTGAATTGCGTTTTTCGGTACCATTCCGCTCAATTTCCTTTGGATCCTTCTATTATGGAGAATCGGTTCTACGTAGAAAATCTAGTGATAGTCTAAATGAGCTATTCATTTTGTATGCCCTTTCTAGGGAACGATTACAACTGAGTTGGTTCGAGCTTCAATCTTGCAGCTATAACTGAGGATTCGCGACAAAATGAAGTCGGATGTTACCCCGAGCAGTCTTGAAGCTGATTGAGGGAAGGTGCTTGGGTAACGATACAATCTGTTCACTGACACACAGCGTATTGCTCCAAAGATTGTGACACTAATGCTTCCACAAAGCGGCACATATTCTCCGAAGCAACAAGAGTCTTTCACGCCTTGTCTTTTTACTTGCCTGTCTCATTGTGAGTTTGTATCCTGTTAAGTGATCTATAGAAGAGAGGCTTAAGTTGAGAGGACCGGTTCCAGCCAAGATAGATCTGCTGATCTTTCCGGGTTGGGGATAATTACTTTTCTCCGGAAGGGTTTCAGATGGAACGAGGCTGGTGATATTTTCCTCATCTGTGATGCATCACCAGATGCATATGGGTTTGCTGCATATTTGGTGCAGAATTGCCAGTCTTACCTGGTTTTTGTAAAGGCTAATGTGGCACCCTTAAAGAAGAAGAGTCTTCCCACCTTGGAATCTTTGGCCGTCTATTTGTTCCTGAAATGCTTGGTCAGTCTTGAGAAGTTGTGGCTGGTTTTCCCCCATCCAAAATAGGGGTAGCCACGGAATCTTAGGCGGTCTTCTCGTGGATCATTTCTGGATCAATCGTGAACCTATTTGCCAGATTTGCTATATTTGCCAGCTGAAGAATGTCTTGCTGAGGGTTGTTGAGTTAGAATCCGTGATTGGCCTTACAACCTCTTTCTGGTATGCACTAACCACGGAGAAGCCTTCTAACTTGATCTCTAGGGGTTTGACGCTGGAAAGATTTAAGGCTTGCAGTTGGTTCTGGTATCATGATCCGGATTGTTTGTGTAGCGAGATTACTCCATGGTCCACGGAAATATTGTCATATCTCAATCAACGCAGCCAACGGATAGCCCATTCTTCATGCTGCTGTCATCCAGGGAAGGAATTCTAAACGGTTCGGCCTTTGGAGAAATTTCCTTCCTTTGCAATACTATTGAGGGTAATTGCGTTAGTTATACAGTTTATTAATAGGTTGCGTCGATTAGATGTTGATAGGGAGAGACTGGCATCCATACTTCTGATGAAGACAATGAAACAGAAACCCTATCCTGAGGAATTGTCATTTTTGCCGGATCCTTCATGCACAAACTTCCCTAGGTTGTTGGGGGACATTGAGCTGTACCTTGTTGAGGAGGGCTTCATTTGGCAAGGCGGCAGAATTGGTAATCCTCTTCATTTCAATATGGGAGTTAAACACACAATTCTGTTGGCAAAACATCACTCGATAGCCAAACTCCTCATAATGGATGTCCATACCAGGTGCCAACACTTGTGAGTTTGGTCCAGGTTGGCGGAAGTGAGACGAAGTAGTTACCGGGTCCCCAAGGGAAAGCAGGCTATGAAAACGGTCTTGGTATATATGCGTTGTGCAAGAGGTGCAATGCTAGACATGTACTGCCTCCCAATATGACCAGTTTACCCAATTCGCGTGTAAGGATGGAGGTAACTTTCAGACATACAGGAATGACTACACTACCTTTGAATTAGGGAGAGTGATAGGGAGGAGAAAATATATTTGTTCATTTTAGTGTCAAAGCCGAATATATTGAGATGGTGCCAGAGTTGACTGTGCTATCCTTCCTTAAAGTATTGGTGCGTTTCAACAAGTTCTAAGGGATACCAGTTGCCACCTACAGCTATAATGCTTAGAACTTGCTGGGAGGTGGTCGGCTGTTCAGGAAGTTATTGCTGTGCCACGATTTCCAAGAGAAGTTTAGCCTTTGCCAAATCAAGTTCCTTCCTATCCTGCTATCCTCTCCCTGCATTGGAGTAGACTGGGAAAGAAGTATACAGACAGTCAAAACCTTCCCCCACGGGTTGTGGTACGGGGGAATAGATTATTTGTTCTTACTAACCCTTATCTCTGACATTCAGAGGGCTGTCAATAATCACCCCCTAACCTATCGAGTATCTGTGGAAAGAGTGCTGGAAGCGATAACATCGAGCATGTTTTTGCAGCCTAGTGTGCGTACTGGTCTGCTGTTAAACCTGAACGATGAAAATTGTGTGCTCTCTCTACTTCCCAGCAGGGAAAGATTCGTCTGAGCCATGTAGATCCGAAACTGGTGCCTGGACAATTTAGCGCCCAATGGGTACATTTTGAGCCTCAGGTAAAGGCCTCTGGACCGATCTAGGGTGTCGTTCCGTAACAGGCTGATGCTTGGGGATGTGGCACTAATGAAGACCGGTAAAGCAGTGGTCAGGTCTCAAACGGTTAACGTGTGTTGCATATTTTGCTTTATAATGATTTTTAAAATGTTGAGTATTTCTTTGGGGGTTAGTGTCGTATAGAATTTTGGCATTATATGTTAGGTTTTATTTTTATTTTTATTTTTTTTTTTTGTCACTCAAAAATCAGCACTGGACTCAGTAAGAAAACTGCAATTTGATGTGATAATTACTGACACCAAAATTTAGATTCTTACCTTTTGTTAATCTTCGAGCATTTACTTTTGAACATAGTCTGAGAAAACTTACAGAATATCTAATATCCGCGGGTTTTTGCTTACAAACTCCCTTCAAAGTTTTACTATGTTCATAATAAATACAAACAAAGCTAATATGTTTTGTATTTGATAAAGTGAATAAAAAATATATTCAAATGGGAATTTTAATTATGAATCTCCACAAGGAAAATGTGTATATTTTACTGTATTGTTTAAGTAAAAATTTAGTAAAAAATGACTACAAAACAGGCTAATCAATGGAAAAATCTTACATCATTTGATAGGAGTTAATCAATAAAACCAAAAATTTGATGAGACATTATATAGCATCGTAATATTGCTTAACATATTATAAGACAAAATGTTTTAAATGTGCATTGTTTATTGAAAATTGCACTAAAACTAATGCACTATATGGCATATTACATCATAATATAGGTAAATTGTTCAGTATAATATCCCTTTGAAGTAAACAAAGGTCTTCTTTAATGACCCAATGATTTCATAATAATGTCCTTGTGCCATATACTATAAGGAAAGCTTCAGTCAATTATAAATTTTATAAGGCTGTACTATAAGGCTTTAATTGATTACCGTAACGAAATTCCAAAGCCATGATTTCGAACCTAAACTTAAACATTAAATTCGTTTCCGAAAAGAAATCGGTATTGATTTGGAAAAAAATATTCAGTGTCATTATTTTCC
The DNA here is from genome assembly GCA_963932145.1 of Acanthosepion lycidas. Lineage (NCBI taxonomy): Eukaryota > Metazoa > Mollusca > Cephalopoda > Sepiida > Sepiidae > Acanthosepion > Acanthosepion lycidas. The sequence continues at coordinate 72,455,915 of OZ010601.1, forward strand.
AAGTCAAAAACATCAAAATTAAAATTTTATGCAATACTACGGTTTCAAAACTGACCTGAAATATTACACACACACACACTCATAAATTCACAAATATATAAACATTTATATACACACAAATGCATCCACACACGCTTACACGCACAAACACACATGTATATATATATATATATATATATATATATATATATATATATATATATATATATATATATATATATATATATATGAAGAAATATAGTTATGAGGTATTTCATATTTATGGGATAAAGCGTTAATATCAGAGATGGAGTGTATGTCAATATAGAAGTGAACATTGAAGTCAACAGTCAGAGGTGACAGACTGTTTCATGTTAGACGCAATCATCAGGCCCGATGACTTCCAATGTTCACTTTTATATATATATATATGTGTGTCTGTGTGCGTGTGTGTATGTATTTATGCATGTGTGTGTGAGTGTGTGTCTAAATATAAAGGAACGAAGAGTAAGTTTTCAGCGTTCAAAACTTAATTTGAATTGAGGCCCAATACAAAAGTAGAGCTGTAAATATGTATTCATTATGAAGCGTTACTTTAGAACATGCGCATACCCACTACAAAACTGTACATCTTTTTTCAACGTTAAAAAAAATAACGTATCATCAGGTGGGTAATCACGATGCGACTGAAATGCATTTCCGAATAAAATATTTCAGTCACATCGTCATTCCCCACCCGATGAAACGTTAAAAAAGGATTTTTTAAATGTTGAAACATTACGTACAGTTTTGTTGTGGGTATATGCAAGTTCTTAGCTTGATAGTGAAATTTAGGATTTCTCGGTTTTCTGTGAATTGATTTTTATAAAAATTTTCCAGCTGGTTTGCACAATATGGCAAAACCATTGTTAGGTTCCCATTATTCTGTGTACCTTCTTTATTTATTTTTTTAATTTCAGATTCGACAGTTTTGGGGTGAAGTACCCTAATACCTTTTGAATGAAAGAGCTCATCTAGACATTTTTGGGAGAAAATTAAGGACGGTCATACATATCAAGCATACCGTAAGTATATATTTAACAGAAAACCATAATAATATTATAAGATTTATCGACATTATTTGGTCACATGAACGCCATTTCGATGGATAACTTCCAAAAACCTATTAATCATGGAATCTATCAGTTTTTCGATGATAGCAAGTTGAACTACCTGTTCTTGTAGCATTGATGGTCATCCATAAGATCTCTTTCGACGTAAATTGGCGTCTATCGGCATAAACACTAATGATTTACCTATGTTTTTCGATAGAGCTGAGATCTAGAGAGGCAGGCATACACTGCATCAACTTTTCACCTTGTATGTCGTAAGATTCTAGTCATGCTTGAGTGACCTTGGCAGAGTGGAAGAGTCCGTTGTCATGCATGAATACTAGAGTCCTTAAATGTGACCGCAGTATGTCACCTAGCCATAGATATAAGACCTCTTTAAGAAGATTGCAGTAGGCGGTTCACTTTAAGGTCTATAGACAGTATGACTGGGCCAACAAGATTGTCTAACAGTGATAACAGTCCACAACAAAACTCCTCCACACTGTTGGTGATGTTGGTGATGCTCATCTCTAAAATAGACCCAATCATTTGCCCAATCGTAAGCTCCGTCAAGAGTTTCCCTTGTCGCGTCAGTGAACAGAACACAACTCATGTTCAACGTCATGTACTTTCGAACCCACTGAAATTTTAAATTCCTGCGATGGTGCAAATTTTGTTCTCATTGCGGTAACTAGGGTTTGGATATCGTTGTTGTTGTCAAATGCTATTGTTTAGTATTATGTCTATACTATCGATAATGAAGTTCTTACTGAAGCTGGGATGTAGGGTTTCTGGGTTTTTTTGGTTTTTTTTTTCAAACCAAAATGAGA
>OZ010601.1:72462814-72500314 GCA_963932145.1 Acanthosepion lycidas
TTGTTTTGTGTTTGTTCTTCAAAATTTCTTCTGGCCTTGTTAATTTAGATTGTTTTAATTATTGTTAATTTCTTGGTTTTTATTTATTTTTCTCCTAACTTTAAAAAAAAAAAGTACTTCTTTCATTCTTCCTTTCTTTCTCTTATTCCAATTCAACATATTTTTTTGCTTGCCTTTATCTGTAAGTTTATTTCTTCGTTATTAATGTTTCTCTTTGTTCTTTCTTTATTCTCTTTCCTATAGGATATTGTTTTAAATTATTAATTTATCTGCATTTCCTTCTGCTACTTTCCTTCCGCTAGTCCTTCTCTTTCTTTTATTTTCTTCTTCTTCTTCTTCTTCTAATTTATTGCTTTTCTCTCTCTGTCGTTAGTGAAGTCTTTTTCTATTTGTTTTTTTTTTATTCTCACTTCTTCAGCTTCTTTCTTTCTATATATTTTGTTTTTGACATCTTGGTTTCTCTTCCGCTTTTGCAATTTCTGAGACATTTTGTGCCTTTTTGTTTTATCTTAGTCTCAGATTTCCTTTAAAATGTCATCCTGTTCTCCTGTTTCAGCTAAATCACTTTCCCTGTTTTTGTTGTTCTTGCTGTTTTTCTTTCCTCTTTCTTCTTCTTTTCTTTTTCCTCCACTTTCTTATTTTCTTATTATTAGTTTGGTGCAAAAATAATGACGTAATAATGTCGTTTTTTGGCGTATTTTTAACGTCAAAAAACGACATTATTATGTCATTATTTTTTCACCAACCTAATATCTTGTTCTTAGTATTATTTTCTTCTTCATATAATTATTATTTCTTCTTCTTCTTCTTCTACTCGTTCTTTTTCTTCTCGTTCTTTTATTTATCATTCTTTTCCTTCTTCTTTTGCTTGCTCTTCTAATTCTTGTTCTTCTTTTTCTTGTAGTTGTTGTTGTTCTACTTTTATTTCTTCTTCCCTCCTCCTTCTTCTTCTTTCTCTTCTAGTTGCCGTTTTCTTGTTGTTGTTGCTCTTCTTCTTCTACTTTTTCTCCTACACCTAATTCGTTTCCCTCTTCCTCCTTTTCCGACTCCTCGTCCTCCTTCTTTTTCTTCTTGTTGTTCTTTTTTTTGTAGTTGTTGTTGTTCTTCATCTTTTTCTTTCTTATTCGCTCATCCTTCTTCTTCTTTCTCTTCTTGTTCTTCTTTTCATGTAGTTGCTGTTTTCTTGTTATTGTTGCTGTTGTTGTTGTTGTTCTTCTTCTTCTTCTTCTTACTCTTCTTCTTCTTCCTCTCCTACTGCTCATTCGTTTCCCTCTTCCTCCTTCACTTTCACTTTCTCCCCCTTCTTCTTCTTTTTCTTCTTCTTTTTCTTCTTCTTCTTCTTCTTCTTCTTCTTCTATTGCTCATTCGTTTCCCTCTTCCTCCTTCACTTTCACTTTCTCCCTCTTCTTCTTCTTCTTCTTCTTCTACTGCTCAATCGTTTCCCTCTTCCTCCTTCACTTTCACTTTCTCCCCCTTTTTCTTCTTCTTCTTCCTCCCCTACTTCTCATTCATTTCCCTCTTCCTCCTTCACTTTCACTTTCTCCCCCTTCTTCTTCTTTTTCTCCTGCTTCTTCTTGTCCTATACACTTATCGTCATTCCTCTTTCAGTTCCTTTTCTCTTACCTTGTTCTTTCCTTCCATTCCTTTCTACGGTATTTTCATTCCACTCCGCAAACGTTTATTCCTTTTCCGGAAGAAGCGAAGAGAAAGCAGAGAACGAAAAAGGGAAAAAATATCATGTGACTAGGTGCAGGTTAAGCAGTTGCAAGATGGCCACGGCATTTGCAGTGGTGGGTGGCTGTGGTGATTGGAATTCGGAAACCAAACGTGGAAGTGGATGGGAAAAATGGCGCGCAGGATTCCGAAAGTCGAATGATGTAAAGAAAGTCAAGTGGGGGAGGATGACGTAGGCGAGCAAGAGACGCCAGCGATTCAACCGACAAAGAAAAAGGAGAGGAAAACAATGAAGATGAGAACCGCTGAAGAAAATCAAAATTGAAACGAGAAGCAAGCTGACACAGACTCTGTTGCAATAAAAGGAGAGAAAGTAGCAGCCAGGGAATTTTGATTTCTGCTTGGTACGATGGGAAAAGAAACAAAGCAGGAGCATTATTATTATGCTGGTGCAAAGATAATATCGTTTTCTCACATATGTTACTATGTGAGAAAACGACATTATTTTTGCACCAACCTAATATTAATTTTCGAAAGAATATACTTATTTTTAACGTGAATATTGCAATACTACTACTACTATTGCTACCACTACCATTACTACTAATACCACTGTTACTAGTACAACAACTTCTAAAACTAACACTGCCGTCATTACTAAAATTGCTACTACTATTACTACGACTACTATTACAACAACAACTACTATTATTATTAGTACTACTATTATATCAGGTTGGTGCAAAAATAATGTCGTTTTCTCCCATATGTTATTAGGTTGGTGCAAAAATAATATCGTTTTTTGACGTTCAACTTTAAAAGAAAAACGACAATATTTTTGCACCAATTTAATACTATGTGAGAAAACGACATTATTTTTGCACCAACCTAATATCTACTATTATTATTACTATTAGTATTTGTTTACCTGATGCTCCGACCAGATGAATTGAAGAGTGCTACTAGATTCGCAGTTAGGTCTCACCGTTTTATTTTTGGGACTACTTAGATGCTACTGTTATTAGTATTCAGTGGAACACTCTCCTGAGTGACTCCTTGCTTGGTTTGGTTTAGTTTCTTTTAAGGCATATCAACCTTATTTTAATGCCGACAAGATTGTTATTACTTTTAATATTTTTTCCAAAAAATACATTGCTTGTAATTTTTTTTTTTTTTTTCAAAAATGTATTGCTGGCATTGAAACCTATTTTTAGACTATCATATTGTTCCGGGGGGTTAACTATCTGCCCATAGCTGGGAGCCTAACAAGTGCTACCACCCAGGGTTTGGGTGTACGTGGGAACACCAGCAATTAAGAGGTGGATCCACGCTCCTCAAAACCTCCTGAGCAGAGGCCTTGCTGTTGGATGTAGTTTATAGTCTTACCCAGAACGCGGATATAGTTTAGTTGTAGTGATTTCTTTCTTCCCTGATTACTACAATCTTATATTTTAATCAAATATTTAAATGCAACGTCAATCGCCATATTCTGTCATATTGAACCTTTTGTCCTTTCCTCAATGCTCCCCATTCTCCGTAACACTCTCCTGCGTTTTACTGGCATTGTCCTCTTACCCGGGGTGATAGGACTTAAAAAGCAAATAATAATAATAATAACGAGTACAGCCCCCACCTTACAAAGGGTTTTGTCTAAGTAATTTTTTTTTCCTGTGGAAAATATCATGATGCCATTTCTAACCTTAGGTCCCTAGTCGGGATCCGGAAAGAAATGAGTACACATCAAAAATCAAAGAAAAAAAAAAAAAATAAAATAATAATAATAATAATAATAATAGTAGTAGTAGTAGTAGTAGCAGTTGTAGTAGTAGTAGTAGTAGTAGTAGTAGTAAGAAGGAGAGGAGGAGGCGGAGGAGGAGGAGGAAGAAGTAGAAGAATATAGGGATTAAAAAATTTAAATTATTATAAAATCAACTCATGGAGTTGCATATTCTCATCATGCGTCTACTTGGTATTAATAGAGATCGGGCAACAGCACGTCTCTCCTCAGATATTCTGGCTTATTACGAGTCATTTATTGTGCAACAACCGGTACGGTTGATTGCGCGAAGGATCAAGTGACAACAGGTCTCCTCTGTATTCCACCACTCTTCATAGTATCCTAGCCCTTTTCGCAAGAATATGTTTTCTGGGTAGTTTTGGCTTTTCCTAGAATTTACATCACTTGCAGTCTATTTAGGAAACACTTTGGGACTGATATCTTCACAAAGGCCATGGTGACAAACCTCATTTCATTCAGTGTATTAATAAAGATATATCTCTCTCTCTTTCTCTCTCTCTCTCTCTCTCTCTCTCTCTATATATATATATATATATATATATATATATATATATATATATATATTTGTTGTTGTTGTTGAATATTCATTCTATGGCTCCTTGAGTTCATATCCGCTATCAAACTAATTAGCCTATATTTAATTACGAGACCTATACTGTTATCCTGACCTAATATGAATTCCACAATCTAAGCATAGAAACAGAAGGAAAAAATCGTCAAAAAACAAAGACAAGAGTCCTCTCCTTATATGCAATCTCAATCTTCTTAGGAAATACGCCCATATCACGTTGAAACCCCAGTTCCCGTACGATCACGGAAGTTAAGCAACATCCAGCCAGGTCAGTGGATGAGAGATGACCGCTTGGGAATGCTAAGTGTTGTAAGGGTGAATATGCAGTTGGTGTAATGGTGCTAGGAATTGTTAATCGGAGAGCAGAGTTCGATTTACAGTTGGGATCGTTATCTTCACTTACCCACAATTAAGTCAGTCATGAGTAATAAACACTTAGGCGATCATGTATTTTTAGATACAAGACAAACGAGGCAGATTTTTTTTACCACAGTACGTTGCCATTTCTTTCTGCGGTAGACCAGTTGTCATCCAAAGCTACAGAACCCGATCTGTGATGCTATATCTAAGGAGAGAACGGTATTAGCGCGTAAATGAGGGTAATGGATTCGACTGGAATTCGAACTCGGCTCTCTGATTCGTCAACCCAAGCTGCTATCCATTACTCCAGCATGCCTCTCTTGAGAAAAGGCATGAATCCAGCTCACCCACCAGCAATGAGTTAATTATTAAGACTTGTGTAACTAAAATTATTATGATCCCAAAATGGAATAAAATTTAGGATATATTTATAGATTTTTTTAGATTTCGCACTTAAAATCCCATAGTGGTTTAAATGCCGCTAAACAAAAACAACTCAGTAATCAGAATGGCAGTCAATGCAGGACAGTTTCTTCACAGACGAACGGTAGATTTCAGGAAACAGAAATGTGGTTTATACAGATACTTAGAATACAGAGGACGTGTAATACATTGCTGCTGGGCTCAAATAAGTCGACGATATATATATATATATATATATATATATATATATATATATATATATATATATATATATATATATATATAATTTTCATTATTGTTTGATTTGTAGCGAGTACAGTGGGCGAGAATCACAGATGTTAAGATTGCGCAAACAGGGATTGACGGACACCTACACAATTTCACGTAGCTACAGTTTTTTTTCCGGTATGGCCACGCTTTTTCGGCATGCAAGGTTTCGACCTTTCAGTATCTGTCTATATTTCTGAGATGAGGTGTTATGTACACTATTTACATTATTCAGACTATTGTCCTCATCTTTGTCGCCATATAGAGGACATATGACACAGTGGATAAATCCGTTAGTTATATAGTGACAAGACGCAAAGAGTGTGAGTTCAATACTTGGTTAAGCCGGTGGAGAACTTGGGGAGGGAATTAAACAGGAGATAACTGATGACTCGCATCCATCAGGCATAGGACGTGGAGCTAGACCAGTTTCCCGCAATGAGCAAAATGTAGGGTTCAGTTCGACATTCCAACCACCTGAAGAAGCCCCGATCGAAAAATGGCTGAAACGTAGTAATAAATATGGCGACAAAGATGAGGACAATAGTCCGAATAATGTAAATAGTGTTCAGTAATGTTAATTGAACAAATAAAAGTATTTTAAAACGTTCCTTTAAAATTGTTTTTTGGTACAGAAATTTTACAAAGCAAAAATAAGAGTTGCTTACCCTTAATTAAGAAATTAATTATTTGAAAACTGTTCTTTAAACGAAAGAATTTTTTATCAATGAAACAGTTTGTTTTTTAGAAGCAATATTCTTTGTGAATTAGTTAAACATTTTGTGTAATGTGAATATTGTGAGAATGTGTTTCGTAAAATAGAACTTTGAATATTTAGTTGATATTTCTGTTTGATACTAAATAAAATTTAGTTTTTGTACTTCTGAAAATACTTACAATTAATCTTGCTGCTAAAAGAAAATGTTCCCCAAGAGCAGGTTTTCTTAAATAGAACTGAGTGAGAAAGTTTCTTGAATTATGCCCTGAAGAGCTGAAAATGTGTTTGGTAAACTTTTAGCTTCAAGAAAAACCTTTTTCTTTTAAGAAATTTCTTGCTGGTGAAGAATTGGAAGAAAAAACTGTAATACCCAAGTTAAATTTGTTTTGCGTAGCAGCGATGTGTCTGGTTGACTTTTCCTTTGTCTCACTGTCATTGACTTGAAAATACGCATGTATTGATTAGTTGAAAGTTCGTATATGCTTGTAATTAAGTTTCTGTTAATTGTAGTGTCCGTAATGTTTGTAATTAAGTTTCGTACCCAAATTCTGATACATAAATAAATAAATAAATAAATAACGTAATTCTATCTGAAAATATTTCAGATTGATGGAATTTTTTCGACACGTAATAAGAAAAGATCACGTAGAGACTTGCGAAAGAATTGAAATCTTCATTTCCTCTTTGTATAGAAATTGGCATTACGGTTGTCAAGGGGGACACTCCAAGGTATGTACTACGAAATGTAGACGCCAAATTTACCAACGTATGGAAATCTAAAATTCTTGAAATTGCTTTAACAGAGGACGGAAAACGTGATACAAAAAGTCCAACATCGCTCGGGAATGGCGAATAATGCCCTTCAAAAGATGACCAATCTGTGTCGAAACAGGAAAATCTCGATAGGAACAAAGAAAAAAAAAGCATTGAGCTGCTATATAATATCAAGCAATCTATAACGCAGTGGATGCTGGGTAATTTCCTCACAAATTAAAATGAAACTTGATACAGGCAGAATGTCTGTTCGACGGCAAGATGCTGAGAATACAATTGATTGAACATGTGAATAATGAGGAATTTTTCAGGAAACCGTAGACAAAACGAAACATGTGAAAGATTCAATTGAAATTTCTTGGACATCCAACAAGGAAATTGGGCTTCGAGAATATGAGATAGACTGGATCTCTCAAAAGAAGGTGGAGACAGGGAGAGACGGGTTTTTACCTATATAATAACCTTCATTCAATGGATTGTAAGACAGTGAGCGGGATGGATGGGGGAAAGTCAAAATTGATTAAAATTATGAATAATAGAGACTTTTTAACAGACATGATCGCCCACATCTAATATATATATATATATATATATATATATATATATATATATATATATAGAGAGAGAGAGAGAGAGAGAGAGATAGAGAGAGAGAGAGAAAGAGGGAGAGTAGTGAGAAAGAGGATAGATATAGATATATAGATACATAGATAGATAGATAGATAAATAGATAGATATACATGTACACACACAAACACAAATATATATATATATGTCTATATATATGTATATAACCGGATGTCTAGCCGCACTGATGAGCTGTGATACAGCGAAACAGTCTGTCTGTGGATGACATTATATTAGCTCCTGAATTAATTCCAGTTGAGCACCCTCGGGATGAGGTATGGGTTTGTAAACAGTGACTATTATAGCTATATAGCGAGACTCTTCGCAAGCCGAATTGAGTCACTGTCGGACACTGCGCGTGTTTCCTAAAATAAATACGCCAAAAATCCACCTCCACCCAAACCGTGCGCCGACAGCTTAGTGGTAGAATATCCGCCTGATACCAATTCAGTCGGGTTTCGATCCTAGCTGGAGGCATCCGGTTGCCTCCAGCTAGGATCGAAACCCGACTGAATTGGTATCAGGCGCACTGATGAGCTGTGATACAGCGAAACAGTCTGTCTGTGGATGACATTTTATATATATATGGATGACATTATATATATGTGTGTGTGTATATATATATATATATATATAAAAAGAGAGAGATATATAAAGAGAGAAGATTAAGCAATTATTTACATTTCGAATTTCATCGATCTGACAAAATGTGATATTTTTTATTTTTCAAATCCGTCCTTTTGTTTGATCAAATTCTAAGCTGTTTCCTGCATCGTTAAATCCACTTCTTCTTATTATTATGGTAAACATTCTGAAATAATATCCATTATTAACCAATCTTTCAACACATAAAACACATGAAGATAATTACATATGCAAAATATTAACGTCCCATTTACTGGGAATGAATAGAATGACTGGAGTGTTCCATAAGATTGTCCGGCACTCACTGCTTTACAGGACAGATATCCCGTAATTGTTTAATACTCTTTTCTGTCTTTGTAGCGTTATTTTCTATCTTTTAATACTCTACTCAGCTTTGGGAATTGCCTATAAGAATGCCTTCAAATTCCAGTGTTGCATTTTCTTTCCTCTATTAAAACACTCCCTAGATATTTAAATGACAGTATTTCTAATTTGCAATTCGCCATTTTAGCTCACCCTTTTTCTAACATCTGTGCAATCTGTTTTCTTTTAGTTGATGTTTAATCTTTTCTTCTGGCATTCCTTCATTATATACCGTAGAAGGTTTTGTAGATTCCTTTCTGTGCCTGCTATCAACACTTTGCCATCAGCATATCTTATATTGTTAAGATTGCGACCGCCAAAAATTAATCCTTTCAAAATCGCCTCGCTGTAGAGGTTGAATGAGTCAAATGAGAAAACACATTATTGTCTTACAACCGTTTCTATTTTTCTATATTTGCTGTCGTCATTTACTGTTCGTATACAGGCGTTTCGCTAACATTACAGGTGCTTGATTATTCTAATATCCGCCCTAATTGTATCAGTTCCAACAGATCTTTGTGACGTACTTTATCCAACGAATTTGTGTAATCTATAAAACACCGGTACACGAACCTTCTCCATTTGCATTTCTCTTTCTGATAAAATTCTGAGCATAAATATTGTGTTCCTTGTTCCAGTGTCTTTGAAGAAACCGTACTGTTCTTGTCCTATATCCGGTCTGATTCTGAGGCACGATTTATTCATCAGAATTCGGATCATGTGTTTTGTTATGTGACTCGTTATGCTGATAGTTCGGTTATCACATTCGTTTGAGCCTGAAAAATTAATCTGTTTAGATCTTCTGATATATCACTACTGTTGTAGATTTTCTTTACCATTTCTGCAATCTTGTCTATGCCGAAAACCTCTAAGACTGCAAGCAACTCTATTACAATACCTTCTGGCCCTGCCTCTTTGTTTCTCTTCAGTTTGGCCAGTGCAGCTTCCACTTCAGATTTTAATATGTTCGGTCCGATATTTCTCTATATTTTCGGTTTTTCTCTTTCATTGTGGACGAGTTCTCCGTTATATTCCATCCATCCATATTTTTCTTTCTTTAATATCGGCGTTCCGTTCTTGGATTTTCTTTATCCTGATTGATGAGCATATTCTTCGCTCTGTTATTTCTCTTATATTTTTTTTGCCTCTCAGTTTTATCTGTGATATACATTCTTTCTAATTCTGCACATTTTCTTGAGGCACTTCACTTTAGCTTGCATGCATTCGGTCCTTATTTCTTTGCGTAGTTTCTTATATACTGTTCCGTCAATACAGGATTAATATTCAGGACTTAGTCATATATAATAATTGTGTTTGTTCCTACGTTCCTTAATTAGATTTACTTCACTTCCTCTCATTACCTAAGGTAAACAATGGACTATTCTTGTTTGATTTTATTGCGAGGATAGACGGGTAAATTATATATTAAAGGAGGAGTTTGATTTAGCAAAAGGGACGGAAATGAAAGAAAGAAAAAATTGGATTGATTATTTTTTGTTTAGCAACATATCAACCTCAGTGGGTTATTTTATCTAAATATTTCCTACGCAATTTCATTTTATAGTTGGAGATAATGATAATGTTTTATAATTAAACCATAGGTAGGAGAGAAAAGATGAATTCATACCTTTACCGAGTTTATTTTTGTGTAAGACCATATAACGAATCCGACTGGAATTCTGCCACTCCATTAATATTTCGGGCCATTATATAATCCGTTCTCCAAGATTACAACGCCTGGTATTACCAAACGAACATCCATACAGATACTGACCAGACTTTACTTTCCTTAACTTCGGTGATCCTATCAGTACCAGTACTACCACGTGATGTGGACTTAAGACCAAGAAAGAAAGGAAATTGCGAAGATAGTAAAGTCGATAAAACTTTCATGTTTTTAATATCTGCGAGAAATGGATAAAAACTTATCAATTCTGAATATTTTCATTTGTAATTGTGTATTTACTTCTGTAAATGATGACCTGCATCCATACTTTGGTTGTTATTGCAATATTTTGCTGCATTTGTGAAGCTCATATATTTATTGATGTAATAACGGAATTTCCATGGGGAATTTATAGCCTTGGAACTTGCAAAGAACTTAACCATTAACTTCAGAGTTAGGATTCTGTCATGGGTCCTTACCTATAACTACAGAATGAACTCTTTCTAACACTCTGTATACTTCGCCTCTCAAGAGAGAGGGTCGAATCGAGTCGAGCCGATAGTAGTTCACTCCAAACAAGCCTGACAGTCATACTAACACCTTCCACATCTTGTATTATTATTTCGTGTGATATACCTTCGTTATTTCTACTCTTGTGTTCGTGCTGTTCTTCCTTCGTCCTAACCTGAACCATAACAGATTCATAATAAAATGCAAATGGTAACACCATGAAATTTACAAGGACACTACTTGTTATTATTTTTATTATTATTAGTGGTGGTAGTAGTAGTAGTAGTGGTAGTAGTAATAGTAACAGTAGTAGTATTCTTGTACATTTTTCTGGATTGTTAAAGCAAGTTGCCGAGAAACGGAAAAATTATTAGAAACACAGAAAAGAATGCTGAATTGCAATGTGGTATCCATCATTTTATAAGGCAGTGAAAATTAGAGGCAGTGGAAATGTGGTTCTACAGAAGGATACTGAGAATTCCATAGACGGAGAGTGTAAACATAAAGGAAGTCTTAAAGGAAAATGGCAACAGAAAGAACACTTATACAAGAATAAGGCGAAGACAGCTGATGGTGTTTGGACGCATAAGGAATGAGAGCTTGGGAAATTTACCCACCCTCGGGGAATATATTGAGTAAAAAATAGACAGGAGAAATAAATAATTAGATAACGAGCTTCTGTTAATCGATCAAGTAACGCAAAGCAGAGGAAGTTTTACCAGATTTGCACAGTCTTTCTAGCTTTTACCGTAAAATATCAAAATGTGTAATATATGATTAATTGTTTTCCACTCACGTACGTCGATATATTCTTGATCGTATAAACATAAATAACTTATATTAATAGTCGAAACGAAATAATAGCAATTTTCCAAGCGTAGCTTAGATGTGGCACAAGGCCAAAAGTATGGGGCACCCGGTGAGGATCGAACTTACTACGCATTTGTAATTGTTTTAGCGAAAAAAGCTTGCTAACGATTATACCCTGACAGAGTACCCAGTGATTTTCCAAACGTAGCTTAGATGTGGCAAAAAGGCCGAAAGTATAGGGTACCCTGTGAGGAGCGAACTCACTACTCAGTCGTAATTGTTCTAGCAAGACACACTTGTTAACCATTACACCGCCTCAAGGTGCCCCGAAACGAAACAAAAGCAGATATGGCAACAATATTCAATGCAAGGACGAATGGTAGATTTGAAGATGGTCTCTGACGAGATTATTATTATTATTATTGTTTTTAATTCCTTTGATTTCTGGCGTTTACACATTTGTTTCCGGGTTCCGCCCGGTGACCGAAGGTTAGGGATGACTTCATGGCACTTACCACTGACAAAAAAAAAAGAAGAAAAATAAAAAAAAAATTACATCGATAAAGCCCTTCATAAAGTGTAGGCTGTACTTGTCAGAACAATTTTTTGTATCTCTTTGAGGCATGGACTTCCAGGAATCCCTTCGATTAGTCTACTGGAATCTTTTCCAACCATTCCTAGGGCTCCAAACGAAGTAATACATCAGAAAATGTTAGCATCAATAAGAAAACACTGCATTTATTTTTAATTGCTTAAAAACAATTATTTATATAGATTTGAAGCATATTTTAGGCTGCTTCTTTGTTGTCATTGTGATACATAATCTCAATGCAAAAGTGATTCTTCAGTCATTAACTTAAGAATTGAGATTCATCTAAATTTTCAAAGTGGAAAACCGTTACATTTTCTCGATTATTATTTTGTTTTTAAGCATTTCATCCCAAACAAGACAGGAGTGCAAACTATCACGCAGGGGGTTACAGAGAGTAAATGTGAGAGAAGAGTGGGTTAGTGAAAACTAATGAAAGAAAAAAGGACCAGGATCAAAACAACAGAAAATGGCGATTGACGCTGCATTAAGATTTTTGATGATTGCAGTTACTGGGGAAGAAAGTGAGAGGAAGGGTCCAATGTCGGAAAGTGCGAAGAAAGAAACTGTTGAAGTAGAAGTGGCAGTTGCACTTAACTATTACAACAGTAAATTGGTGGGACCTAAATAGCAATCCAGTAGCACGCTTCAATTCATGTAGTCGGGGCACCAAGGTAAAAAGTCTCGCCAGTGCAGTAGACATGAAAATATTTGTAGAAATGCCAGAGGGAAGACACATCACGTCCTTGAGAGGGCGTGTGCATCGAGAAGCCAATTTAAAACTGATAACATTACAGAAAACACTTTGGATTTTGTAAGAAACCTCGAGATGAACCACAGGGGCGCCAAAGCATATATGGCAACAATATTCAATGCAAGGACGAATGGTAGATTTGATGATAGACTCTGACGAGATTATTATTATTATTATTTCCTTTGATTACTGGCGTTTACACATTTCTTTCCGGGTCCCGCCCAGGGACCTAAGGTTAGAGATGGCATCATGGCACTTTCGACTGACAAAAAAAATAAAAAATAATAAAAATAATTATTAGATAAAGTCCTTCGTAAAGTGTAGGTTGTACTTATCAGAACAATTTTTGTAATTCTTTGAGGCATGGACTTCCAGGAATCCTTTCGATTAGTTTATTGGAATCTTTTCCAACCATTCCTAGTGCTCCAATTACAACAGGGGTTGTTGATGTTACCATGTGCCACATTTCTGATATTTCTATTTCATGGTTCTTGTATTTTGACAGCTTTTTTAATATCTTCAAAGATACATTGAAGTCTACAGGGACTGCCATATCAATACGGAAGTACTTTTTTTTGTTTGTGGTCTTTAATAACATTATTATTATTATTAATTAATTAATTAATTAATTAATTTGAATTTCGTTGTATTCACACATCCATCTGCGTCCCAACCAGAGACCTAAGTCCAGAAATGACATTTCCACTGATCATTTTAGAAAAAAATATTAGAAATATACTTAAGATCACACACATTTTACATAAAGCTGTTCGTAATTTGTGAGCTGTACTTAGAGTACAAAGTTTCGTATTTCTTTAAGGTATAGGCTGTCATGAATTCCTTTGTTTAGTCTAACAGAAACCATTTGAGGCCTGCAAATACAGTTGGAATTATTGCTGTCCTCATGTGCGACACGTTTTACATTTTCACTTCAAGATTCTTGTATTTTGATATTAGCCTATACTATCATGCCGAGGTTTATATTCTGTGGGTGATAACACTGCGCTTCCTGATTGAAAATTGATTCTGGATATTGATCACATATTCTACATTTAAGTTCGACACAACTTATTATTAGTAGTAGTATTAGTATTATTTCCTTTTGATTTTCAGATAGATACAATAATTTACCAGGTTTTTCACCTGCCACCTCGGGTAAATCAAACTATTTCTTTGAAAGTTATTGAGTGGCTTTTTCTAAATATGTGAGCTGCACTCATTAGCACAAATGGTCGTGACTGGCATGGTTGTAGGCACACAAACCATCCTTGTAAACGTCTCGAAGACACTTTTTCTATATATTTTTCTTTCTTTCCTTCAGTCATCAGATGAAACTAGTGGAAGCGTACTATCATTTTGATTCATCCACTAACGCTGTCCATTCTCATTATTTGATGGAAAAACCACCTGTAGCATATTTCTGGTATGTTTGTTATTATTATTATTATTATTATTGTTATTAATATTATTAATAGTAGTAGTAGTAGTAATAATTTATATCTTTTGATTTATTGTTTGATAACATCATTTGCCATTTTTTTCACCTGAGACCTGAGGTAAGTGTCCTTGCGAACATACTGAATTTTTTTTTTCTAAATATAGAAACTGAACTTTCATTACTGCATTTTTTTTTCGGAATAAGATGGTTATGCGAAGATGTTACAATTGTGTTATGCACACACACACAAACATATATATATATATATATATATATATATATTAAGCAATATATATAATATCTTAGATTTTTACAAAATAAAAAAATAATTCCAGCATTTTAAAATTGCTTCACCATAAAACTCAGATCTATGCAATTAATATAAGATATTATATATATATATATATATATATATATATATATATATATATATATATATATATATATATATATATATATATATATATATTAAATAGTTCTGTTACTTATTATTGAGCACTCTTTTTCTTAAACTTGTTGTATTTATGTGTATTTGTATACAATCACTTGCTCGTATACCTACCAATATTTACTAATTCGGTTATATATATATATATATATATATATATATATATATATATATATATATATATATATGTGTGTGTGTGTGTGTGTGTGTAATTTATTCGAAAATTATAATGTTATAAAATCATGACAAAAATAGCCATTTTGTTTCATCACTTCTGGTATCTTATCAAGTGATGGTGTTGAATACAGAATAAAGGGTTTTAAAAGGTTCAAATCAATCAAACACCACTCGATAGGGAAACACTGTTACATAAGCTGAAATGATCAATCAAAACGTAAGTAAATGAGAATTTAAAAAAAATTGACAACGAACTTTTTTTATAATAATTAATGTCTTAATGTTAGTGTTAGACTAAAATAGAATTCATTCTAACTAATTAATATTACATTTTACTATTAAATTGAAAATTGTGAATTTTAAATTTAATCCGTATTAATTTTAAAATATTATAAAATTATTTAAATTCTTTTATTATTTAAATTATTAAAATATTATTTACATAAGCAAATATATATATATATATATATATATATATATATATATATATATATATATGAAGAAAAATATACGGAAAAAACAAACAAAAATCCTTATATGCAATTATGCTGTTTTAATGTTAATATAATGTCATCGTCGGACGTTTCGGTTTAAAAAACCATCTTCAGGACATATTCATAAAATATAATTAACATTATCAATTCAACATGACAAAGACGATGGACATAAGAACAAGACTGGTATTTATTTGAACAAAAGTACAAATTGTGGCACAAGGCCAATAAAGGGGAGGGGTAGAGGCTGGTCAACACTAACTATCTTATACCTAGATAATCAGATTCGCGACCCATTCGTACATTACATTTTACACATTCACCAAAAGAACTCGTCCATCACCAAACAATCCTTCAACCACCATAATACCACGTGCTCTCAAGGGAGACCTACCAAAATCGCGCCCCATACCATGAAAATTCTAATGATGATATATATATATACAATTCTAATAATGATAAAATGAGAGGGGAGGGAAATGAACCCAATAATAAACTTAAAATAAACACAAATACAAACTAAACATAATTGATGTTAGTAGGGACCGTCCAACCCATAAAACAGAGAGGCCGCTGTATTCTGCCCAGGGGACAAAATCAAGAGACGCTCTCGCTAAGGGAGTGGGAAAAAGTATAAAATATTAGGCTGGAATGGGAAAATATAAAACTGACCCAGTCGAGATGAAAATGGGGCGGGGGTCAAAACAAACTGGGGAGGATGGGAATCTCGACTTGGATCATAACCAAAGAACGGCCGGGATGCAGGCCAGGAACAACACTTACTCACATTAACTAGGTACACTGAAGCTTGTCTAACCTAACCAAGGGGAGGGTTCCACAGGAAGCCACCCCGATGTGCAATAGGTTGACCTAGAAGAGAAAATCAAGGCTAGCCCCGTTCACACGAAGCAAGCTCGCTTCTTTTACCCACCTTTCGCTAAAGACTGTCGAATGCAATCGTTTTCTATCCGATCTAATCTTCATCTTGAGCTGATGCTCAAAGAATCGAATCAGATCCGAATGAGAAAGACGATTGCCTCGCAAGACTTCCTCCTTTCGCGTCGTCCAAATCACCATTCGAGCCGTGGCCATCAGCGTCAGAAACACCATCCGTTTCATCCCGGAATACGGGGGCGACACATTGTCACACGCGTATGCGCGATCAATGGACACAAGCTGTTCGGGAGCGAGACGAGCCGTCAGCTCGCCGACATGGTCCCATAAGGGGCGGACCTGGGGGCAATGGTAGAAGGCGTGCGCAGCCGTTTCCTCTAAGCCAAGGCCACACCGTTCACAGTCTGGCAAATCCGCCAAGCCCCATATGAAAGCCTTGTCGTTGAGAGGCAGCCGATTCCGAGCCAATCGCCAGCTAAGCGAAAACTCAGGGTTACTGAGGTAATCCGCCGCTGGCGCCCAAGACCAGTAGGAGCAGTACTCCTCCTCCGACAAGCCGAGCGTATCTCGTAGGAGATCCTTCGCGGGCCTCTCCACTAATTCACGATAGAAGACCTTCCTAGGCCGAGAAAGGTCACTGGACCGGGGAACGGCCCTCAAGGCCGACCGACACTCGCGAAGGAAAACCGATTGATCCCGGGGTTTACGACCGCGCTCAACCCGCGAGATGGGGGGACTGATGGTAAGGCCAGGGAACGCGTCCCTAACAATCCCCTCCAGAATCGGATCTCCTCCAGTCAATGCACGGCGTAGGAAAGCCAACCTAGAGGCACGGATGTGACTCGGCAGGTGCGGCATTCCCAGCCCCCCATGACACGGACGTTTAGTGCAGACTC
Organism: Acanthosepion lycidas; assembly: GCA_963932145.1. Classification (NCBI taxonomy): domain Eukaryota; kingdom Metazoa; phylum Mollusca; class Cephalopoda; order Sepiida; family Sepiidae; genus Acanthosepion; species Acanthosepion lycidas. Next base: position 72,479,711 of record OZ010601.1, read on the forward strand.
GTCTGTCGACCCGATTCCCGCGTCCCCTCCATAAAATGGAGGATAGCGATTGCTCGAGCGCCTTCTTGTGAGTCTTACAGAGAGGAAGTACGGACAATCGATAAAGGATCAGGGGGAAAATGTATGTAGCACACACCTCCGCCCTGCCCTTCACGGACAACCTCCGTCGATTCCAAGTCTGACCGGCGGAATCGACCTTTGCTCGTACTTCAGACCAATTCTTCTCCAGCTGGAGGTCAGGCCCAAACCACACTCCAAGAATGCGGACAGGACCGTCTGTCCAACCGAAGCGGCCCGGAAGAGCGACCCCCTTCCAGGCACCTAACCGCAAGCCGGACGACTTGTCGCGGTTTATTTTGGCCCCTGTCACCTTCTCGTACCGATCAAGCGCCTTCTGTACCACCTCAATGTCGTTGCGGGACGACACGAAAGCAGATACGTCATCGGCGTACGCGGAAACCCTGGCTCGAGACCCTCCAGGAACGGCAATTCCACGTAGGGCCGGACTGCCGGTCTCGTCCTTCAGCCGGCGAAGGAGAGGCTCCAACGCCAAAGCATAAAGGAGAGGCGACAGCGGACAACCCTGACGAACCGACCTAGACAGCACGAACGCGTCCGACAGCCTTCCGTTCACCTGTACCACCGCACTGGGGGAGCGATACAGGAGGCTAATCCAGCGGCAGAAGTTGGGTGCGAATCCAGCGGCCTGCAGGACAGCTGCAAGGTAGCGATGGTCGACCCTATCAAATGCCTTGGACTGATCCAAATTGATCAGCGCGGCTTCTTCGTCGTCTTTTACACCCTCTATGATCGTGCGGATCAGATGCAGGTTGCTCTGAATTGTTCGGCCCCTCACAGAACAAGTCTGCTCAGGTCCCAACAGAGACTCGGCAACTGACTGCAAACGCTCCTGCAGGATCTTGGCCATAATCTTTAACTCTGTGTTTAGCAGAGTTATGGGCCTGTAATCATCTAGGTTCCCCCCACCACCTTTGCCCTTTTTCAACAGAGTGATCACACCCCTGGTGATCCGGTTGGTGATGGACCCCGACCGAAACCAGTTGTTGAACACTGCAGTCAAAATTGGAACAAAGATGTGCGACAGCCTCAAGTACAATTCATAGGGCAAACCATCCAGACCGGGCGACTTGCCTCTGCCGACCTTCTTCAAAACCGCGTAGACATCGCCCTCCGTAATCTCTCCCTCGCAGCTAGCCGCTTCAGTCGGCGAAAGCCGAGGAAAGTCAGCCAAATAGCTACGAAACTCCTCCTCACGGAGACCAGGCTCCTTGGTAAACCGGTTCTCGAAATGGCGCCGAAACGCTCCGCACATGTCGTCAGTGGCCCGAAGAGTACGCCCCTCCGGGGATTTGACTTCACGAATGTAACGATCGCCACCTCGACGGACCTCTTCCCTGCGCAGATCTGCGCCCAAGTTCACGGCTTCGGAAGACATCTTGCTTAACTTATGTCTAATTACCTGACCCATGTACCGCTCGCTATTCGATCGATCCAGGGCCTCCTTAGCTAAGGCTATCTCTAGGGGATCCCCCCCAGCCACCGCCCGGGAATAACTAGCTTTAAGCGTCTTCACCTTTTCAGCTCTATCTAGAGCGAGCCGTTTGCTGAAATCAGTGGTGAAGGACCTAATCCTACATTTAAGGCGTTCCCACCACCTATTCCCGATAACCGCCCCCACTAGCTCCCGCTGCACTAGTCTAGTTAGCTGCTCCTGGAAGTCCCGCCTGTCCAGTAAAGACAGATTGAACTTCCAGTAGCCAGCCATTCTAGGCCTATTGTCTAACGCCACCCGGGCACAAACGAGTTTGTGATCCGAATAGCCTACCCAGTGGAACGTAGGGCAATCTAGTAGTTCTATGTCGGCTCTTCTCACTAACATTCTGTCAAGGTAGCTAACCACCTTGTCAAAAGGCCAATTAAGAGCCCACGTCCACATTTTTCCCTTGGGATGATCGACCCGGTATCTATCGACGAGACCATAATCGTCGATCAGATCGACCAAGCTGCGATCGCCCCCTCTCCCGCTAGCACCCCGCCCCCTGTCTAACTTGGGGTCCAGGATGGCATTCCAGTCCCCCATTAAAACTAGGCGCGTTGAATCCACCAGGAACGGCCCCAACCGCCGAAAGAACGAGACCCGCTCCCTCTGGTCATTGGGCGCATAAACCGCAACGACTCGGAACGAACCACTTTTCACGGCAATATCGGCCACGATCAACCGGCCCTCTGCATCGGTATGCACAAGGTCTACCTTCGCATCGAGAGTACGTCTGACAAGCAAAGAAACACCTCTGGCAGACCGGTCCCCGTATGCTGAATAAACGACAAAGTCATCCTCCAGCACACACGCATCGGAACTGCAAACAAAGTGGGTCTCTTCGATCGCGGCGACATCCACATCAAAAGACAACAGGTCCCGGAGCAGGCGGGAAGCCTTACCCCGATCCCTCAAGCCATTCACATTCAGTATAGCTAACTTAACTGCCATCGTCTAGGCCTGCAAAAAGAAAAAAGAATAAGTGCAAAAACCTTATACACATACGGGGCGGAAATCTGCGTTGAGCAGGACCCCGACAGATTGTCCCAGACTGCCAGTGCCCAATTCAGTCGTCATACGACCGCCCAGGACAATACCGCCGACGTCAATAGGGTACATTAATTTAATAGCCCTATATAAGGAGGGGTGAACTAAAACCGGGACCCTCCCAGAGCAAAAGTTGCGCAATCTCTTTAAGACGGGGTTGTCAAATTCGCACATTTTAATGTTCGGAAAGGCATCCCTGGCCTCGAATATGTGGCTCCACACCTTCAGTTTGCCACCAGAGTCTCTGATACAGGTAATGACACCTGGAGTCTTTGGAAAATTACGGGGGTTCTCGACACTTTTGCCGTCCACCTCCGTCGTTTTGTACAGCACCTCCAACAGGGCCTTCCTTTGTTTGGACAGGCCCCTTATGTACTCTTCTTTGTCAATTTTACAAATTGACTCGGGACCCTCAAACATTTTCTTTTTCTTCTTTTTCTCCCTAGCAGGATGGGGAGGGGAGGAGGTGGACGTGTGTGGTGGTGTGTTCAACGAACTCGGGGAAGATGTGGAGGGAGAGGGGGGTGTAGCACGGGAAGGGGAGGAAGGGAAGCTCTTAATGCCGGGAGAGCAGGACGGTCTAATTGGCGAAGCCGGGAAGGAGCGCCTCCTGGTTTTTACCAGACTGCGTTCCGCCCGGCTACGACCAGAACAACTTTCTTGTGTTTTTCTTTCTTCTTCTTCCTCCTCCTCCTCCTCCTCTTCTCTGCACCTCTTCAGAGACGCCACTCGAGGTGGAGGCATGTGTTGAACTTCCATCGGACTGTCTCTTTGTTCCTTTGGTTGCTGCTGCTGCTGCTGCTGCTGTGGTTGTTGTGATTGTTGTTGTTGCTGCTGCTGCTGCTGCTGCTGTTTCTGTGGGGTTTTTTTGGGTGACTGTTTTTTCGACACTTCTTTTTCCCCTTCTTTCTTTTCCACCTGCTGTTTTGGTGCTGGTTGAGGCTTATCCTTTTGGGGTGGAGCTGGTACATTCTTCCCCTTCCTTCCATTTACAACCTCCTTCCAGGTGCCGTCAGCGTTTTTATCTGCTTCTGGATTTTTTTCGTTCACCGCTACTGCTGCTACTGGTGGCGTGGGCTGGCTTACAGGCTGAGGCTGTTTCGTTGGGCAATCTTTCGCCATGTGTCCCCGGACACCACACACCCAACAATTCGGTCGCCTGCCTTCCACCACTACCCACATCTTTCTTTTCCTGCAAACCAGGGTGTTGGGAATTCTCCTAAATTCTTCCTGGCTCATGGTCACCTGCAGTTCAACGTCACCCGTGGCAATGCCGGACTTGCTCAGTATCGCTTTGACCTCCTCCACTTTTCCATACTGAGCGAAGAAGGCCCCCATTCTGTCCTCCGAGATGTCCACAGGCACTCCGTGGACTGTTATTTTAGTCCTACGTGTGCCCATGTATTCCGTTTGCAGCTTGAGGTTTTTTGTTGTTAACACGCTGCCTGCCAACTGCTTCGCATCCAGTTCTGTTGGTAAGAGAATGTCCCACATTGCGTTTGACCTCCTAGCCAGCACCTTTGGATAAATTTTTAAGGTCTTTAAGACCTCTTCCATTGTCTCCCTGCTGACTCCGGTTAATTTCCGACTTTTCACGTCGGACGTCAGCAGGGAAATGATCTTATTTTCCACTGCTTCCAGTGCTTCCGGGATCGTAAGGAATTCATTTTCCTTAAACGACCCTTCAAAGGTCTCTCTCTGAGCTTCGTAGTATACGGCATCTTTTTTCTTTTTCGGCCTATTCTCAGACCAGGCCGAATTTTCTAAAGACACCGTCGGTGGTGTATTGTTTACGTTCTCGTCCATGGTGGCCTGCGACGACCACCACGACAGAACGAATCTCTTTTAAGTGTTAAAACAATATTTTTTTGCAGTAAAATAAAAAGAAAAACATAAAGAAAAACGGTGGACAAACGAAAATAAATTTCAATAAAGGATCAAACCAAGGAAAACAAACAAAACAGTGAGGGTGGGGGAATAAAAAGGCAAGAAAGAAAAACCAAAAAAAAATGTACGACTACAGAAAACTCAAAAACAAAAGGCTTTTAAACAAAAATTAAAGAAAAAAAAAAAAAAGATTTGCAAAACTTATCAGATAGGTCAACACAGCTTGTCCAACTCACTCCAGAAACAAACAATCCGTATGTAAAGCTCTGACTGGTATCGTATAAAATCCATAAAATAAATAAAATACGATAAAAAAGACGACGTACGAAAAAGACTGGTATTTATTTGAACAAAAAGTACAAATTGTGGCACAAGGCCAATAAAGGGGAGGGGTAGAGGCTGGTCAACACTAACTATCTTATACCTAGATAATCAGATTCGCGACCCATTCGTACATTACATTTTACACATTCACCAAAAGAACTCGTCCATCACCAAACAATCCTTCAACCACCATAATACCACGTGCTCTCAAGGGAGACCTACCAAAATCGCGCCCCATACCATGAAAATTCTAATGATGATATATATATATACAATTCTAATAATGATAAAATGGGAGGGGAGGGAAATGAACCCAATAATAAACTTAAAATAAACACAAATACAAACTAAACATAATTGATGTTAGTAGGGACCGTCCAACCCATAAAACAGAGAGGCCGCTGTATTCTGCCCAGGGGACAAAATCAAGAGACGCTCTCGCTAAGGGAGTGGGAAAAAGTATAAAATATTAGGCTGGAATGGGAAAATATAAAACTGACCCAGTCGAGATGAAAATGGGGCGGGGGTCAAAACAAACTGGGGAGGATGGGAATCTCGACTTGGATCATAACCAAAGAACGGCCGGGATGCAGGCCAGGAACAACACTTACTCACATTAACTAGGTACACTGAAGCTTGTCTAACCTAACCAAGGGGAGGGTTCCACAGGAAGCCACCCCGATGTGCAATAGGTTGACCTAGAAGAGAAAATCAAGGCTAGCCCCGTTCACACGAAGCAAGCTCGCTTCTTTTACCCACCTTTCGCTAAAGACTGTCGAATGCAATCGTTTTCTATCCGATCTAATCTTCATCTTGAGCTGATGCTCAAAGAATCGAATCAGATCCGAATGAGAAAGACGATTGCCTCGCAAGACTTCCTCCTTTCGCGTCGTCCAAATCACCATTCGAGCCGTGGCCATCAGCGTCAGAAACACCATCCGTTTCATCCCGGAATACGGGGGCGACACATTGTCACACGCGTATGCGCGATCAATGGACACAAGCTGTTCGGGAGCGAGACGAGCCGTCAGCTCGCCGACATGGTCCCATAAGGGGCGGACCTGGGGGCAATGGTAGAAGGCGTGCGCAGCCGTTTCCTCTAAGCCAAGGCCACACCGTTCACAGTCTGGCAAATCCGCCAAGCCCCATATGAAAGCCTTGTCGTTGAGAGGCAGCCGATTCCGAGCCAATCGCCAGCTAAGCGAAAACTCAGGGTTACTGAGGTAATCCGCCGCTGGCGCCCAAGACCAGTAGGAGCAGTACTCCTCCTCCGACAAGCCGAGCGTATCTCGTAGGAGATCCTTCGCGGGCCTCTCCACTAATTCACGATAGAAGACCTTCCTAGGCCGAGAAAGGTCACTGGACCGGGGAACGGCCCTCAAGGCCGACCGACACTCGCGAAGGAAAACCGATTGATCCCGGGGTTTACGACCGCGCTCAACCCGCGAGATGGGGGGACTGATGGTAAGGCCAGGGAACGCGTCCCTAACAATCCCCTCCAGAATCGGATCTCCTCCAGTCAATGCACGGCGTAGGAAAGCCAACCTAGAGGCACGGATGTGACTCGGCAGGTGCGGCATTTCAGCCCCCCATGACACGGACGTTTAGTGCAGACTCGTCTGTCGACCCGATTCCCGCGTCCCCTCCATAAAATGGAGGATAGCGATTGCTCGAGCGCCTTCTTGTGAGTCTTACAGAGAGGAAGTACGGACAATCGATAAAGGATCAGGGGGAAAATGTATGTAGCACACACCTCCGCCCTGCCCTTCACGGACAACCTCCGTCGATTCCAAGTCTGACCGGCGGAATCGACCTTTGCTCGTACTTCAGACCAATTCTTCTCCAGCTGGAGGTCAGGCCCAAACCACACTCCAAGAATGCGGACAGGACCGTCTGTCCAACCGAAGCGGCCCGGAAGAGCGACCCCCTTCCAGGCACCTAACCGCAAGCCGGACGACTTGTCGCGGTTTATTTTGGCCCCTGTCACCTTCTCGTACCGATCAAGCGCCTTCTGTACCACCTCAATGTCGTTGCGGGACGACACGAAAGCAGATACGTCATCGGCGTACGCGGAAACCCTGGCTCGAGACCCTCCAGGAACGGCAATTCCACGTAGGGCCGGACTGCCGGTCTCGTCCTTCAGCCGGCGAAGGAGAGGCTCCAACGCCAAAGCATAAAGGAGAGGCGACAGCGGACAACCCTGACGAACCGACCTAGACAGCACGAACGCGTCCGACAGCCTTCCGTTCACCTGTACCACCGCACTGGGGGAGCGATACAGGAGGCTAATCCAGCGGCAGAAGTTGGGTGCGAATCCAGCGGCCTGCAGGACAGCTGCAAGGTAGCGATGGTCGACCCTATCAAATGCCTTGGACTGATCCAAATTGATCAGCGCGGCTTCTTCGTCGTCTTTTACACCCTCTATGATCGTGCGGATCAGATGCAGGTTGCTCTGAATTGTTCGGCCCCTCACAGAACAAGTCTGCTCAGGTCCCAACAGAGACTCGGCAACTGACTGCAAACGCTCCTGCAGGATCTTGGCCATAATCTTTAACTCTGTGTTTAGCAGAGTTATGGGCCTGTAATCATCTAGGTTCCCCCCACCACCTTTGCCCTTTTTCAACAGAGTGATCACACCCCTGGTGATCCGGTTGGGGATGGACCCCGACCGAAACCAGTTGTTGAACACTGCAGTCAAAATTGGAACAAAGATGTGCGACAGCCTCAAGTACAATTCATAGGGCAAACCATCCAGACCGGGCGACTTGCCTCTGCCGACCTTCTTCAAAACCGCGTAGACATCGCCCTCCGTAATCTCTCCCTCGCAGCTAGCCGCTTCAGTCGGCGAAAGCCGAGGAAAGTCAGCCAAATAGCTACGAAACTCCTCCTCACGGAGACCAGGCTCCTTGGTAAACCGGTTCTCGAAATGGCGCCGAAACGCTCCGCACATGTCGTCAGTGGCCCGAAGAGTACGCCCCTCCGGGGATTTGACTTCACGAATGTAACGATCGCCACCTCGACGGACCTCTTCCCTGCGCAGATCTGCGCCCAAGTTCACGGCTTCGGAAGACATCTTGCTTAACTTATGTCTAATTACCTGACCCATGTACCGCTCGCTATTCGATCGATCCAGGGCCTCCTTAGCTAAGGCTATCTCTAGGGGATCCCCCCCAGCCACCGCCCGGGAATAACTAGCTTTAAGCGTCTTCACCTTTTCAGCTCTATCTAGAGCGAGCCGTTTGCTGAAATCAGTGGTGAAGGACCTAATCCTACATTTAAGGCGTTCCCACCACCTATTCCCGATAACCGCCCCCACTAGCTCCCGCTGCACTAGTCTAGTTAGCTGCTCCTGGAAGTCCCGCCTGTCCAGTAAAGACAGATTGAACTTCCAGTAGCCAGCCATTCTAGGCCTATTGTCTAACGCCACCCGGGCACAAACGAGTTTGTGATCCGAATAGCCTACCCAGTGGAACGTAGGGCAATCTAGTAGTTCTATGTCGGCTCTTCTCACTAACATTCTGTCAAGGTAGCTAACCACCTTGTCAAAAGGCCAATTAAGAGCCCACGTCCACATTTTTCCCTTGGGATGATCGACCCGGTATCTATCGACGAGACCATAATCGTCGATCAGATCGACCAAGCTGCGATCGCCCCCTCTCCCGCTAGCACCCCGCCCCCTGTCTAACTTGGGGTCCAGGATGGCATTCCAGTCCCCCATTAAAACTAGGCGCGTTGAATCCACCAGGAACGGCCCCAACCGCCGAAAGAACGAGACCCGCTCCCTCTGGTCATTGGGCGCATAAACCGCAACGACTCGGAACGAACCACTTTTCACGGCAATATCGGCCACGATCAACCGGCCCTCTGCATCGGTATGCACAAGGTCTACCTTCGCATCGAGAGTACGTCTGACAAGCAAAGAAACACCTCTGGCAGACCGGTCCCCGTATGCTGAATAAACGACAAAGTCATCCTCCAGCACACACGCATCGGAACTGCAAACAAAGTGGGTCTCTTCGATCGCGGCGACATCCACATCAAAAGACAACAGGTCCCGGAGCAGGCGGGAAGCCTTACCCCGATCCCTCAAGCCATTCACATTCAGTATAGCTAACTTAACTGCCATCGTCTAGGCCTGCAAAAAGAAAAAAGAATAAGTGCAAAAACCTTATACACATACGGGGCGGAAATCTGCGTTGAGCAGGACCCCGACAGATTGTCCCAGACTGCCAGTGCCCAATTCAGTCGTCATACGACCGCCCAGGACAATACCGCCGACGTCAATAGGGTACATTAATTTAATAGCCCTATATAAGGAGGGGTGAACTAAAACCGGGACCCTCCCAGAGCAAAAGTTGCGCAATCTCTTTAAGACGGGGTTGTCAAATTCGCACATTTTAATGTTCGGAAAGGCATCCCTGGCCTCGAATATGTGGCTCCACACCTTCAGTTTGCCACCAGAGTCTCTGATACAGGTAATGACACCTGGAGTCTTTGGAAAATTACGGGGGTTCTCGACACTTTTGCCGTCCACCTCCGTCGTTTTGTACAGCACCTCCAACAGGGCCTTCCTTTGTTTGGACAGGCCCCTTATGTACTCTTCTTTGTCAATTTTACAAATTGACTCGGGACCCTCAAACATTTTCTTTTTCTTCTTTTTCTCCCTAGCAGGATGGGGAGGGGAGGAGGTGGACGTGTGTGGTGGTGTGTTCAACGAACTCGGGGAAGATGTGGAGGGAGAGGGGGGTGTAGCACGGGAAGGGGAGGAAGGGAAGCTCTTAATGCCGGGAGAGCAGGACGGTCTAATTGGCGAAGCCGGGAAGGAGCGCCTCCTGGTTTTTACCAGACTGCGTTCCGCCCGGCTACGACCAGAACAACTTTCTTGTGTTTTTCTTTCTTCTTCTTCCTCCTCCTCCTCCTCCTCTTCTCTGCACCTCTTCAGAGACGCCACTCGAGGTGGAGGCATGTGTTGAACTTCCATCGGACTGTCTCTTTGTTCCTTTGGTTGCTGCTGCTGCTGCTGCTGTGGTTGTTGTGATTGTTGTTGTTGCTGCTGCTGCTGCTGCTGCTGTTTCTGTGGGGTTTTTTTGGGTGACTGTTTTTTCGACACTTCTTTTTCCCCTTCTTTCTTTTCCACCTGCTGTTTTGGTGCTGGTTGAGGCTTATCCTTTTGGGGTGGAGCTGGTACATTCTTCCCCTTCCTTCCATTTACAACCTCCTTCCAGGTGCCGTCAGCGTTTTTATCTGCTTCTGGATTTTTTTCGTTCACCGCTACTGCTGCTACTGGTGGCGTGGGCTGGCTTACAGGCTGAGGCTGTTTCGTTGGGCAATCTTTCGCCATGTGTCCCCGGACACCACACACCCAACAATTCGGTCGCCTGCCTTCCACCACTACGACGTACGAAAAAGACTTATCCAAACAGATAACTGAAAGTTTTATATGATCAGCGTTCCGTTTTAAACATGGTCACGTTGTCGTCACGTGGGCGACGCTGTGAAAACGTATTCCTAAAATTTGAATATTTTGAATAAAAATGAAAAATGAAAATGAAAAGCATCCTATTTTGATCTAAAATTTATATGTACGCTTGTCGAGCATTAATCTCGCTAGAAAAAAAAATATATATAGTTTATGAAAAACTAGGTAATCACTATGGGTAAACCTAAGGAGGATATAATCCAGAGAGCTCAATGTAAATCCAGAGCAAATAATTTAAATAAAAACAGACCACTTTAAGTTTCCATGTAATAAATTATTTCACCACATCCCTTTTTAAAAGGACTGCGGATCATCAGACTTTACTTCCGAACAAAAAAGGAAAAGAAATACATATATATCTTTACATCTTTGCCCATGTAAGCAATATTTTAATAGACTGAATTCGTATCCTAACACTTAAAATTTGAAATATTTGTAGGTGTGTATATATATGTGCTTTATGAATGTATGTAACTATGATCGTTTATATTAGGTTGGTGCAAAAATAATGACGTAATAATGTCGTTTTTTGACGTTAAACAATACGTCAAAAATCGACATTATTACGTCATTATTTTTGCACCAACTTAATATATTCCTTTCATTGTATGTATATGTTATCTTGAACTGCCGCTCTTTTAGATCTTTTTTGCATTAATAAAAAAGTACCACAGGACTCTACCCTAAACCTATGTTGTTTGTAATTTTCATCACTGACCTTCCTGATGTGATCACTTCTGAACCTTACTTCGTATGACGATGAAATAACGATTCACTTCTGTCTTAATGATAAGGTCAAATTGGCAGCCGATCTCAAAATTGACATGCAATATTTTGTTCTGTGGTAAAAAAAAAAAAAGATCTTATTAATGTTTAATACCTTCAAAACGAAACGGCTCAATTTAATCGTCTGAGAGAGATCTTTTTGATTTCCATCAGCATGGCTGATGCTAACCAGCAGGAGAGGCAAACATTGCGGACTCTCTGAGAAAGGGTTTTCACTGACATGAACTAGAAAGATTACATTGAATCAATTGCTACGTCTCCTGCAAGGAAAGTTGTTTCACTATATCGTGCTAGACAATTTTTACCACCAGAATTTATCTTATACATTGAATATTGTCGTCACATCTGGTATGGCGCTTTTGCTTTTTATTTAAGATATTCCAGATAAAATACAAGGAATAATTTGCAATATTATTGGTCCTTACCTGGCATCTCGGATTCAGTTACTTTCCCACCTAATGGTAATTTTTCTGATGAACTTTATTCCCTTATCCCCTATTCTGGCCCTTCGCCACATGTTTTTTTTATCGAAACAAACTAAATATTACTTTTTTTTAATGGTATCTAGACTGTATAAATGTAAGCATACAACTAGATTGGCGGCAAGGTATCATCATTTTATTGTTGAAATGGCAGGGTGCAAGCGTAAATTCTATGTTAATAGATTTTTTTATCTTACTTCTCGCAACAGGAAATCCTTCTGGCTTCTGGATTTTCAGTCGACTTTGATCTTCAAAAACTTTAAATGTGTTGTAATCTAGAAAGAATGAGGAATAACCAAAACGGAGGTTGGAAATGAAATGATAATCTTTTTAAAATCAACAAAATACAATACTCACCAGCGGCGTGAAGTAGGTAAACCACTGCTATTGGTGGACTATTTGACAGCATATTACCCCCATTTACAATAGTGTCCAACGGATTTATGAGCATTAGGACATACACATTAGTGTTCATAGATACGGTATATAACACAGATAGACAGATAGATATGAAAAGATAGATAGATAGATAGATAGATAGATAAGGAGAGACAGAATGTTGTAACCTAGAAAGTGTTACTGAATGAGGAGTAACCAAACTGGGGGTTGGAAATGTAATGGTAATCTTTATAACATCAACAAAATACAATACTCGCCAGCGGCGTGAAGTAGGTAAACCACTGCTCGTAGTGGACTACTAAGACAGCATATTACCCACCACTCCAACACTTACAATAGTGTCCAACGTATTTATGAGGATTGGAACAATCACTTTCGGGTTCATAGGTAGGTTATATAACATTTTCATTCTTTATTTCATTCATTTTTTCTTTCTTTTTTTTTTAATCATATATTTAATTCATTCTTTCTTTCTTTCTTTTCGTCAAATCTTTCATTCTTTCTTTCTTTCTTTCTTTCTTTCTTTTCGTCAAATCTTTCATTCTTTCTTTCTTTCTTTCTTTTCGTCAAATCTTTCATTCTTTCTTTCTCTTGTGTTTCTGTTGTAACCAAGGAAAGATTACTGAATCACGAATAACGAAAACGAAGGTTGGAAATGAAATGGTAATCTTTATAACATCAACAAAATACAATACTAGCCAGCGGCGTGATGTAGGTAAGCCACCGCTGGTAGTGGACTACTTAGACAGCATATTACCCCCACTTACAATAGCGTCCAACGTATTTATGAGGATTGGAACATACCAATTAGTGTTCATAGGCACCGTATATAACAAAATGCGATGTTATAATATATAATTCTTGTTGTTTTATCATTCTCTCTCCTTAATAAGATTTTCTTTTCCTCACATTCTTTTAAGCTCAGTAACCGCTTGGTTCTTGGTTGCATTATTACCTTGGTTGTTGGTAAAATGATCAAAAAAATTCTTAAAGGAGAAACACTTGACGAGAGAAAGAAGATAGAGAAAATATATTTAAAAAAGAAAAATGAACGAATTATGAGAGAATATGGGGAAGAGTGTAAAAGAATAAAAGGAAAGAAAGAAATATTTATTATGAAGAAAATAAAATACTGCTTAGAATAAATGTACGAGGGAAAAAAGAAGGAATATTCGAGCGACAAATAAAATCAATAATTAGAAAAAATATCAAGACAGGCTACAAAATATTAAGAGACAATGGAAGGGGAAGATGAATGAAAATGAAGAAATGAGGAAGGTAAAAGGAACTTTTTTCAAAGAAAAAATGGTATTGATTTAAAGAAGAAATTATTGAGTTAACGAAGAACGAGACGACACATGAAAGGATTACAGAACGAATGAAGAACGCATGAAGAGCAAATTAAGTATTAAGGAAGGTGTCTGAATTCACAGAAAACGTTAGTGAATGAATATGAAAAAAAGTGAGGTTAAAATAAAATATATTTTATTTGTACAGATATACATATTTAAATAAATGCTCTGTTTATAATAAACAATATTAACCGTCCTGAACGTACGAGAAAATTTCATAGAAAATGTATCTTCCGACACCATGTAGCCTGACGTGCTATACCAGCTGAGCTACGGAGACATTATTTTTCTGCTTTAAAACTACAACTTTCGATGATCTCCCTCGAACGTTCATATCTTCTCGAAGCTTTTCCAAACGAGAACCAATGACGACACAGACTACGAAATGGACAAAGTCCGACAGTTATTTCAATATATTTGATTGTTATACGTTATTTGTATATGCACAAATATTTAAGGAAATGCTCTGTTTATAATAAACAATATTAACAACATTTCCTGACCTGAACGTGCGAGAAATTTTCATAGAAAAATATGGGTCCTCCGACAGGAATCGAACCTGTATCTTACATTGACGTGCTATTGCAGTTTAGCTACAGAGGAGCGTCTGCTTATCAAGGTCGATTTTTCTGCTTTTAAACTACAATTCTCCATGATTTCCCTCGAACCTCCGTATCTGCTCGAAGCGTATCTAAACGTAAAGAAATGACGTGACACTTTACGAAATGGACAAAGTCCGACAATCATTTTGATATAATTTATTGTTATTTTATTGGAAGATTGTAGTTTAAAAGCAGATAAATACTAGTTGTCTGAACGGCAGCCAGAGTTAAACGACGCTTCGCTCAGTGTTTACACACAGTGTATCAGCGGTTGGACGTGATGTGCATGTAGCGTAAATAGAATATAAATTAAATCTTCATATAATTCTGTTTGTCTCTTGTTTCCTTAAGTAATTCTTTAGAATGCAGATTACGCCCTGTTACTACCTCAGAAACAATGGATCATACCATTTTGATCTTAAGAAGAGACGGTAAAGACATATCAGTGATGTTATCTGTCAATATTTCTGAGATGAATTATTATAAATACTAGTTGTCAAAATGGCACAGTGGATAAAAGGCGTTAGTTAGATTCAGTGACAGGACTTAAGAGTGTAAGTTCAATATCTGGTTAAAGCAGTGGAGAACTTGGAGAGGTGAATAATCAGGAGATAACTGATAACTGACATCCATCAGATGTGGCACGTGGAACTGGAACAGTCTACCCCAGGGAGCAAAATAAAGGGTTCAGTTCAACATTCCAACCACCTGAAGAAGACCGGAGCGTACAAGGGCCGAAACATTGTAATACATATGGTGACAAAGATTAGGACAGTTGTCCGAATAATGTAAATAGTGTACATAATACCTCATCTCAGAAATATAGACAGATACTGAAAAGCCGAAATGTTGTAATAAATATGGCGACAAAGATGAGGACAATAGTCCGAATAATGTAAATAGTATACATAATTCCTCATCTCAGAAATATAGACAGATACTGAAAGGCCGAAACGTTGTAATAAATATGGCGACAAAGATGAGGACCATAGTCCGAATAATGTAAATAGTGTACATAATACCTCATCTCAGAAATATAGAGAGATACTGAAAGGCCGAAACGTTGTAATAAATATGGCGACAAAGATGAGGTCAATACTCCGAATAATCTAAATAGTGTACATAATACCTCATCTCAGAAATATAGACAGATACTGAAAGGCCGAAATGTTGTAATAAATATGGCGACAAAGATGAGGACAATAGTCCGAATAATGTAAATAGTGTATATAATACCTCATCTCAGAAATATAGACAGATACTGAAAGGCCGAAATGTTTTAATAAATATGGCGACAAAGATGAGGACAATAGTCCGAATAATGTAGATAGTGTATCAGTGACGTTGTTTGGTTTCATTGATAAAAAGGCAGAAACGACAAATTTGATTCGTTTCCAACGGCTTATCAACACTTTGAAGATTATAAATAGGTTCTGATAATGATTTACTAATCCACTTCTCACTAAATAAGCCTCAGCAAGGTTGAGAATAGGTGGATCCATACCTTTCCCAAGCGTATCTACCCGTGCGTGAATATAACGAATGTCACAGGAATTGCTACCTGACTCTGCAATTAAGAATTCCGAGGCATATTCTTTACAACACTGGCACAACGTGAAACCAAGAAAGACCAAGCGACATTGCTCTCATATATTTAACGTCTGCTTCAGTGAAACTGAAAAATATACCAGTTTTAAATATTTTCACTTGTACATTCTTACTTATTTAAATAATAAGCTGAATCTATATTTATTGTAATATTTTGCTAATGTTGTTAAGTGCAAATATTTAGCCATGTAATAATTCCAAATAAGCTTATGTGTTCATTAAATATTATAGTACATCAGAAGATCCAGACAGGAAAGCCGTGAAATTTACACGGGTATTGCTAGTTAAGAAATAATACAAGAGAAAAAATAATGATATAAAAAAGAAAAAAATGTATGAAAAGCAGAAGAATATATGAATAATAAAAGATCTATCATGAATGGCGATAGAATTATTATAAGAGAAACATGAAAGAAAATAAAGAAAAGAGAAGGTCTTCAGAATTAAATAAATTTAAAATAAAAAAAAATGGATAATTTCGTTAGAATTAAATGAAATTCCTTAGTGAACGGACAGGCACATTATAATAGAAAGAAAATGAGAAAAAAAATATATTTAAAAAGGTGACAGAATTAAGAATTAATATTAGAGAAAGATTGAAAGGAAAGTAAATAAAGAAATTCAGAAGAAAATATATATATATATATATATATATATATATATATATATATATATATATATATATATATATATATATATATATATATATATATATATATATATATATATATATATATAAATATAAATATAAGAAGAGAGAGGGTTAGTATTGGTTAGAATGAAAGAACATCTGAAAGAATGTCTTGAAAGCCCAAATGACAGGGTATTAGGTGGAGAGGAGGAAAATCGCTTAGTGCATAAGGGGACGAGCAGATAATGCACAATGGAAAACCGGATTAGTGTGAATGAAAGCAAGTGAAGTTAGAGAAGAAAATGAGTTTGACAGAAAAAGGGCGATCTGATTTATCAAGGTCGATTTTTTCCCCTCCATATTTCCCGTCCGACTTAACTCATTTTTTTTTGCTTTCGTTTCTCTTTTCAATTTTCATTTCTTTCTTTTATTCCATGGCAGTCATTCATGTGATATTCACTTTTCCCACTTTAACTCTTTCAAATTTTCTTTCTTCCTGATTGCATAATTTCTTTCATTTTATTTTTAATAAGCTTATTCCTATATTCTTCAATTTTTATCATCAGTATTTCTTATTTGTCTTCTTTTCTCTGGAGCTATTTCTTTCATTTTGCACGAACATTTTTTTTTTTACTTTCTTCTTTCTGATTCAATCTTCGGCATTAGATTTTTAAATTCTTATTACCTTTCTTTCTTCTAGTAATATTTCGTACTGAATAACCTAGCTTAGTAGTTTATAGCGTTGGATCGGGAATTTGGTGACAATAGTCGTGCGTTCAATTCCGGTGCCGCGTAGTACTGACTGAAATTCAGCGGGAACAGAGAAAGAAATACTACGCATAGGTAAAATCAAAAGAGACAATACAGTGTAACCCGGATATAAGATACCCATATATAAGAGACCCGGATATAAGAGAAACCCTGAAATAAGATAGATTTTCTCTTGTCCCAAATTAGAGCCTGTGTTAATGTAAACAAAATAGACCAAACTCGGATATAAGAGTAACCCGGATATAAGAGACTTAGTATCCGGTCCCGACAACTCTCTTATATCCGGGTTACACTGTATATCCCTAGGCATGAAAAACAGAACAAGAAATATATCAACCTGTAGATTAAACAAAGCTGTTCACGTCGGCTTTCATAGTTTATCCTAAAAAAGCTAAAAAATGTTGGAGGTCAAAACAACCAAAATGACGTGATAATACTAAAAACGCATTGGACATTAATTCAATTATAAAGAATTTTATTAGGTTGGTTCAAAAATAATTTCGTTTTCTAACATATGTTACTATGTGAGAAAACGAAATTATTTTTGCACCAACCTAATAATAATATAAATTTAAATTATTTTTGGCATGCGTGATACACGCTTATATCATCATGTAACGTTCGATATATGACCGATGAGGTAGATTTTTTTTTCCCGCAGTAGGTTGCTATTTCTTTCTGCAGTAAACCAGTTGCCATCCAAGGCTATCCCGGTCTATCCTGCTATTTACCAATAGCTGGGGGGAGAATGAAATGATTCATTCCTTTCCCAAAGGTATTAGAACGTAAGTGAATTTCAGTCAGTTACATGCCATGCGTGATACACGCTTAGGCCATCCTGTGTCTTTCGATACATGACTGACGAGGCAGATTTTTTCCTGCAATAGGTTGCCGTTTTTTTTTTTTTTTGCAGTAGGCCAGTTGCCATCAAAGGGTATAGGACCCCATCTCTCCTGCTATTTACCCATAGCTGGGTGGAGAAGAAGAGGTATTCATACCTTTCCTAAAGGTATTAGAACATAAGTTAATTTCAGCCAGTTACGCGCCATGCGTGTTCACGCTTAGGCCATCATGTATTGTTCGATACATGACTGATGAGTCAGATTTTTTCCCGCAGTATGTCGCCATTTTTTCTGCGGTAGTCCTGTTTGACATCCAAGGCTATAGAACCCGGTCTATCCTTCTATTTATCCATAGCTAGGGGGAGAAGAAGAGTTATTCATACCTTTTACTAAGGTATGAGCACGTAAGTGAATTACAGTCAGTTATATGCCATGCGTGATACACACTTAGGCGATCATGGAGCTTTCGACACATGACTGACGAGGCACATTTTTTTCCCGCAGTATGCCGCCATTTTTTTTCTGCGGTAGACTTGTTGCCATCCACGGCTATAGAACCTGGTCTGTTCTGCTACTTACTCATAGCTTGGGGAAGAAGAAGAGGATTCATACCTTTCCCAAGGATATTAACAAGTAACAAGTGAACGTAATGGAATCGACTGGAATTTAAACTCGGCTCTCCGAGTCCTCAATCCGAGACGCTATCCATTACTCCACGTCAGAGGAAACAGAAAAAGAAATACTAAACAGATGTAAAATCAAAAGAGACAATATATCCATAGACATAAAAAGAAAAGAAACACGGGACGAGAAATATTCAAACCCTTAGATTAAACAAAGCTGTTCACTTCGGAATTCATAGAAGTTTAACTAGATCTACAGACACCTAAAAAATGTTGGAGGTTAAAATGACCAAAATGTAATAATAATAAAAATTATTCAGTTATAAAGAACTTTAATAATATAGCTAAATTTTAATCTCACAATATTAATGTATAAGTCATAATATCTAATTCAGTCAGTAACAATCATATGAATGACAACCCTCAAACACATTTTTCTTTTAAATATTTTATGCTTTTTAAATCTTTTACACTGTACTGGCACAGCAAATTTGCATTTCATCTGAATTTACAGTTTGTGGTTTATTTTGTAATATGGCATATGAAACTCAGTGGGATATTTAATGCCGACAAGATTTCTACGATAGCATCGTATGA
Source organism: Acanthosepion lycidas (assembly GCA_963932145.1). Lineage (NCBI taxonomy): Eukaryota > Metazoa > Mollusca > Cephalopoda > Sepiida > Sepiidae > Acanthosepion > Acanthosepion lycidas. Next base: position 72,498,699 of record OZ010601.1, read on the forward strand.
ATAGAATATGTATTCTTTCATTGGCGTAGTTTTTATAAAGAGGGTTTTTATCGAGAGTCAAATGTATTGCTGGTTATATATTTTTATATTGTTGCAAAAAATGCAATATAGATGTATTTTTACTATAAAAAGTACCTTTGTACACCTTCATAATGTTCTGAACACTTTTTGGTGGCTAACCACTTGTCCGCAGCTGGGGCTCCAACAGGAGCCATCACCCATAGTCAGTGTGGACCAGGGAAAAACAGCAATTAAGAGATGGTTCCACGCTGCTCAAAACATCTCGAGGCCTTGCTGCCGGATGCAATTTATCGTCAAACCCAGGACGATATACGAATTTGGATCAGATACTATACATATATAATGTTCAAACTATAAGACTAATATTCAGAACTATTTATACAGAGCTTTTGTTTTTGTTTTTTTGTTTTTTTTAAAAAAGGATATTATGCAGTAAGGGAAATATCTGACGTTAAATTATATGCTTTGATTTTCTTAATGAACTGTTTTGAGTCTATTCTGAACATCGACATTCACTATATTCCTGGATCTCGTTGCATTTCTATAATAAACTTCCCCTCAATAATATACATTATATAAAAATATTGACTATGCATTTCATCCATGGTTCAATTGATTCCTGAGCATGGACATTTTCTTTATTCTTGCCTCTCGGCACATTTCTGCATTAAAACTCATCATATAAAAATGTTTCCACCGCCGATTCGTTGGTTTACTGCTAACTACATAAATCAAGCATTTAAATGTAACGCCAATCGACATCTTCAGTATATTGAATCCTCTTAGATTTTAAGCTTTCCTCAATCCTCTTCATTCTCAATATTCTATTTCACTATCACTCTCTATAAGCCCCTGCGTACTAGAGGCACAACTCCCTATAAACCACTGCATACTAGAGGCATCGTTCCATATAAGCCTCTGCATACTAGAGGCATCACTCCCCATAAGCCCCTGCATACTAGAGGCATTGCTCCCGATAAGCCCCTTCTTACTAGAGGCATCGCTCCATATAAGCCCCTGCATACTAGAGGCATTAATCCCTATAAGCCCATGCATACTAGAGGCATCACTCCCTATAAACCCCTGCGTACTAGAGGCATTACTCCCTATAAGCCCCTGCATACTAGAGGCATCACTCCCCATAAGCCCCTGCATACTAGAGGCATCACTCCCCATAAGCCCCTGCATACTAGAGGCATCACTCTCCATAAGCCCCTGCATACTAGAGGCATTACTCCCTATAAGCCCCTGCATACTAGAGGCATCACTCCCTATAAACCCCTGCGTACTAGAGGCATTACTCCCTATAAGCCCCTGCGTACTAGAGGCATTACTCCCTATAAGCCCCTGCGTACTAGAGGTATCACTCCCCATAAGCCCCTGCATACTAGAGGCATCGCTCCCTATAAGCCCCTGCATACTAGAGGCATCACTCCCTATAAACACATGCGTACTAGAGGCATTACTCCCTATAAGCCCCTGAATACTAGAGGCATCATAAGCCCCTGCATACTAGAGGCATCACTCACCATAAGTGAAACAATAATTATAAAAAATGACAGAATAGACCGAACGTTGTTTGGGGTCAGCCCAAT
>OZ010601.1:72505314-72527814 GCA_963932145.1 Acanthosepion lycidas
TCCTGTGTGCTGTGTGTTTGTAGCCCTTTTTTTTACATCAACAGACGAGTTATCTAAATATAATTGATTGAATTTAGTATCTCTATTTAGTAGATTCGAGATAATCGGATAAGAAATTTTTTATCCCATTGGACATTTATTGCGTTTTAATTTGTCTTTTTTATTTGTTTATAGAAGAAGAAGAAGAAGAAGAAGAAGAAGAAGAAGAAGAAAAGTACAGACACAGAAAAGATTAAATAGAATAGGTACTTACATTGTGGTCCGAAAATCTTGTCCCCTCCTACAAAATAGAAATGAGAACAATAGTATAACAAGTAATACAGTAATACAAAGGACGTGTACTGGATTTAGTTTATTCACTTTCATTGACGTTGTCAGACATCGAGAAGGTCTTTATGAAGGCCATCCTTTTCGTGTCAGCCGTCTGGTATAGAAAATTATATTAAGTAGGGGTAACAAGACTTTCGGACCACCTTCTAGATTGGCGGCAAATTTTCATTAATTCCCTGTTGAATTGATTAGATGTAAGTTCCATGCTAACACTTACAGTTATTGCACTTCGCCTGGCGTTCGAGCCAACTTTGACCTGCAAAAATGTAAATGCAATGTGCATCGTTATCTACTGTCTTCTTGAATAGATTTTTCTTGTTCCCGTTGCTTGATAATGTTTCCCTTTTGTTTTATTCTTTCACACTCAGCAACGTCTTCTGCTTTATGCGTATAGTTTTTTTTGTCGCACTTCTTGCCTGTGGCCCTTCCTTGTGTTTACGTTCCAGTCTACTTTTATCTTCAGAAATTTAAATGCAACGCCAATCTGAATCTGACTTTCTGAAACCTTTTATTATTATTATTATTATTATTCTCCGTTCTCCCCACCAATGTCTCTTCTTCTCTGTAATTGTGACATTATCGCATTGCTTGGGTTGAAATGAAAGACAACATGACATCTCAAGGGTATTAACTTGAAGGAGACAGAGACGCCAATGTTTTAGTCGGGTTACTTTTACGTTGACACTTCCACAATTTTTCTATATGTCTAACTTATTCGGAAAAGTATCATTTTTTAAAAAGAGATTTCCACCGAAATATATTAGAAAATGTTTAGTTTTCATTTGAAATAAAAAAAAAAAACGAAACCTTGCGGCCATATAATCTTGAAACACCGGTTCCCGTACGATCACCGAATTTAAGCAACGTCGAGCGTATTCATTACCTGAATGGGTGACCAATTGTGAAAACTAGACGCTGGATGTGCTGGTGGTGTAATAGATAATGACTTGGAATTCTTAATCCGGGAAGCGAGTTCCAACCTCCATTGGGTGCGTCACATTCACTTACCTAAAAAAAAAAATTTTCTGGCTTTAAATAAGCCGCAAGGAAAAAACGAATCAATTCAAAGAAAATATAAAATTTAATCAAAACGGTCGCAATATAAGGAAAAAGTGGGTGACAGTTTAAAGTGAGTCCAAGAAAATCAGGATTAAATATCTGTATATTTTCCAGAAATAAACAAGAACCTGGCTACAAAGCGCCTGCTTACGGGCAGAAAAAGAATTAAGCCGATATGCAAAAATAAAAAGAGGCGTAAGACAAAGATGTGTCTTCTCACCGGACTTATTCAGCATATACAGAGTGACAGTTCTGAGAGAATTAGACCTCCTACCAGGATACATTATTGGTGGCCACGATCTTAACATAATATATGCAGATGGCACAGAGCTAATAGGAGACACGGAAAGAAAATTAAAATAGCTTTTATAAAATGTAGCGAAGGAAAAATAGAGGTTAGTACAAACTACAAGAAGACAAAATGCATGGCCATCAGCAAAAGAATGAATCCAAAATCCAAATTTCAAATCGGGGAAACTAAAAGGAAATAAGTACAAACATTTAAATATATGGGAATTGTTCTAACAGAGAACGGAAAGTGTGACACTGAGATCAGAAGACGTATTGTAATGGCTAAAGTGACATTCCAAAAGCTAAGCAGAGTATGAAGAGACAGGAAAAATCATTAGAAACAAAGAAAAGAGTACTGAACTCTTAATTGATATTTGTCCTCGTTTATGGCAACGATTTCTGGACAAGATGTAGAAGTGTCTTGCAGCAACAGAAATGTGGCTCTACAGAAAGCTGCAATCCACGGCGAAAATTTAGAGAAAATGGAAACAAAAACGATATACTTAACATCAGGAGGAGGCAGTCAAAATTTCATGTAACGAGGAAGGAAGGCTTGGGAAATCTGATACTCACAGTACAGACTGAAGGAAAGAGGGAGAGAGGAAAACCACGCGTCACATACTTTATGAGCATGAGTAAATAGACGATAGAACAGGGTTTAGGAGAAACAGCAAAAAGACAAAATTTATTAAGAGCTACAAGTTATAGGAATATGCTGAGGACCATGATCGCCTACGTCCTGAAGGGTCGGCGCATAAAACAAAGATACTTTCCAAAAATAAATAGTATGTATTGCCTAATTTGACCTAGTATAAATGTTTGCTGAAGAGTTAACAATCTGTCTATATATGTGTAACGAACGAGCCGCAAAATTTTGCATGTATTAATTTCAACACTTCCTCTTAATAAATGCATTGTTACTTTCCAGGTCAACTGATATCTGAATGTTCAATGAAGACTGTCATCCTGTTGGTAAAAAGTTATTAACAGCAGATATGATGTTACGATCCCCGCTATACTGATTCTCAGCCAAGTGATTTTTTTTTCAGGCTGGAGAACAGATGATAGTCAAATCAAGAGAATTGTAGGTACGATCAACAGTTACATACAGTGGCAATTGAACCCAACATCTCGCGTCTTGGAGCATTGTCCTGATGAATTTTTGTCTGTTTTGCTGGCGTTTCGTCTTGATAGCATTTCGATAATGTACCAGCAAGATTCGTTATTACTCTATATTGATATTGTGGTACTTTAGAAGGTAGTCAAAGAAAATATTTAGATTTCGACAATAAATAAACCATAAGCGCTCTCATGCCGCTAAACACAGAAACCAAACCAGATGCCCTAGCGTGTTATTGACTTAAATGATCTTGAAAAAAATTGTTACGGTCATGACTTCTTTTTTCAGTGTATACAAAAAATGTCCTGCCAGAGGAAGTAAAAATATATTCTGTACTTTTTTTTCTTTTTTTTTTTCGGAACATAACAACAATCTTGCTTGTTATACAAACAATATTCTGACCGAAGAACTCTCTAGACTTCTTCAGGTATCTTCATTTGCACGTTAAATTTCGTATTTCGAACCAAATAACTGAAACATACAGTCCTCCTCCCATTTTCCAGCTCAAGTGACATTGCATAGTTAACTCACAAGTGCAAACCAGATATTTTAAGAATTGATTTAATAGGCAAAGCCATGTTTTTCTTGAAGAGTGTAATGAGTATAACCTGGATTAAACGGTAGCATTTTTTCTTCTCTTCACTAATGGTAATATTCGCCATTTTCTTATAACGAAGCATACGGCATTTATGGACCGGCCAGTCATTACTATCATCGGCAGAAATGAAAAAATCTTTTACCTTAAACTGCTTTCGCTCATCCATTAATTGTTATTGTTCTTTCAAATATTGATCGGTGCTTCTCTCTACCATTTTGTTTGAAGTAGCGTGAAACGGAGGGGTGGTGAGGTAATGGATAGCTCCTCAGATTGAGCCGAGTTCGAATTCCAGTCGAATCCATTACATTCACTTATGTGCTAAAAACCTTGGGAAAGATATGAAACATATTCTTCCCCATCTGTGGGTAAATATCAGGACAGATCGGGTTCTATAACCTTGGATGGCAACTGGTCTACTGCAGAAAGAAACGGCAAACTAATGCGGGAAAAATATGCCTCATCAATCATGTATCGAAAGATACGCGTGTATCACTCATGTCACATAACTGTCTGAAAGTCACTTACGTGCTAATGCCCTTAGTAAATGTATGAATCCTCTTCTGTCGGTAAATATCAGGACTGACCGGGTTCTATAAATTCGGATGGCAACCGGTCTATGCATTTTAGCTATTGTTGTTGTAATTGAAAATCCTCAGGTGTTGTGGTTTACTGTTATTTTGCACAGTTCTTTGAGATTCTTTAGCTCCAGTCCACAGGGCTTGAAGAAGAATGGTTCTTGCTCAGAGCGACATTAATATAGGAAAGCGATTGTATGCAACAGGCAGCTTAGATGTTTTTCAACGGTTTTAGCGCCATGGCTGACACCCCATTGACTGATTAGATACAACTCGTGTTGAAGTTCTAAAATAAACCAAGACGCCAATTTCTTGGTGTTCCGTGAATACCCCAAACATATCTTATTCGTTGATCATTTTTTTTTTTCTAATATTTTTCCTCAGTAGAAATTGATAAGCACACCTATTGTCTGGTTTACACACCTCCCAGTCTTTTGAAAAGGGGTAGTGTTTTATACATTGTTTCCTTTTTAAAGTTGAATTCCCGGTTCCCTCAAAAAATATATTCCTTTTCTTCCACTTCCAGTAGCCCTTTGCGTCTTGGTAACATTATCACCTTGCTTGTATAGGTGGCACTTACTCTGTAACCATCTATTAGGTTGGTGCAAAAACAATGTCCTTTTATCACATAGTAACATATGTGAGAAAACGACATTATTTTTGCACCAACCTAATACCTCGAGTGTCTCTTGAGCCTTGTACAGCCTGAAGATCATTGTAAAAAAAGCCCTTACGTCTTATTGTAAATTTGATACCGTTTATCCATACATCACGGTATGTGAAGTGTTTATATATTTAATAATTTCTTCTTTAATTTTTACGATGGATTCAGGTTAATGCCATCCGTGCTTTCATTCAAAATCCAGATTATTGTTACTGTTTCTGGAGTCCTTTTCATAAAACTCTTGATAGAGGATGTTGATATTTTATCCAAGAACAGTCTAATCTAAGCTATGAATATCCATCTCATTGGCATAGCTCTCATCAAGAATACAAGTGCCTCTAAAGTCTAGACACATACGAAATATCATGAACTATATTTTATTTATTTTATTTCCGCAGATTACCATATGTTTTTTTTTTTACCAAAGAAGAAACAATTCGCTATTTTTTTTGTGGGGAGGAGAATGTGTACTCAATGAAGATTACACATGCAACCCACTTTATTGAACGCATGAAGATTGAATGTGCTAAAATTGATGGCAATCAGGAGTTATTGCATCGGGCTCACGTGAATCTTGCAAAGCGCATCAACCATTGCATCAAAAATGATGGAAATAATATTGCTGATGTTATTTCTTAGTACAGTGTAACCCGGATATAAGAGAGTTGTCGGGACCGGAGAAGAAGTCTCTTATATCCCGGTTTCTCTTATATCCGGATTTGGTCTATTTTGTTTAGGTAAGTATGGGAACAATTTGGGACCAGAGAAAATCTATTTTATATCCGGGTTTGTCTTATATCCGGGTCTCTTATATCCCGGTTACACTGTATTCCAGTTCAATAAAATATTGTTGAAAATATACATTTTGGCCTATGATGTCGATAGTTTACCTATAGTAAGATCTCCATCTATTTTGTACACAGCTTACAATACATCTGAAAATATTAAACGAAAATCATCGCACGATAAAAAAGAAACAAAAAAATCAAATAAAATATGTACCTGTTTTGTTTTCGTAAGATAAAAAAAAACAAAAATTTACTTAAAATGGAAACTGTTTTAACCTAGGACGGGTTACTGAATGAGGAATAACGAAAACGGAGGTTGGAAATGTAATGGTAATCTTTATAACATCAACAATATGCAATACACGACAGCGGCGTAAAATAGGTAAACTACTGCTAGTGGTGCTCTAAATAGACAGCATATTCCCCACAATACTGTCTGACGTATTTATGAGGATTGTGACATACTCACTAATGTTCATAGGTAATATGTATGACAGAAAATAAGGCAATGTTTCACCACTAGCCTGCATACAGGGTGTATCTCTAAAGTCTGTGCGCATAGCAAATCTCATTAACTATAATTTATATCTCCACAGATTAAACATGTTATTTTTTTCGAAAGAAAATAGAATTATACTTGTGACAGCTAGAGATGTATTCAATGAAGATCACAGATGCAACACACTTGATTGAACGTTTAAAGAATGAATGTGCAAAGATTGGCGGCAAATTGGAGTTATTGCATCGAGTTCACGTGAATCATAAAAAATGAATCATTATATTTTTTTTCGTGTTGTATTGATTATCATTTTGTTATAAACATGTATTGTTGCACATTTTATTATAAAAATGTGTTGTTGATATTAGTTTGGAAATTCACTACTCTCCCATAGTTGAAACCCCGAACAGGTGTTACCACCACGCGTCCGGTTAGATCTGGGAGAGACAGCAGAGATGGTTTAACGCTCCTCACACTCTCTAATCTTCTGATCATAGGTTTCTTCCCGGTTTATCATCAATCCCAGAACGTGATATTTTGTTGACTCAGAGCTTCAAATCGTCCAGACTAGGACAATAAACTCCCTCGGGCATCAAGCGCTCGGATCAGCAGACTGGAAGTTTTTAGAAATGATTGGTGGTTTTGAAGTGTAGGAATTCATATTTATACGGAAGGTGCCAACAATAAATTTTCATAGTAAAACATATTACCAGAAAAAAAAATCTTTTTTAAGGGAAAAATATTATCCGCAACACATTTTTAAGGAGAAACATATTACCTGCAATACATTTTTAAGGGGAAGAATAGTACCTGCAATACATTTTTAAGGGGAAAAATATTACATGCAATACATTTTTAAGGGGGAAAATATTACATGCATTACTTTTTTAGGGGGGAAATATTACATGCAATACATTTTTAAGGGGTAAAATATTACCTGTAATGCATTTTTAAGGGGAAAAATATTACCTGCAATACATTTTTGAGGGGAAAAAATACTACCTGCAATGCATTTTTGAGGGGAATAATATTTTCTGCAATACATTTTTAAGGGGAAAATTATTACATCCATTACATTTTTAAAGGAAAAATATTACCTGCAATACATTTTTAAGGGTAAAAATATTACATGCAATGCATTTTTAAGGAGAAGAATATTACCTGCAATACACTTTTGAGGGGAAAATATTACCTGCAATACATTTTTAAGGGGAATAATATTACCTGCAATACATTTGTAACGGTAAAAATATTACATGCAATACATTTTTGAGTGGAAAAATTATTACCTGCAATGCATTTTTGAGGCGAAAAATATTACCTGCAATGCATTTTTGAGGCGAAAAATATTACCTGCAATACATTTTTGAGGGGAAAAATATTACATGCAATACATCTTTAATGGGAAAAATATTATATGCAATACATTTTCGCGAACGAAAAAAAATAATTATTACAATACATTTTTAAGGGGAACAAAAATATTGTCCGCAATACATATTTAAGGGAAAATTATTACCCGCAATTAATTTTTGTATGTGAAAATATATTACAACCATAATTTTTAAGAGGAAAAGTATTGCCTCATTACATATTTGTTAGGGAAAAATATTACAAGCAATACATTTTTATGGGGCAAAAAATATTACCAGTAATACATTTCTACAGTGGAAAAGGATTACCTTCAATACATTTTGAAAGGAACAAGAAATTCTTACCAATACATTTTGTAAGGGAAAAAATATTTCCAACAATACATTTTTGTAATGCAAAAAAAATTACCAGCTACACATTTTTTTGAGGAAATGAATATTACCCGCAATACATTTTTCAGGGGACAAAATATTACACACAATATATTTTTGCGAGGGAAAATATTACCAGTAAAACATTTGTAAAAAGATTTATTCTCGCACTGATATTAAATATCATAATATTTAATATTTAAAGCGGAAACAAATGTTATCCGAAATATATTGTTGTAAGAGTAAAAAAAAAAAAAATATTAATGCCATACATTTTGAAGAGGAAAAATATTAACCGCAACATATTGTCGTAAGCGGAAAAAAATATCAGCAGAAAAAAAATGTTTTTAAGAAAAATATATTATACGCAATGCATTTTTGTAAGCGTAAAAATATTATCAGCAATATATTCTCGTAAGGAAAAAATTACCCACAATATTAAGGGCAAAAAATATTATTAGCAATACATTTTGAAGGAGAAAAATATTACAAGCAATACATTTTGAAGGAGAAAAATATTACAAGCAATACATTTTGAAGGAGAAAAATATTACAAGCAATACATTTTTGAAGGAGAAGATTACTACCCGTAATACATTTCTGTAGGGCTAAAAGGATTACAATGAAAACAATCTTGTAAGGAAAAAATATATATACAATACATTTTAGTAAGGCGCAAAAAATATAATCAGCAATACATATTCTTCTTCCAAAAAATATTACCAGCAATACATTTTTGTTGAGGAGGAGATATATTGCCACGAATAATTTTTTTTATGGGGAAATATTATTCCAGTAGTACATTTTTTTTCCGGAGAAAAATATTACCAGCAATACATATTTGAAGGGCAAAATATTAGCAACAATTCATTCTATAAAGGGGTTAAATAATAAAGACCAAAAATTTTTGACAGGAAAGAAATATTTTTTACCAGCAATACATTTTTAAGGGAAAAAAATATTAGCTGCAATACATTTTTGCAAGATAAAAGATATTTAACAGTAACACATTTTAAAGGAAACAAAAAGATTACCCACAATACATTTTTTTAATGAGAAAACGTTATTACTCGCAACAAATTTTTGTAAGGGAAAAATATTACCAGCAATAAATTTTTTAAGGGGAAATATTTTTCCAGCAGTATATTTTTTTTTACGGGGAAAAATATTACTAGCAATACATATTTGAAGGGGAAAATATTAGCAACAATATATTCTTTAAGGGGTAAAAATATTAAAGACCAAACAGTTTTTAGGGGAAAATAAATTACCCGCAATAAATTTTTTAGCAAGGAAAGAAAAAAAAAAATGACCAGCAATGGATGTTTAAGAGAAAAAATATGACCTGCAATACGGACAAGGGAAGTAAGGAATAAAATATTACCAGTAACACATTTTTTAGCAGCAATGCATTTTTAAGGGAAAAAATTACCAGTAACACATTTTTACCAGCAATGCATTTTTAAGGGAAAAAATTACCAGTATCACATTTTTGACCAGCAATGCATTTTTAAGGGAAAAAATTACCAGTAACACATTTTTTACCAGCAATGCATTTTTAAGGGGAAAAATATTACCTGCAATACGGAAAAGGGAAGTAAGGACTAAAATATTACCAGTAACACATTTTTTAGCAGCAAGGCATTTTTAAGGGAAAAAATTACCAGTAACACATTTTTACCAGCAATGCATAATAAGGGAAAAAATTACCAGTATCACATTTTTTACCAGCAATGCATTTTTAAGGGGAAAATATTACCTGCAATACGGGAAAGGGAAGTAAGGAATAAAATATTACCAGTAACACATTTTTTACCAGCAATCCATTTTTAAGGGAAAAAATTACCAGTATCACATTTTTACCAGCTATGCATTTTTAAGGGAAAAAATTACCAGTAACACATTTTTTACCAGCAATGCATTTTTAAGGGAAAAAATTACCAGTAACACATTTTTTACCAGCAATGCATTTTTAAGGGAAAAAATTACCAGTAACACATTTTTTACCAGCAATGCATTTTTAATTGAAAAAATTACCAGTATCACATTTTTTACCAGCAATGCATTTTTAAGGGAAAAAATTACCAGTAACACATTTTTTACCAGCAATGCATTTTTAAGGGAAAAAATTACCAGTATCACATTTTTTACCAGCAATGCATTTTTAAGGGAAAAAATTACCAGTAACACATTTTTTACCAGCAATGAATTTTTAAGGGAAAAAATTACCAGTAACACATTTTTTACCAGCAATGCATTTTTTAAGGGAAAAAAATAACCAGTATCACATTTTTTACCAGCAATGCATTTTTAAGGGAAAAAATTACCAGTAACACATTTTTTACCAGCAATGCATTTTTAAGGGAGAAAATTACCAGTATCACATTTTTTACCAGCAATGCATTTTTAAGGGAAAAAATTACCAGTATCACATTTTTTACCAGCAATGCATTTTTAAGGGAAAAATTACCAGTATCACATTTTTTACCAGCAATGCATTTTTAAGGGAAAAAATTACCAGTATCACATTTTTTTACCAGCAATGCATTTTTAAGGGAAAAAATTACCAGTATCACATTTTTTACCAGCAATGCATTTTTAAGGGAAAAAATTACCAGTAACACATTTTTTACCAGCAATGAATTTTTAAGGGAAAAAATTACCAGTAACACATTTTTTACCAGCAATGAATTTTTAAGGAAAAAAATTACCAGTAACACATTTTTACCAGCAATGCATTTTTAAGGGAAAAAATTACCAGTATCACATTTTTTACCAGCAATGCATTTTTAAGGGAAAAAATTACCAGTAACACATTTTTTACCAGCAATGCATTTTTAAGGGAGAAAATTACCAGTATCACATTTTTTACCAGCAATCCATTTTTAAGGGCAAAAATTACCAGTAACACATTTTTTACCAGCAATGAATTTTTTAAGGGAAAAAATTACCAGTATCACATTTTTTACCAGCAATGCATTTTTAAGGGAAAAAATTACCAGTATCACATTTTTTACGAGCAATGCATTTTTAAGGGAAAAATTACCAGTATCACATTTTTACCAGCAATGCATTTTTAAGGGAAAAAATTACCAGTATCACATTTTTTACCAGCAATGCATTTTTAATGGTAAAAATTACAAGTAACACATTTTTTACCAGCAATGCATTTTAAAGGGGAAAAATATTACCTGCAATACGGGAAAGGGGAGTAAGGAATAAAATATTACCAGTAACACATTTTTTAGCAGCAAGGCATTTTTAAGGGAAAAAATTACCAGTAACACATTTTTACCAGCAATGCATTTTTAAGGGAAAAAATTACCAGTATCACATTTTTTACCAGCAATGCATTTTTAAGGGAAAAAATTACCAGTAACACATTTTTTACCAGCAATGCATTTTAACGGGGAAAAATATTACCTGCAATACGGGAAAGGGAAGTAAGGAATAAAATATTACCAGTAACACATTTTTTACCAGCAATGCATTTTTAAGAGAAAAAATTACCAGTATCACATTTTTACCAGCAATGCATTTTTAAGGGAAAAAATTACCAGTAACACATTTTTTACCAGCAATGCATTTTTAAGGGAAAAAATTACCAGTATCACATTTTTTACCAGCAATGCATTTTTAAGGGAAAAAATTACCAGTATCCCATTTTTTACCAGCAATGCATTTTAAGGGAGAAAATTACCAGTAACACATTTTTTACCAGAAATGCATTTTTAACGGAAAAAATTACCAGTATCACATTTTTTACCAGCAATGCATTTTTATGGGAAAAAATTACCAGTAACACATTTTTTACCAGCAATGCATTTTTAAGGGAGAAAATTACCAGTATCACATTTTTTACCAGCAATGCATTTTTAAGGGAAAAAATTACCAGTAACACATTTTTTACCAGCAATGCATTTTTAAGGGAAAAAATTACCAGTAACACATTTTTTACCAGCAATGCATTTTTAAGGGAAAAAATTACCAGTATCACATTTTTTACCAGCAATGCATTTTAAGGGAAAAATTACCAGTAACACATTTTTTACCAGCAATGCATTTTTAAGGGAGACAATTACCAGTATCACATTTTTTACCAGCAATGCATTTTTAAGGGAAAAAATTACCAGTAACACATTTTTTACCAGCAATGAATTTTTAAGGGAAAAAATTACCAGTATCACATTTTTTACCAGCAATGCATTTTTAAGGGAAAAAATTACCAGTAACACATTTTTTACCAGCAATGAATTTTTAAGGGAAAAAATTACCAGTAACACATTTTTTACCAGCAATGAATTTTTAAGGGAAAAAATTACCAGTAACACATTTTTACCAGCAATGCATTTTTAAGGGAAAAAATTACCAGTATCACATTTTTTACCAGCAATGCATTTTTAAGGGAAAAAATTACCAGTAACACATTTTTTACCAGCAATGCATTTTTAAGGGAGAAAATTACCACAAGCACATTTTTTACCAGCAATCCATTTTTAAGGGCAAAAATTACCAGTAACACATTTTTTACCAGCAATGAATTTTTTAAGGGAAAAAATTACCAGTATCACATTTTTTACCAGCAATGCATTTTTAAGGGAAAAAATTACCAGTATCACATTTTTTACCAGCAATGCATTTTTAAGGGAAAAAATTACCAGTATCACATTTTTTACCAGCAATGCATTTTTAAGGGAAAAAATTACCAGTAACACATTTTTTACCAGCAATGCATTTTAACGGGGAAAAATATTACCTGCAATACGGGAAAGGGAAGTAAGGAATAAAATATTACCAGTAACACATTTTTTACCAGCAATGCATTTTTAAGAGAAAAAATTACCAGTATCACATTTTTACCAGCAATGCATTTTTAAGGGAAAAAATTACCAGTAACACATTTTTTACCAGCAATGCATTTTTAAGGGAAAAAATTACCAGTAACACATTTTTTACCAGCAATGCATTTTTAAGGGAAAAAATTACCAGTATCACATTTTTTACCAGCAATGCATTTTTAAGGGAAAAAATTACCAGTATCCCATTTTTTACCAGCAATGCATTTTAAGGGAGAAAATTACCAGTAACACATTTTTTACCAGAAATGCATTTTTAACGGAAAAAATTACCAGTATCACATTTTTTACCAGCAATGCATTTTTATGGGAAAAAATTACCAGTAACACATTTTTTACCAGCAATGCATTTTTAAGGGAGAAAATTACCAGTATCACATTTTTTACCAGCAATGCATTTTTAAGGGAAAAAATTACCAGTAACACATTTTTTACCAGCAATGCATTTTTAAGGGAAAAAATTACCAGTAACACATTTTTTACCAGCAATGAATTTTTAAGGGAAAAAATTACCAGTATCACATTTTTTACCAGCAATGCATTTTTAAGGGAAAAAATTACCAGTAACACATTTTTTACCAGCAATGAATTTTTAAGGGAAAAAATTACCAGTAACACATTTTTTACCAGCAATGAATTTTTAAGGGAAAAAATTACCAGTAACACATTTTTACCAGCAATGCATTTTTAAGGGAAAAAATTACCAGTATCACATTTTTTACCAGCAATGCATTTTTAAGGGAAAAAATTACCAGTAACACATTTTTTACCAGCAATGCATTTTTAAGGGAGAAAATTACCACTATCACATTTTTTACCAGCAATCCATTTTTTATTGGCAAAAATTACCAGTAACACATTTTTTACCAGCAATGAATTTTTTAAGGGAAAAAATTACCAGTATCACATTTTTTACCAGCAATGCATTTTTAAGGGAAAAAATTACCAGTATCACATTTTTTACGAGCAATGCATTTTTAAGGGAAAAATTACCAGTATCACATTTTTACCAGCAATGCATTTTTAAGGGAAAAAATTACCAGTATCACATTTTTTACCAGCAATGCATTTTTAATGGTAAAAATTACAAGTAACACATTTTTTACCAGCAATGCATTTTAAAGGGGAAAAATATTACCTGCAATACGGGAAAGGGGAGTAAGGAATAAAATATTACCAGTAACACATTTTTTAGCAGCAAGGCATTTTTAAGGGAAAAAATTACCAGTAACACATTTTTACCAGCAATGCATTTTTAAGGGAAAAAATTACCAGTATCACATTTTTTACCAGCAATGCATTTTTAAGGGAAAAAATTACCAGTAACACATTTTTTACCAGCAATGCATTTTAACGGGGAAAAATATTACCTGCAATACGGGAAAGGGAAGTAAGGAATAAAATATTACCAGTAACACATTTTTTACCAGCAATGCATTTTTAAGAGAAAAAATTACCAGTATCACATTTTTACCAGCAATGCATTTTTAAGGGAAAAAATTACCAGTAACACATTTTTTACCAGCAATGCATTTTTAAGGGAAAAAATTACCAGTAACACATTTTTTACCAGCAATGCATTTTTAAGGGAAAAAATTACCAGTATCACATTTTTTACCAGCAATGCATTTTTAAGGGAAAAAATTACCAGTATCCCATTTTTTACCAGCAATGCATTTTAAGGGAGAAAATTACCAGTAACACATTTTTTACCAGAAATGCATTTTTAACGGAAAAAATTACCAGTATCACATTTTTTACCAGCAATGCATTTTTATGGGAAAAAATTACCAGTAACACATTTTTTACCAGCAATGCATTTTTAAGGGAGAAAATTACCAGTATCACATTTTTTACCAGCAATGCATTTTTAAGGGAAAAAATTACCAGTAACACATTTTTTACCAGCAATGCATTTTTAAGGGAAAAAATTACCAGTAACACATTTTTTACCAGCAATGCATTTTTAAGGGAAAAAATTACCAGTATCACATTTTTTACCAGCAATGCATTTTTAAGGGAAAAATTACCAGTAACACATTTTTTACCAGCAATGCATTTTTAAGGGAGACAATTACCAGTATCACATTTTTTACCAGCAATGCATTTTTAAGGGAAAAAATTACCAGTAACACATTTTTTACCAGCAATGAATTTTTAAGGGAAAAAATTACCAGTATCACATTTTTTACCAGCAATGCATTTTTAAGGGAAAAAATTACCAGTATCACATTTTTTACCAGCAATGCATTTTTAAGGGAAAAAATTACCAGTATCACATTTTTTACCAGCAATGCATTTTTAAGGGAAAAAATTACCAGTATCACATTTTTTACCAGCAATGCATTTTTAAGGGAAAAAATTACAAGTAACACATTTTTTACCAGCAATGCATTTTTAAGGGAAAAAATTACCAGTATCACATTTTTTACCAGCAATGCATTTGTAAGGGAAAAAATTACCAGTATCACCTTTTTTACCAGCAATGCATTTTTAAGGGGAAAAATATTACCTGCAATACGGAAAAGGGAACAAAAATGTTGCCCACAGTACATTTTTTAATGAGAAAACCTTATTACTCGCAATACATTTTTGTAAGGGAAAAATATTACCAGCAATATATTTTTCGAAAGAAATTACTATTGCTCAAAAAAAACAAAAATAAATTTCAGATTTAAATGACCAATAATGAATCGACATACCGTTAAACAAACAAAGAGAGTTTGGAAATCTGTTTTTCATAGATGGGAGGAGGCATTCTTTATTAATACTGCTATGAATTTGATGTAGCAGGTAACCAATTTTCTACCGGATGTTTGCGTAATCTCTTAAAGATTTCTAATGCCATCATTACGGGCTAACCATAACAAAAACCAAATTTGATTCTGATGATTTGGCGTTTATAAAACGATGAGGGTCCAATTCATAAGTACTTTCCATAATATAGAGCTAATTGGGGATACATCTGGGGCTTCGTTTATTTAACTTGAGGACTAACTCTTCAAGGTAAGATTCAAATTCCTGGAAGATTAGCTAGAACGACCAAAGCCACCTGAAAATTGACAGAGGCTAGAAAAGGTAAACTATTATGTTTATAAGAATGAAGTTGATCATGCTAGACATAGAATTTAAGAAAGATAATTTCTCATATAAAAATTAACACGTGGCATAAGGATATTCTTCGCAGAAAGAAGGATGAGCGCGGGGTTCGAATTCCAGCCGGAGACGTGTCGTTCGATTTCGCACAGACACTCTTGAAAAATAATTATTCTAACACTTTTCTATGCTTTTCAAGGGACACTATAAGCTAGCTAGCCGTTGTTGCCAATTTGTTTAGGGAAAGGAAAATCTAGGTACAGCCCAGGATCGAAGATGCTTGAATTTCGGTGATCATAAAAGAATATATATTCCAACCTGATATGAACGCAAATTTTATAGTAGTCATGGATGGTCTTCCGTGGATTTCAAGAGCGGTCACCGATGTAGGTACTGTCCAAGTTCGAAGTTGCGAAATTTCGGTGATCTTACGAGAACAGATGTTTCATGATATGAACGTACATTTTATAGTAGTCATGAATGATCTTCCATGGATTTCAAGAGCGGTCACCCATCTAGGTACTATCATAGTTCGAAGTTGCATAAATTTCGGTTATCTTACGAGAACATATGTTTCAACCTGATATGGAAAATCTTGAAGTAGTATAAGGATCAACTTCACCAGAGTCTGTTACACAAAGAAACAATACTTGTGAAGACGTTTTCCAAATGGAACTTCATTCTTAGCAATGGGATACGAACGTAATGCTTCTTCCCTCTGTATATATCATCAGTGATTTTAGCAGTAAAGTTCTGAACTAGTGGGAAAAGTGCATGTAGCATATGAGAAAATTTTCCATGGAAATATCGTTAGAGTAGTTATTTAGTGATAATAAGGACATATTGATTCAAGTCCAACTAATTAACCCATAGATGGTGGTAGAACAGGTGGATTCATACACTTCCCACGGCAGTTATGCGGAAATGAATGTAACAAAAACGACTTGACGAAACGTTAAGGATTACACTTTTTTTCAGCACGTCATATTCTCAAGCGATCAGCCCGCGAGATACTGTCCAGACTCAAATTTGATTAAATTCGGTATTGAGCTTGGGACATTACGTATTGTGGGGAAAGCGGATGGAGGGTTCAAAACCTTTCATCATGTACAAGGCTGTGTAAAGAGGATAAGCTCAATATCAAATATGGCAGCAATGTTCCCTGTTTAGTTTGATGCGACTCTTTTAAAGTTTGGTCTCGGCAGCTATTCATATACTTTCTGGAGAGTTACAAGAATTCAAGAAACTGTCCAGCATCTTAAGCATGGAATCGTATATATGTTACACTTGACTTCTGGATGAGAACTTGAATCTCAGTAGATGATCAATGAAGAATCATCTTTGAGAGTGCAGCCAGTTATAAATTTCAGGGGAAAACAGTAAAGGCTGCTCGGTCAATGAATGCAAATGTTTACTTGCCGAGAAAAGGCAAATATTACCATTACAATTACTCGAGGCTGGAGAGAATTCCAGTTAAGATCGGTGATGAAAGGTTAGTATCTTGCTATTGTGGTAATAAAAGTTACGAGCATGTTCTTTCTTTGAGTTTTCTTTTTGTCAGTCTGTATATATATATATATATATATATATATATATATATATTATATATATATATATATATATATATATATATATATATATATATATATATATATATATATATACGCGTGAGTGTGTGTACGTTGATAAGCGTGCATATAGGTAGGCTGGCTTTGTTATATTTCTTTTTAAAATTATATTATATCCAGATAATATATATATATATATATATATATATATATATATATATATATATATATATATATATATATATATATATATCAAATTCATGGATAGATGCTTCTAGATTCCTGTTTGAGACAAATCAGATGAAAGATCAGCTGCTTAATTTTGGTTATCTCGATTTTCATGAGTCAAATGAAAGTTAGACTAAGCATAAGTCAAAAATTAAGATATTATTTCTGACAATGGGTGTTATTCATCCTGTACAAGGCTGCAGAGACACTCAAAGTAGAGTTTTACAAAGTAAGTTGCAGCTTATGCGGATATCTAGGGAAGAAACGGCTAGAATTAAAAAGTTTAAGATTGTAATGATCAGGGAAGCAGAAATTACAAAAATCTAAACCTACTAGACAAAATATTCTAAAAACAACCAAAATAATTAAAAGCAAACGCCAATCTAAAAAGCGGATCGTGAGTAGGAGCTGCTCATGTGAATGGAATAAGAAAGCAATGAGGGTGATTCGCTGCCATATACATGGCAGGGTGGGTCTTAGCCGTGAAGGTTATGATTGGTGCAATGTAGATCGTTTGAACACTATCCATGGAAATAGCGATTGGCCAGTGAGAACCTTAAAACATTTCGTATGTGAGAAATGAGTTGGAGGGTGAAAATGATTTGTCACAAGTACGCGCAGAGGATTTTAGACAATATTGTGACTGGAAAGTGTAGACTGACCACATATGGCAACAGCGCTCTATTTTTGGATTGAACTTGCTCTCGTAAAGGTAAAATTAGCTGAAGTCACGTACTTAATGGAGGGAAAGAAAGAAACTGTCGATATCATGACTGATAAAATCAAAATGAGATTGACGCCACAGCAAATAAATCAGTGGAATATTATATAACTCGAGTGATACGTGTTAAACCTTATGCAACTTTTAAAAATTTCAGGGTTGAGGGTGTTTATTCCTCACGGTGTGAGTTGACACTGTAGCTCAACGAAATATTTTCTGGAAACCCAAATAATAAATATATTTCGTATGCATTCATATCTTTAATTTGTTTTCCGGACGCATTAAAACTCTTGTTCTTTAATTTCTTTCTTTTTTTTTTTTAATTCCGAATTCTCCCCATAGTTTGTGCGCCATTTTCTCATTCCATTCTAACTGCATCTTCTCCTTTCCAAGTCCCGAGTGTCTTCAATTCACTCCCGCACTCGCCGTAGCCGCGTGCCGTCTCCGGCGAGCAACCGACTTCTCTCCATTCTATGGCTCCTGTCAAGCAATGCGCATGCGCGGTACCATCTCAGTTAACCTGCAACAATTTCTCGTCAGAAATTGGCTTTCTCTCTCACTCGCGTTCTCATTTTTCTTTCCGGCATCTTCAGTAAATCCTATTTATTTGGTTTCGTTGCGCCTCCTGCATTTTCCGATTTTCAATCTGATTATTTCCTTATATCTATTTGTCTATCCCTCTGTCTGTCTTTCTGCACACCATATATATATATATATATATATATATATATATATAGACACAAACACAGAGGAATACACACGCACACAGACATACCAAACGGAAAATGTGTAAGAACAAAAGTAAAACAAAATAAAAAATTAATAAAATCTTTCCTTGTCCGTCATATTAAAAGCACCATGTTTACACGATATGTTGCCGGCGATATATATATATATATATATATATATATATATATATATATATATATATATATATATATATATATATATGTATGTATGTGTGTTTGTGTCTCTGTGCGTGTGTGTGTGTGAGAGTGAATGATGTGTCTGTGTGTGTGAGAGAGAGCGAGTTTTCCCAATTATTCTGAGTTTGACGTGATAATGCACAAAAGATATATAATAACAGATGTCGTATCGAAACACAATAGGATTCAAATGAAGGGAACAGAGAGATAAATATATGAATTCTATCAGAAAAACAACAGACACCATGACCTACCATCGACTTGAATTTGGGTTTTATCCGCACACACACACACACACACACACACACACACAAATATATATATATATATATATATATATATATATATATATATATATATATATATATATATATGTATTTATGTATGTATATTGAATTATAGCTCGAATATTTACATATGTTTATAAGTATATATCAGTGTTTGACATTCGCGCTCTATCCTTTATACTTACCAGATTTACGCTATAAATATATATTTTATTATGTATGTATATATATGTAGATGGATTATTTTTCTTCTTTGTGTGCGTGTATATATATTTTCTCATATATATATATATATATATATATATATATATATATATATATATATATATATATATATGCGTTTGTGTGTGTGCGTATACGCTTGTATGTGTGTACATAGTTTAGATGACGTAGTTATTTTTCTTTTTATAATTTGACTATCTCCTGTCTATTTAATGTGAAAATTATCTCTCTCTCTCTCTATCTCTATTTATCTATCTATCTATCTATATATATATCTATCTACCTCTCTCTTTCTCTCTCTCTCTCTCTCTCTCTCTCTATATATATATATATATATATATATATATATATATATATATTGACGGATATATGATTCCAGATAGATAGTTATAAACTGTCCTTGATCGATCCGTAACCGAATTTTTAAATGCGTACCCCACTTAATCGATTATAAGCCTGATGCACATTTTGAAATATCGAGCCATCATTTACGTAGGCTTGCTTTGCTATAATTTTTCTTCTGTAAGCAAATATAAATTAATGTATTTATATCTTAATAACTACATGCATGACTCACCAACAGTGCAATTGCTAGTTCCTTATACATACATACATAGATATATATATATATATATATATATATATATATATATATATATATATATATATATATATATATGTATGTATGTGTGTGTGCGTGTCTGTGGATATAGATAGATAGATAGATATAACACTGCACAAGCCGGGGTATGTCAACCTTGATCAATCAATGTGCGGATTAATCGACCTATATATCGATCAATCGACTGATGTTCATGATGAATTTCTGGCAATATCAATTCCTTTTCTCATAGACCTATTTTCTTCCTATCTCTCTGTCTCTCTGTCTCTCTCTCCCTCTCTCTCTATATAAATATATGTATGTATGTATATATGCATATATGGGGTGTGTCAGTGTGTGTGTGTGTGTGTTCAAATTGTGCTGAAAAAATCTCGGCTTGACTGACTTCAAAGATCAGTACTTTATTGACCAAATGTCTGAATCTGCAAGTGGGTCGACTGTCTGGGGTCATTTTTAGAAATTCACTTGTGTGTATATATATATATATATATATATATATATATATATATATAAAATGTGCGTGCGTGCGTGTGTGTGTATATCTATCTATCTATCTATCTATCTATATCTATATCTATATATATATAGATAGATAGATAGATTGACTGACGTAGATATATATGTATATAAAGCAAGTGTGTGTGTATGTAGTCCATGATGATAACTAATTTCTGAATCCCAAACATATATTGATGGAGGTACATGGATCTCTTCGTTTTTGTAGTGCTTCTTGCTCAGTTACATAATCATGCATAGAAAGTCGATGGTAGGTCTTCGTGTCTGTTGTTCTGCTAGGAGAACGAATCCTATTTTTTTCTTTCTCTTCGACCAACTTCATTTGCATTCTTTTGTGTTTCCGTAAGTAATATGATATTATATATATGTGGTTCAATATCAGGACAAACTGAGACTAAACGGGAGATAAAACGAACATATACTCATATAATCTATCTATCTATCTATCTATCTATCTATCTATCTATCTATCTATCTATCTATCTATCTATCTGTCTGCCTATCTATCTATCTATTTATCTTCTTATCTATCTATCTATCTATCTATCTGGCTATCTATCTATCTGGCTCTCTATCTATTTGTCTGATTATCTATCTATCTATCTGTCTATCTATTTGTCTGCCTATCTATCTATCTATCTATTTGTATGCCTATCTATCTATCTATCTATCTATCTATCTATCTATCTATCTGGCTATCTATCTATCTATCTATCTATCTATCTCTCTGTCTATCTATCTATCTCTATCTATCTATCTATCTTATGACTGTCTGTCTATCTATCTATCTATCTATCTATCTATCTATCTATCTATCTATCTGTCTGTCTATCTATCTATGTGTCTGTCTATCTATCTATCTATCTATCTATATATCTATCTATTTGTCTGCCTATCTATCTATCTATTTATCTTCTTATCTATCTATCTATCTATCTATCTATCTATCTATCTATCTATCTGGCTATCTATCTATCTGGCTCTCTATCTATTTGTCTGCCTATCTATCTATCTATTTGTCTGCCTATCTATCTATCTATCTATCTATCTCTCTGTCTATCTATCTATCTCTATCTATCTATCTATCTTATGACTGTCTGTCTATCTATCTATCTATCTATCTATCTATCTATCTATCTGTCTGTCTATCTATCTATCTATGTGTCTGTCTATCTATCTATCTATCTATCTATCTATCTATCTATGTGACTAATCTTCAATGAGAAATTGGAATATTCTGCTGACATTTCTCGATTTTTTTTTATTTGTACATTGTGATGTGAGTCTGTTATTTTTCTTTCTTTTTTTTTTACTTGATATCTTTTTTGACGTGGTTTTTGATATTTCTTCTCTCCCTCAATTTCTTTTGGTTTTAATTTATTTGTTCTTCTTTCGTCATCTTTTCCGTTGACCTCTGATTTACTGCTAATCTCTCCCATTTTTTCATGGTTTGTTATTTTGTCCATTTAATTTAAGGTTACGGGTGAATTTTTGTGTGAGTTTTGGTTTGTGCCTAATCATGCGCATCTATGTATATACATATACAGACAAAATATGTATATATACACAAACCCACACGTGTATGCTTCTGTGTTTGTGTGTGCGCGTCTGATAGTGTATTTGTGATTGTGTGTGTTTTTATGTGTGTGTGCTTCAACGTACGCTCTCTTATTCGCGTAGCTTTGGATGTTAGCTATATATATATATATATATATATATATATATATATATATATATATATATATATATATATATATATATATAGCTAACATCTTAACATCCGACATAA
>OZ010601.1:72532814-72545314 GCA_963932145.1 Acanthosepion lycidas
ATATATATATATATATATATATATATATATATATATATATATATATAATACCTGTATCTCGTACTCATATACATAACATTAAATAATTAACCTTATATGAAAATGAACAGAATTTCTGCCAATAAAGTGCTCAGTACTTATCTCGAGCAATAATAATTTATCAGATCTAACTAAACTTGACAATACCTATCAGTGATCGACTTCGCTCTTACGACAGTTCTCATTTCTCAATACTCAGACATGAAAGATTGTATTAATTATTAGAGAATAAACATAGAAATATTAAAATAAAGTGTAAATGAATAACCTACGAACTCTTGTTAAAATGATTGGATTATCCCCGTATCCTTAAAAACTAATAATATGAATGTATGTGCTTATAAATCTCAGTAAATTTCAAAATAAGTTATCCCAAAATTCGCTTGAAAATAAAACGGGACTAGGGACTTTAATTTAATTTAATTCAGTAATTAGATTTGAAGTTTTTAGCATTTGTTTTAAAACTTGGCAAATCATGTTTAGCGATGGAACCATATTTTTAAATTAATAAATAATTAATAATATTTATGCTCTGTGGATTTGCATTGAGCACTCTTTTTAAAAAATAAAAATATTAACAAGGACACCTAGTTATATATCTTATGTTCTTTCTCTTTATTATAATATATATATATATATATATATATATATATATATATATATATATATATATGCACACACACACATATACCTATATATATATATATATATATATATATATATATATGTATATATGCACACACACACACATATGCCTATATATATATATATATATATATATATATATATATATATATATATATATATATATATATATATGTATGTAATTTTCAAAATGCGTGTGTGTATGTATCTGTGTATGTGTGATCTGATGTTCCTTTCGCGTTTCCAGTTTTCATCCGATTTTGATTATTATTATTATTTTTTTGTTTGATTGATAATTCTTCAGTGCCGGCTTTAATTACAAATTGGCTGGAAAAAATTACAACCTTGAAGGTGAAACATTGAAAAAAAAAAAGATTTTTTCACTTTGCGGAAAAATCAAAAGCAAAATTTATGGTAGGTAAAAAAACAGCGGACAATCAATTTAGAGAGCTGAAATCTAACGCAAAAGATAAATAGAATTATGAAAAAAAACATATTATCAATAAAAATTATCGTATATTATTATTATGAGGGTTTATGGAAGCGATTTCTTTCATTCAAGATTTCTTCCATTCAACGCAAAAACGGACCATTTCAGGGTCAACCCCCACCCAATTCAAATTTTGGCATGTGTCTGACTTTGATCCCAAACTTAAATATAAATTGCTCCAACGGAACGGCAAAATTTCCCAGTAATAAAACACCCTGTCGAAGACGGGTTGTACTGCTAGTATATATATATATATATATATATTTATATATATATATATATATATATATATATATATATATATATATATATATATATATATATATATAAAATCAGTATTTCAGATATTGAGATACCTAAACAGAATACCCTATGGTTTTACTGTTTCGACATTGAGACGCCATTGAATGTTCTAGAATATTGTGAAAGTCGCATTCATTTCTAATATACGAATATATATCGCATGGCATTTAGATATTCACCCCCCCCCCGCAACTTATTCATATTACTAAGAAGGCCTGCAGGAATGAATCAGTGAAGGAAATCGAGATGGAAATTTGGTACCGACGTTTCAAATACGGAGTTATGACGTCGAACGTAATCCACATTGTTCCAGTTCTTCATCTCGCAGGAAATCTGAACATGTACAGGATTCAAAAATTCTAAAATTCTACCAATTCTACTCAGTGGAATTGCCTTTCTTTTCTGCGTAAAACAAAACATCAAAAATAAATTAAGTAGTTATTTATCAAAACTTAACTCTTGCAGTAAATGCAGCAACACTTGTACTGGTCAAAGTCCCGCATTAATTATTTAAACAAATTGTGTGTTAATAAAGCTATGTTCTTTCGTTAAGCAGAGAAATGTTTTATTCTTTAAAATGATAAAAACAAATAAAATTTTTTTTATTTACTTATTTTATTTATTTATTTTCATTCGTAAAGCAATCAGTTTTTTTTTTTGCGGGCAATCTGTATTAACTTCTTTAAAGATATTTCCGATTAACATAAACACTAATCCCTATCTAAGTATACATAGTTGTAATGAATAGACAACGTCGAATACCAACATTAGAAGCTTTATTCGGCTTAGATGAACTGTTACTTATTAAACGGCTTTTATACTGAGGTTTAGTATTGAGATAGGTAAGTCGTGGTAGTACATTATTAATATACATTTTAAAACTAGTTGGGAATGATTCACTGATATTTAAAACCCCCAAAAGTGTATTTGGTTTTATAATGGTAAAACATTCCATTTAAAAAAAAAAAACTAATTTTCTAATAAACGTATTATATAATAGCATTGTTAATTCTTTTTGACTGATAAATCATCAATTACCTCCCCTTAATATCTCGGAGGTATAAAACGCACCCTGTATATCCGTCAGTAGATGAGTAGTCAGAGTAAAGAGCAATAAAGTTTAGTATAAGTTTATTCACTGGTTCTGTTTTTACTACATCTTTGTTTTTACTTTTGTTGATTAATACAATAAAGCTTGAAAAGAGACGTTTAATATCAAGACATCGAAATTTCTCCAGTCCGTTGCAGGACAAACATCGAGCGAGTCGGAAAGTATGGATCAGCCAATGAGAAGTGAACTCACAAAACAGTTGAATGGTTTTAGCGAGACAAGATTGTTAATCATTACACCAAGCACGTGCTGCCTTACACGTACATCGTATGCGTCTGAATACGACTTTCTTTTTTTGTCTGAATGTCAGCCTTTTGCGGGACTGTGTCCTTTCCTTTATAAAATAGAAATATGACGAAGTCACCATTGTTAGATGGCTTTAATTTTAATTCCATTATCAGGGTGCAAAAATAATTAAATGAAAAATAAAAGGTAGTGAAAAACCAATTAACAGGTGATATGATAAGCAAAATGTACATTCAAAAATTATCAAGTTAAATGAATGTTATTAATAGGCTGTAATAGATAGATAGCTAAATAGATATAAATCTACTCTAAAAGATATATATATATATATATATATATATATATATATATATATATATATATATATATATATATATGAAAATATATAGAAAATAGGAAAGAACTAGTCCTAATAAATAGCTGAAATACCCTACAAAAAAGATAACCCTTTATGAAGTCGTCAAAAAACAAATGTTTCGGCGGTTTTTTTTTGTTTTTTTTTTTATATACACAAAAACCTTTCCGAAAAAAATAAAATAAAAAAATAAATAAATCTCCATAGACACGTAAACCAGACTAGACGAAATCATCTTCCGTTTTAAATTTAGACACCCCAACCTTACCCTGACTTGACACCTATGAATGTAACTCTATACTGATACAAATTATTAACACCCTGCGCCCCCGTCTTTATATGAAGAATCGCGCTGGCCGTTTCCATGGAAATTTTTATTTCAATAATGAATCTGCTATTAAAACACATAAATTTCCGAAATAAGTTATTCCCAAAAAAAATTCGCTCGAAGATGGAACAGAGCTTACTTTAATACAATTTAATTCAAATAATTATACTGAAGTATTCGGCTCTTGTTTTGAAACATGAGAACTCTTATGTTTCGTGTTGGAATCATATTTTTTAAATAAATAATTATATACACACACATATAGATGTAAATGCATTATAAAATATAGATGTAACTAGATTGATATAGGTACACTAGAAATTATATATACATATATATATATATATATATATATATATATATATATATATATATATATATATATATATATATATATATACACATATACGCACATATATCGAGAGACAGAAAGAGATAGATAGATATGAACTGGTTTAGTAATTTAATGATATGATTGGATATTTATAGACTAATATAAACTGTCAAATTCATGTGGATTATTAGATATGTTTGAGTATAAATATATACATACATATATATAAACAGGAAACGATATACACACACGCACACACACGCACACATACACACACACATATATATATATATATAAATATATATATATATATGTGTGTGCGTGTGTGTATATCGTTTCCTGTTTATATATATGTATGTATAAATATATACATACATATATATAAACAGGAAACGATATACACACACGCGCGCGCGCACACACACACACACACACACATATATATATATATATATATATATATATATATATATATATATATATATATAGATAGATAGATAGATAGATAGATAGATATGGTATTTTCACTATTCTCTTCTCGCTTTGAATAAGAAAGTCATTTCCTATCCATGTCTTTGTTATCTTTGTTCAGCAATATTTGCATAATGCGAATCTGGCCATGAAAATTTTATTATCTGCTGAAAATTTCAATGAATATTTCATAGTTATTTCTCACTGCAGCATTCTCTCTTTTATTTCGATCTCTCTTCATTTAATTAATTAACCGACACCTTTCATTTTATTTGCCTGAAAAAATACACATAATTATATAGATTGCTATAAACCTGTTGTCATAACAACCGCCTGACGCATGCGCATAGCAAGGCTTATTCACTGATAAAGGTCACAGCAAATGGCAGATCCTCATAAAGTGTTGAGATGATAAATATAAAAAGGGAAAAATGAATACAATTCAACCCGTTTATTTGCGTGTGGTTCTTTTTTTTTTTTACGGTTATCGCAATGGAAAATGTTATGTGAAGAAAGAGTTCAATCTTCAGCCGAGGCGGTGTGCATTCATATGTTGTTGAGACAGGCAAATATCTTATTTTTGTTCTTTTTTTTCTTGTACTTCTTGTCGTTCTTTTTCTTGTTGTTCTTGGTGTTCTTGTTCTTTTTCTTCTTGTTCTTATTTTTCTTGTTGTTGTTGTTCTTTTTATTCTCCTTGTTCTTTTTCTTCTTGTTTTTCTTCTTCTTTTCTTGTTTTTCTTCTTCTAGTTTTGTTGGTCTTGTTCTTGTTCTTATTCTTTTTCTTCTTGTGCTTGTTCTTGTTCTTCTTTTATTTGTTCATCTTGGTGTTTTTCTTCTTCTTCTTCTTGTTATTTTTCTAGTTGTTGTTATTTTTCTTGTTGATCTTCTTTTTCTTTTTCTTCTTCTTCTTCTTCTTCTTCTTTTCCGTCTTGTTCTTGTTATTTTTCTTGCTCTTCTTCTTTTTTTATCTTCTTGTTGTTGTTCTTGTTCTTGTTGTTTTTCTTGTTTTTATTCTTTTTCTTCTAGTCATTCTTCTTGTTCTTTTTCATCATCTTCTTCTTCTTCTTGTTTTGTTGTTCATTTTCTTCTTGTTGTTCTTCTTGTTTTGTTCTTCTTCTTCTTCATCTCGGTGTTTTTCTTCTTGTTGATCTTGTTCTTCATATTCTTGTTATTTTTCTTGTTGTTTTTCTTCTTGTTTATCTAGTTGTTGTTGTTCTTCTTCTTCTTGTTCTTCTTGTTCTTCTTGTTCTACTTGTTTTTATTCTTGTTTTTATTTTTCCCTCTTGTTCTTTTTCTTCTTGTTTTTCCTCTTCTTGTTCCTCTTCTTATATTTTTGTTCTTTTTGTATATTTTTGTTCTTGTTGTTTTGTTCTTCTTGTGCTTGTTCTTGTTCTTCTTTTTGTTCATTTTGTTGTTTTTCTTCTTTTTGTTCTTGTTGTTCTTGTACAAGAACAACAAAAAGAAAAACAAGTATAACAAGAACAAGAACACACGTACACGTACAGAAATATAGAAAGTTACTGTAATAAATATGGCGACAAAGATGAGGACAATAGTTCGAGTAATGTAAATAGTGTACGTAATATCTCATCTCTACCTAGCGAGCTTGTATAAATAAGAAAAGAGTTTAAGAGAGTCAACAAAAAGAGAAAATTTATTAAGAAGCAACAGAAGACAGGGAATTGTGGATACGCCACATAAAAGAAGATAGACAAAGACGATTCTTCCGTTTTCTCTCAGGACATGAATATAACCTACGTTTACGTTTTTATTCTCCTCCTCCTAAATATAATTCCATCAGTAGGAACATAACTTTTGTCTGATGATGTCATTTTAGAGGCCGGAACGTGTTAAACATAATTTTTTTCTCGTTTTTTTCACTCAATTACCCAAATAAATAAATGCGTTTCAAACTTTAGATATTTGTTTCAAGTGTATTATTTTAACTGCGTAGGTAAAATATATGAGTAATGATGAGTAACCTGTAAATGCGGAGGGGATATGGATGGGTGAGAATGATATTCAATAAAACACAGCGTACATTCAAACAAAATGGTGGAATGATCGTCTGTGTCAGTGAAATTTACTTTCTTTCTGTTATGTCGATGTAATTATAGTAATTATAAATAATTGCAAGTTATAATTATATATATCATCATTTTTACGTTAGATTTAGAAATACAGTGTTTTATTTTAAACTGTATTTGTTACTTCGACGGAATATTTTTAAACATGTCTGTAAATGTTTGGAATATATGTAAGCAAAGATAGAGATGAACAACACGTCATTGCTAATGAAATATAAACAGGCAGAGGCAGATAAATAAGGAAAGAATTTACAAAGGAAGGCAATAACACATCATAGCTAATATTCTACTGTAGAGTTAAGGCTTCTAGCCAATTCCTTTTGCAGAAGCATGGTCAGGCACATATATCTTTTTTAACACGCACAGAACCCACTTGTAGTTTATACAACTGAAAATATATTTTTTAAAGTTTTTGAGAGAATGAGTGAGAGAGGGTGAGTAAGAGAGTGAGAGAGGGTGAGTGAGAGAGTGGGAGAGATAGAGTAAGAATGAGTGAAAGAGAGAGAGTGTGTGAGAGAGAAATGGACAGTAATAGAGAATGAGAGAGAAAGAGCGAGTGTTAGCGAGTGAGAGAGTAGGAGAAAAATACAGTGAGAGTGACAGAGATTGAGTGGGAGAGAGTTAGACTGAGAGAGATAGAGTGAGGGAGAGTGATAAAGAGATCATAAACAGTCTTGATGATCAGTTTGACCAAGAGCAGTACGCTCAAAACCTCAGTCACGAACAAGAACACCATTGGAAAATTCGTAAACTTAAGGAATCAGCATATATGCTAGGTTACAAAATCTCCTGAGCCGACCAAGCATAGAAATGAATACAGTATGGGAACCAGTAATAAGGAGTGCCAGAGAAAAGCGATAATAACAACAAAAATTGCAATATGAGCTCTCGTAATATCATGTATGATAACAGCAAAAATTGCAATATGAGTACTGTTAAAAATGGTTACTAAAGTCATTAGGTTTATAATACCAGAAATTAATACCGAGATGTCCTCAAGAACACATGGCACAGTCAATAAAAGCGTTGGTTACATCCAGTGACAGGACTCAAAAGAGTGTGAGTTTAATACCCGGAACTTGGGGAGGGAAATTAACAGGCGGTAACAGATAACTGGCATCAATTGAACATGGAACGTGGAATTAGAACAGTCTACTCCAGAGAGTGAAATAAAGGGTTCACTTCGACATGCCAACCACCTAAAGAAGGCCAGAGCGTACAACGGCCGAAACGTTGTAATAGATATGGCGACAAAAATGAAAGCAATAGTCGGAATAATATAAATAGTGTAAGATTATGCATGTACGCCATAGACTTTCTTGAAACTCACGGTTTCATTTAATTTTTAGAATATTACGTGCAGGCACATGCTGGTTTTAATTCTAAATATTTTTCCTAATCTCTATCTGTAAAAGGCAGGATGTGTGTGTGTGTGTGTGTGTGTGTGTGTGTGTGTGTGTGTGTGTGTGTGTGTGTAACGAATGAACGTCCGCAATTTTCGACGGATTTGCACCAAAATTTAAATGCACATGCTCCAGGATAGCGAGAAGGCCAAGACCGACTTTCCATTTCCCAATTCCCTTCGATAATTAAAATAATCGATTTTTTCAAGCTTCTACGGCAGTTTTCATGTAGTTTGCGGGCGTTTTCTACTGGCCAAAGTGAGAGCAAATAGCTGGCTCCCACGAATAGGCAGGAAGATTCTATTGGCCAGTGCGAGAGCCAACAGCATGCTAGCATGCAAAAAAATCGATAGCTGCATTCGTCACAAGTGGGAAAAATTTAAATCTGCATGGCACTTTACTCCAATTGGCTCAATTGCTTGCTTAAACTCAACGTTGATTCTGATTCCGCAGAACTGGGTTGAGTGTGAAAAAGTATTTGTTGTTAACATTCTTTTTTCATTTGGTTTTTGCAGTTATGAATCCTTTTTTTAAAGCTGATCGTTTTGTGTTCATTTTGTTTAGTTCTTTTTTCGTAACAGATTTAATGTTTAGTATAGAGCTTATAAAATTTTCGCAATGTGAGATAAGCAAGAAGTAAGGCATGTAGCAACATCAGCACGGCAATAGGCACTCCTTTAAAGGCAAGGAAGGGCAAAAATATTTTAAGTCAAGTGATAGCGATTGCTGTATGAGTCGGACGATTTTTGAATCAAGCACGGGCAACGCCGGGTCATGCTGCTAGTATTTAATATTTGTTTGAAATTTCGATAAATTCAAGCGTTTTAAAGATATTCAATATGAAATGTCAATGGATTATTGAATTACCATTAAGTTGGTCGGCCCAAATCGTTAACCCTTCAGTTTAAATTTTCGATAAAATTTAAAGGTACCCAAATCTTTGGGTGGTTGAGTAGTTAGTTGATTTTAAGACATATCAAACCTTTTCAGATTATTTTATGTTATAATGAGTTATATATATTTTTTTATGTTAAGTGTAAGTGTTTTTTTTTTCTCTAAAAACCATTGCTAACAGGTCCAGCCCGAAGAATTCTCATCCTCTTTCTGAGGAACTACATTTCTGTTGCGTCAAATCCTTTCCTAACCTTTGAGGAGATTGTCTAGCATCCAGCGCCATAACCGACATTGCATAACAGTTCAATACTTTTTCTTTGTTTCTCAGGAAATTTTCTTGTTTCTTAATACTTTGCTTAGCATTTGGAAGGCATCATTCGCTATCTCAATAAGTCTTCGAATTTCGGTGTTGCTCTTTCAGTCCTCTGTTAAAACACCAGATATTTAAATTTGTGTACGGTTTTTATTTTGGTATCTCGAATTTTCAACTTGCAGGTTGGGTTGTTCTTTTTGCTGACAACCATGAGTTCTCTCTTCTTGCAATTGATGCTTAACCACTTTTTTTCTCGTTTACTGTTCTCTGCTAACAAAAGCTGCATATCTTATATTGTTAATATTGTGACCATAAACAACGACCCTTGTTAGGGCTTTTAATTATCTTAGAATAGCCTCACTGTATAGGTCCATTAAGTCCAGTAAGAAGAAAGTGCAATAAGCATTCATTTCCGTAGTTTTGGACTTTCTCGGAATTATTCATTGTTTCGTTGTACTATAGCGATTTTCTATGAATGCCCCTCATCTATGTCGTTACGGGCTTCTTGATGGCCTCCACGTCCTTGATAATCCCCCTGAATATAGGAAAAGAAAAAAGTCCCACAGAACAAGAACAGGTGAATAGGGAGGTTGTTTCAGTACGATGATATACTTGACCATGACTTACTGCATGTCCAGGGCGTTGTAAGCCGGTGCATCCACGATTTTAAGCAACCACGATTAGTACTGCCTTATATTCTCGCGCACTGGCCGAAGCAAACGTCACAGGATCTCTTTGCAGTCTTATTGATTGTTCATCTCCCCCTGTGGCAAGAACTCATTGTGGATGATGCCCATAGGTCACACAGCACATGCACTCCCGTTATTTTTCATACACACCTCGTATATTTATATTTGATTCTATACTTAAACACTGGTCATACTTTTATTTATGTTTATCTATGAACTGAAGGAATAGATAAACGATTTTATTTGGCCCTATTTAACCAAGTCCATGAGCAAAGCAGGAGACCGGTTCGTGTGGGGTCTTCTCCCTCAGAAATTGGCGCATCCGGTTGGTTTTAGGCACTGCCAACAGTGTTGTAATGATACCTAGACATCGATGATTTATTTGTATATTCATACAATATCCTCAGAGATGAAGAAGGGACGGGATGTAACAGAAATTCAGTTATACAGAAGGATGGTGAGCATAACATGGACAGAATATCTGAGAAACAACGAAGTTCTAAAGAAAATAGAAACAAAATGGAAACTTATAATTAACATCAGGGAGAGACAGCTGAAATTTCTAAATTTTCCAACCCCTCTTCCCTCATTACGTGTGCTTGCGGAGCGCTCCAATCTAACAATTTCTTTTGGGATATGAGAAAAGAAAAGCCTTTAGCCAAGATAAACACACTCAGTCCATCTATTCCCATGACTCTTCGGTAGATTTTAATTCTTGGAACCAAACTTTTGCTATTCCAATACGCATCCGTATTTCGATGTCACTTTTTCTGTAATGTGTTAAAACATTTCCCAGATATTAACATTTCTGTAATTACTTCATTTTGACATCTTAAATTTGTTCGCTCGCGTTTGGTCTTCTTTACTTGCTGACAATCAGATTGCGTGTCTTCATACAACTAACATTTCTTTATACCCACTTACATTTGCTACCTTATATGGAAGGTTCTCTTGTGTTCTTTCTGTGTCTGCCGTCAAAACAGTTTCGTAAGACTGGGCTCACCAATAATAAATCCTGACAGGAAGGCCATCTCCCTGAGGAGAGATTTTAAAGGAACATCTAATGTCGCCGCCTTTCCATCCAACATAGTCCTCCGCAGACAAATGATTTATACATATTCTTTGAAAACAGATTATTTTCAGGTTCTAAATAAAAAATCTTGTCTAAAGTCTTCTTTTTTTTCCCCCGCCTATCTCTAAATGAATTTTTAGCTTGGAGCGCTTCACAAGCAAAGTAGCGTTAATTTATATGGAATAAAGTATTTTTGATCGTTCCCAGAAGCCCAAAATGATCACTAACGAAGCGTTTTCTTGCCTACAGATTTATGCTCAGGGTAAGAGCCGTACGACCTCTCCGATACGTTACAACGCATCTCCGTAACAGATACACAAAATAAATCGAGATAAAAGACAGATGTCCAGGTACCGCGCACCTTGAGAATCGAGACTGGCGCCTCTAAG
This sequence comes from Acanthosepion lycidas, assembly GCA_963932145.1. NCBI lineage: Eukaryota > Metazoa > Mollusca > Cephalopoda > Sepiida > Sepiidae > Acanthosepion > Acanthosepion lycidas. Next base: position 72,543,984 of record OZ010601.1, read on the forward strand.
CTCCTTGCCCGGGACCTCAGTAATTCAACTAGAAACCACCATTAATATGAACTTGTGCCCCGTAAACAAAACAAACGCTGAATGTTATTATCAATTTACGCTATTTTTCGTAAAAGCGAAAATCATTCACGAATTTCTTTCGTTTCGCGGAAAAAAAGGTATTAATACAGACATTTATTCGATTAACGTGTTTTATCTACCAAAATTCGATTAGTGCATTCATAATACTTAATTAGTACGGCAAAACATTCTTCATTTTAACCATATTAATTCAAAATTGATTTTTTTATAGTTACCGAGTGATTAAAAGTTTTCTAAAATTTAAAAATTTGTCTATATTTCTGAGATGAGGCATTATGCACATTACTTACATTATTCGGACTATTGTCCTCATCTTTGTTGCCATATTTATTACAAATTTTCGGCCGTTGTACGTTCCGGCTTTCTTCAGGTGGTTAGAATGTCGAACTGAACCCTTTATTTCGCTCGCTGGGGTAGACTGTTCTAGTTCCACGTGCCGTGTCTTAATGAATGTCAATTATCTTCTGTTAATTCCACTCTTCAATCCTGCATTGCCTTAACCAGATATTGAACTCACACTCGTCGGGTCTTGTCACTGGATCTAACCAACGACTTCATCCACTGTGCCATGTGTCCTTGAGGACATCTGTGTATTAATTGCTGGGTATAATAAACCTAATGTCTTTAGCAAACATTTTTTACTAGTGCTCATATTGCAGTTTTTGCTGTTACCATTTATGTTTTTACCAGAGCTCATATTGCAATTTTTGTTGTTATCATTGCTTTTCTCTGGCACTCCTTATTACTGGTTCCCATATTGTATACATTTCTATGCTTGGTCTGCTCTGGAGATTTTTGTAGCCTAGCATATGTGCTGATTCTTTAAGTTTACGAATTTTCCAAGACATTAGATTTATAATACCCAGGAATTGACACACAGATGTCCTTAAGAACACATGGAACAGTGGATAAAAGCGTTGGTTAGATACAGTGACAGGACTCAAAGAGTGTGATTTAGAGACAAAGGAGAAATTGATAAGGATAAATTAACAGGAAATAAATGATAACTGACATCCATTAGACATGTCACGTGGAACTAGAACAGTCTACCCCAGTGAGCGAAATAAAGGGTTCAGTTTCGACATTCCAACCACCTGAAGAAAGTCGGAGGTTACAACGGCCGAAACGTTGAAATAAATATGGCTACAAAGATGAAGACAATAGTCCGAATAATGTAAATAATTTCAAAATTGTTTACTATTTTGTTTGTCAAGCATTTCCTTACCTAAGTATAAATAGATACATTTTAT
>OZ010601.1:72550314-72560314 GCA_963932145.1 Acanthosepion lycidas
CAAAAACAAACTTATTGTACCTACGATAAAATAAGTGGTGGTGTTTTTAAAAAATGTGCAATCGCACTCTGTAATCATTTTAAAATTTTAAATTCATCCGTTGTAATTATGGAAAATTTGCTATTACACCTGGTATATGTATTAGGTTGGTGTACAAATAATGACGTAATAATGTCGTTTTTGACGTATTTTTTAACGTCAAAAAACGACATTATTACGTCATTATTTTTGCACCAACCTAATATTAAATGATTTTTTTTTTTCTTACATTTTTAATTTTATCGGATTTTATTAATGACCAAACAAAAGATTTCATTTGGTAACATTTTTCCTGCTCTTTCAAGGACGTCGAGATTTTCTGAGATAAAGCCTTCTTAGTTGGGTCGAGATTTTTTCAGCACATAACCATTTTCATGCGCGTGGGCGTCTGTTAATGTCTTTCACTTTCAACGGACTCAGTAATATTTATAGACATTTCTCTGAATCGTAATTCAGCAAAAGCTCCCTTTTTTACATTTTTTTAATTTTTTTTTTTTTTTTTGGCGTTTGTGAGCTTTTCTTTAAACACATTCCCTATAATATACAATATATTCTGTCAAACCAAATTGACGACTCTCACAATTGGACCCAACATTTTATAAAGGCTTTAGCAATTTTATTTTATTTTATTTTATTTTTTTTTGATTGTTTTGGGATTATTTGCGATTTCTGAAGGCGGAAGACGATTTATGCAAAAACAAAACAAAAACAAAATAAAACATAAAAAAGATCAACATAACGTTTCGGTTATAAATTAAACACACGATTCAAACAATAAGAGAAAGAAAAAAAAAATATTAATGGATAAAAAAAAAAAAAAAAAAACGAGCCGGAAAAGAAAGCAAATATGTTGCAATATTTTCTTATTAACAAATATTCAATATGCCAGTAATATATTATTCATATCATTTTTTTTCAGTTTCATATAATTTTATTTTATAGATATTATTGTTCATTATATTTTTTATGGGGTCTTTTTCCTTTCTCTCAACCCCCTCTGCAATAACACCTCGCCATTTTTTGAGGAGGTTGGACAATAAAAGTTAGAAAAAAGTCATGGTTCTCTTAATTGTTTTCATGATTCGGCTTTCACTTCTCTCTTTTATCTTTCATATCGATATTTTCTGTTCGTCTTTTATTGCATTTTCCATATCTCCAGCTCCTACCATTGTTCTTGATCTAATTTTCTCTCAACACCTAGTATTTTCCAACATGCTTTTTTTTACATTCTCTGTAATTTCTTTTGTGTAGGTGTACACAACGTTTATCGCCGCAGAAAATGGTTTCAGCATGATGGGTTCAAATTCAGGCTACGTATTTTGCTTTTTCGCTCTCCACTCATATACTTGGCAGAAGGCAGCAATTCCTCTTTCTCCAGCGAGGGACACGAAAGCAGAGCAGACTGAACTCTTTTATTTTGGTTGGCTGCAATAGCATGAGAAGGACAACTGAATTCAAATCCAGACTGAAGATAGATGGGTTAATGATATTTTAACCTACACACAACCACTGCTACTACGGCTGCAGTATATACGGTGCCTCTACGAGCCTACATGTTTTGGTGATAGTAATAGAAATATTCGTCACAGGTTAACATCAAAGAAAAAATAGCGTTTCTGACAAGGGCGGCAGAATGTTTGCCTGAAAACGAAATTTGGATACAAAATCTATACAAAATATTAGGGTAGATTGGTTAATTTACCATTGATATAAACCAGACTGGCGATACTTTTCCTAGACACACCCACTTCGACGATAATAAATTATAATCTAGATTGTAACTATTTATACAGTGTAACAAGGATATAAGAGAGTTGTCGGGACGCGAGAAGAAGTCTCTTATATCCGAGTTTCTCTTATATCCAGGTTTGGTCTATTTTGTTTAGGTAAGTATGGCTCTAATTTGGGACCACAGAAAATTTCTCTAATATCCGGGTTTCTCTAATATCCGGGTTTCTCTTATATCCGGGTCTCTTATATCTGTGTTACACTGCAGATTTCTTCATATTCGTACATCTTTGTTTTTATAGTCACAACGTTTTGGCAGTTATGTTCTCCGACCTTCTTTCAGTGTTCATTGATCTGTAAGGATCTTCATCCTGAAAATTTTATTTACTCTACGTGAATTGCGTATTCTAATTCCTCTCTCCATGCCTGACAATATCCTACTTGTCTTACTGTCTTCTCCTTAAAAAAAAACAAAAAAAAACTACTGATTATTATTCCTCTATTTCCACGTTGAAATATTAATTCCTGTAAGATCACCAAAGTTAACAAATGTTGAACCTGGTCAGTACCAAGATAGCCGGTCTTTTAGAAATACCAGGCGATGTAAGTTTCCAATTCCCGTTAAGTTTGCTATATTCACTTACGCGCAAATACACTTGGGAAAGGTATGAATCTACCTCATCTCCCCCAGATATGAGTTAAATAGTAACACTTGTATCACTAAATCATTATTATTTTTTTTTTAAATTCTTACAATCTAAAAATATTTTTTGGCTTCAAAAACCTATAATGAGTTGATAATCCTTAGAAAACGGATCAATCATTAAAAAAAAAAAAGGTTTACTCTGAGTTTATGTATGCCCTGTTCGTTTCAAAGATTGAACTAACAGATACTGTACCGCGAAATCCAAGAAAGAACAAGTTAGTCCAGTAGGATATTGTCTTACGGGAAATCAATTTACAGCCTTAAAGAAGTTCGAATTCGGCTGGGGAATAAAATACAAGGAGAGAGAATGAATGGTCATCAGTAAAAGTACGAGCCCGAAATCCGATTTGCAGGTCGAGGGCACTAAAATCAAGCAGGTGCGGAAGTTTAAATATTTGGGAAGTGTTTTGAAAGAGGACGGCAAGTGCGACACTGAGACCCGGAGACGTATTGTGATGGCTTGGATGCATAGCAAAAGCTGGGCAGAGTATGACGAGACAGGAGGATCTCTTTGGTAAAAAAAAAAAAGAACACAGTACTGAGCCAACTGAGTACGTGTCATCTATCCACTTTTACGGCAGCGAATGTTGGACGGTCTCCTCAACGATGAAGAAGAGACTCGAGGCGACGGAGATGTGATTCTACAGAAGTACGCTGAGGCTATCATAGACCGAGCATGTGAGCAACGATGAGGTCTTGGAGAGGATGTAAACAAGGAAGAGGCTTATATTTAACATCATGAAAAGGCAGCTAAAGTTTCTGGGGCACGTAATGAGGTCTTGTAGAATCTGATACAGGTCGAATAAAGAGAAAAAGAGACAAGAGAAGCAACACATGACATGCCTGGGAGGCTTGAGCAGGTGGATGACAGAACGTGGTCTGGATGAGATGGTATAGAAGGAAGTGGAGAGCGACGATCACCTACGTCCTGAAATCAGACACAGACTCAATGGAAACAAGCTTATCATCGGCTGAGTGGTACCTGAAAAGAGAAAACGAAATATCCAGGGATATTACGGCGATATAATGGATAGCGGCTCGGATTGAAGAATCGGATAGCTTGGTTTCGAATTCCAGTCAAATCCATTACATTCACTTACGTGCTAATACCCTTGGGAAAGGTATGAATCCCCTTCTTCTCCCCCTACCTATGGATAAATAGCAGGACAGACCGGGTTCTATAGGCTTGGATGGCAACTGTTCTACCGCAGAAAGAAACAGCAAACGACTGCGATAAAATATCTGCCTCGTCAGTCATGTTTCGAAAGACACAGGATCGCCTAGGTGTGTATCACGCATAGCACGTAACTGACTGAAATTCACTTACGTACTAATATCCTTGGGAAAGGTATGAATCCTATGGGTAAATAGCAGGACAGACCGGGTTCTGTAGCCTTGGATGGCAACTGGTCGACCGCAGAAAGAAACGGCAAACTAATACGGGAAAAAATCTGCCACGTCAGGGAAAGAGACAGGATCGCCTAAGCGTGTATTATGCATGACACATAACTGAAGTGAAAATGTTTTGTTTTTTAGTGTAAGGAATAGTGTGGTATATTTGGGTCAGTGACTGTGGCTACCTAAATTTTAATGATAAGATCAAAGAAGACCATTCTCTCCTCACCCACATCTTTGACCTTGTAGCACATTTTTATATTTCCTTACAAAATAAATATCGCTCTTCATTATGGTACATATACTTTTTGAATTCCAGATTAGTACTTGATTGGCGTCGAGATCTCAACAAATTAACGTTGAGCTGGTTCGATATAATTGTAAGTTCCATTTTAACAGTTTCTTTTCTCGAACTTCTCGCTTGTGAAACTCCCTTCTGGCTTTTCCAGTTAATTTTAATCAGCAAAACTTTAAATACAATGTCAGTTGCTATATATTGTCCTTCAGTATGCTCTTTCTTCTTCACGTTCATTATCAAAGTTTGTATTCAAAATTTCTTCCACACTCTGTAACCCCTTGGATTTTTGTTGCTTTATTGGCTTCCATGGGGTGATACCAATTAAAAATAAAATACGCTGTCACCATTTCGAAATATGAGTTGAAACAGGAACTTTCAGAATATCTATCACCAATTATAGTCACGTATGTAATGATATTGACCAACCGCCCTACGCGGTCGGATGTGGCACAAGGCCGAGTTTATTGTGGAGTATCCGAGCCTGTAGGCTCAGGCAAAAAATATCCCCTAAACCCAGTAAAAACGGGGTAGGGTAGCTGTCTACCACTCCAGACGAGACTCTGCCCTTTGGCACAGCCTCGTCTGGGTTCCTCTCTACAGAAATGCAGAGTTTGGCAAGCACACTACCGAAGTAATCCGGATAGTGATCAAGTCACGTATGTAATGAAACCACGTGTTCAAACGTTACCATTTAAATAGGGACAATATTTGATCTAGACTGGTACACTCATAAAAATAAGGGAAGTTTTTTTTTTTTCATATTAAAACTTTATTCATTCGACTTAGTTTTTATACACAAGTGTCATCATACAAATTGTACTTAATTATTGATAGGGCAATATATTTTTTACATTTTCCGCATTTTTCAGACTTTTTAAGCTTATTTAAACCATGTCTTAAATAAAAAAAATCTTTTGCGGGTATATTTTCGGAAGCACATGTACAAACGTTAAGTAAAAAAAATAAATATATATATACACATTTATCAATCTAAATTGTGTATATTTAGGCAGCAATTTTTCATTGTTTCATGTTTCATTAAATAATATAGACAAGTTTTGTCGATTTATTTTAAGTAATTTCCTTTCATATTGTCTCATAAGCTTATCAGACGATATGAAAAGAACATACTTAAAACAGATAGACAAAACTTGTCTATATTATTTAATGAAACATGCATCAATTTTTTAATCTGTCTATATTTCGGAGGTGAGTTATTGTAACAAGTCGCACTATTTACATTGTTCCGACTGTTGCCCTCATCTTGATTGTCATATTCACGACTTTTCGGCCGTTGTACACTCCTGCACTCATCAGTTGGAAATTCGAACCGAACGCTTTATTTAGTTCACATGATTGCGTCAATCAACACTTTTATCCACAAGGAGACATGGGAAGATGACAAAAGCATTGGTTGAAGCAATCCAGTGACTTGACCCAAAGATTTGAGAGTTCAATACCTAGTAGAGGTGAAGAAAAACTTGTAGAGTTGAGATAATAAAGAATATAACAGAAATTGAAACACCACCGTCCAATAAAAAAGGAATGGCACGTGGAACTAGAACAATCTACTCTCTACTCCAGGGGACTAAATAAAAGGTTTGACTCGAAATTCCAACGTATTTCACCTGATGAAGGTCGGAGCGTGCAACAGCTGAAACTTTATGAATATGGCAATAAAAATAAGGACAACAGTCCGAAAAATGTAAATAATGTAAATATTTATAATAGTTCATCTTAGGAATAGAGACAGATTGTTCGGTTCGAAATACCAATGCATATCACCTGAAGAATGTCGGGGCCTACATCGGCAGAGACGTCGTAAATATGGCAATAAAGAGGAAGACAACTGTTTGAACAATGTAAATGCAGCAAGTAGTTAAAATAGATCATCTCAGAAATATAGACAGATGATTCGGTCCGAAATTCCAATGTATATCACCTGGAGAAGGTCCGACGTACAACGACTGAAACGTCATGAATATGGCAAGACGCGAATAAAAATTTTAACAATGTAAATGATGTAAATATTTTTATTAATGCATGTACATTTTTTGTTGTTTAATTATATATGTATATATTTGTTCGCTCTTTATTTAAAAGAAATTGCTTTTTCACAACAAAAAAAGTAATTTCGTACGGAGGAGAGTTAGGTCCTGATAACTGTAAAAAGTCATCGATGGATTTTACGCTATATCAATATTATGAACAGGAACCCTAGTGTCAAATAATAACAATTCATTATTTTTTTGATTTTGGCAAATGTCACGCCTTGAGGAAGGTGTAACCCAGGTTAATGTTGTGACGTCCCCCGGTGTCGCTGCGTCATATGTAACGTCTGCCTGGCCGCGTCCATCGTGCTATCCTGTCCTGTGACAAACAACTGGCTTGGTATTGTTCGCGGCACCAAATGTGACGTTCTAACCTTTTGGTGATTCGGATGTGAATCTGGTTAGATTCGGTACCAACCTTGTTGTTCCCAGTTCACCTCCAACGTTTGGTTACCGAAGTAACTTTGATTTCTAGTCTAACCTACCCACGTTGTGATTTGATCTTAGGTAGACGAAATCAATCAGTCGCCGGACGTATTTGCATTCTGTTGCTAATTAACTGTTCTGATAAAATAATTTCGCTATCATAGCCATCCCTGACAATAAACAGGTGTTTTTCCCAAATGACATGGAGGTGGTTCCACGGACATTTTGGTTTCGGTCAAGCTTGACCTAATTAATTTTTATCTCCCAGCACACTGAGGGAGGTCGCGCGGGCATTTTGTTTTTTCGGTCAATGCGTGCTTAATGAATTTTTATCTCTTTAGAATTCTGTCTCGCAGGCCATTTGAGCAGCCTGGAATTTTCACCATTGCCATGGACAGATTGGCTATATCTTATTCTCCGCCCCGTAACATAAATCAGATTAAATCCAGTATCTTACTTTCTCGACAATGAAAAAATAAATTTTACCACTTTTCTTTGTTAGAGAAATAACATCGCTTAGTCTCCTGTTCGTGATGGCTTCTTATCACCTAAATTTAATTCTCGCTTTTTTTTTTTCTTCTTTCTTTCTAGCGACCCTAAATGGTGTCAGAATTTCCAAAAAATGTTTTGAAAATGTTTTGAAAATGTTTTCATAATTGTTCATTAGTCAACCAGTTTAAAGGCAACAGAATTTTATTCTAATGCAATAAAATCCTCTAACTACCACCTCGGCATTTATAACTTCAAATATTACTCTTATTGTCAACCTTGACAGGGTACATGTATTTGAGTCAATTACATTTATTCCGTTAGTTGTTTTTTTTTTGTTTGTTTAAATATAGTATGTCCCTGTGCGATCATTTCTCAAGTTTTTATCCTTTCTTTCTTTGAAATATACTTTTTCTATATTCCCCCAATTATTTTTTTAACCTTTTAATCTTTTCTTTATTATTGATCTTCTGTTGAGTGCAGTCTCGCTTTTCAATTCTTTTTTCTTTGATCTTACTTAGGACTTATTTTTATTAAAAAAAAAAAAATCATCCAGTATATTTATTTATATTTTATTTGAGTTAATTTTTTGCTTTCCCATTGTAACGTTATTTAACGTCTCTCTCTCTCTCTCTATCTCTTTCTCCGTCTATCTATCTCACTCTCTCTTTCTCTCTCTTTCCCACTCACTTATTCTCACTCTCTCTCTCTCTATCTCTTTCTCCGTCTATCTATCTCACTCTCTCTTTCTCTCTCTTTCCCACTCACTTATTCTTATTCTTTCTTTCTCCTTCTGATTTTCTTTCTGTTTTTCTACTCTTTTTTATTTCATCTAATTTCTTACTTTCCCATTGTAACTTTATTTTACATCTCTCTCTCGCTATTTCTTTCTCCGTCTATCTACCTCACTCTCTCTCTTTCCCACTCACTTATTCTCACTCTCTCCCTCGCTATCTCTTTCTCCCTCTGTCTCTCTCACTCTATTTCTCTTTCTCACTCAATTATTCTTATTCTCTCTCTCTTTCTCACTCACTTATTCTTATTCTCTCAAGAGTTAGAAAAAACTTTCTTTCTCTTTTTTTACCCTTTTTTTTATTTCAGCTAATTTCTTTCTTTCCCATTGTAACATTTTCTACATCTGTCTCTTTCTTCCACTCTCTCCCACACTTTCTTTTTCACTCCAGCCCTCTCTCTCTCTCTCTTTCCCTCTCTCACACACTCTTATTCTCCTGCTCTCTTTCTCACTCTTTCTTTATCTTTTATGCCCTCTTTTTTATTTCAGCTAATTTCTTCCTTTCCAATTTTAACTTTATTTTACATCTCAATTTCTCCCTCTCCCCACTCTCTATCTTTCTCTCTCTCACTCACTCTTATTCTCTAACTTCTTTTCTCTCTCTCTCTCTCTTTCTCGTTTTTTTTTCTTTATTTTGTAGTCTTTTTTTTATTTCAGCTAATTTCTTACTTTCTCAATGTAACTTTATTTTACATATTTTTCTCCCTCTCTCCCTCACTCTTTTTTCTCTCTTTCTCCCTCTCTCTCTCTCTCTCACTCACCTTTACTCTCTTACTCTCTTTCGCTCTTATCCACTCTCACTCTCACACTGTTTCTTTCTCTCTTTTTCTTCTCTTTTTTTTCTTTCTTAATTTCCCATTGTAATTTTACATTTTTCTCTCCCTCTTTCTCTCTATCTCACTCACTCTCTTTCTCTCTCTTTTTTTTTTGAATTTCTCCTTTTTCCATTGTAACTTTATTTTACATCTTTTTCTACCTCTCTCTCTCTACTTTCTCTGTCTAACTCTCTTATACTCTCTCCCTCTTTTTCTCCTTTACCCACTCTCACTGTCTTTTTCTCTCTTTTTTATTCTCTTTTTTGAGCTGATTTCTTACTTTCCCTTTCTAACTTTCTTTTACGTTTCACTTTCCTTCCCTTTCTCTCTATCGCTTTCTATTCTCTCCCTCTCCTTCTCGATTTCCCCCACTCTCTCTCTCTCTCTCTCTCTCTCTCTCTCTCTATCTCTCTCTGAAATATGTATTAAGTTGGTGCAAAAATAATATCGTTTTTGACGTTAAAAAACACGTCAAAAAACGATATTATTTTTGCACCAACCTAATATTAGGTTGGTGCAAAAATAATGACGTAAACGAGTAAACGTTAGGAACTTGATATAATATGTAATGACGCAGTAATCTACCCCACTTCTTTCCTTCATTGGTGCTTTTATTTTTAATTCATGTCTTCTATTCTTTCTATCATCCTTCCTTCTTTAATAAATAATCACGGTCTTTCCTTGAATATTTATTACCTTCCTTCTATTTTTACTTAATTGTTTATTTTCTTTATTATTTCCTTTCTTCCTCTCTGACTCCTAGTTTTCCTTAATTGTTTGTTTCTTACCTTTTTACCATTATTTTTTCTTTTCCTTCCTTTCTTTCTTTCTTTCTTTCTTTCTTTAATTTCTTATTGCCTTTTGGTCTTTTTGGGGCTGCTTGCATCGATTGTATTACGTTGGTGTAAAAATGACGTAATAATGTCGTTTTTTGACGTTAAAAATTACGTCAAAAAACGACATTATTACGTCATTACTTTTGCACTAACCTAATATTATCTTAACGTTTCTTCACCTAGTATGAAGCAGTTGTTTTGAAATCGCTGTGTGAAAATCAACGCATCATTCTTTTATTTTCGTAATATTTCATTACTTCTTCGTTTCGTTTTCTTTTGTCTTGTTTAATAATCCTGTCTTCATTCTTTTTTGTTCGGTTGAAAGTGAATTATTCTTTCATTTGACTTTTCCCCGCGTTCATATTGGAAGCATCTCCATTGGCCGACTGATGAAAGTGTCGACGATTATATATAATATATATAT
>OZ010601.1:72562814-72577814 GCA_963932145.1 Acanthosepion lycidas
CAAGGACGCATTCTAAAAGCTGGGCAGAGTATTGTGAAACAGGAGGATTTCTTTGCTAACAAAGAAAAGAGTATTTAGCCATTACATTACATCAGTCCTATAGCAGCGAATGTTGGCCGGTATCCTCAAATATGAAGAAGAGACTCGAGGCAACGGATATGTGGTTCTACAGAAACATATTGAAGATATCATGGACCGAGCGTATCGCAACGATGACGTCTTGGAGAAGATGCGAAAAGAAGTCTTATACTTAACATCAGGAAGAGGCAGCTGAAGTTTCTAGTACAGGTAATGAGAAAGGAGGGCCTGGAAATGCTGATACTCACAGATCGAATAGAAGGAATGAGAGACAAGGGAAAGCATGACATACCTAGCGTGCTTAAGCAAGTGGGTGACAGAACGTGTCAGGTGACAGAAGGAGGAAACATTGCGAACCACAAAAAATAGGGGTTAGTGGAGAGCCATGTTCGCCTACGTCCTAAAAAGAGGAAATAAAATAACATTAAATTTTTATTTGTCTTTATGCTGGTCTGAACATTTTTTTACGCTAAGAATGGTTCACAAGGAAAACAACATTTTGAGAAGAACTATTATCGTCAAAATCCTGAATAAAAAATATTTAAGATGAATTTCCCTTTTGTAGTCAAATGTCGTCTACCCAGCAAAGTTATGCTGGCAATATACCAAACACAACGAACTTCTCTTCGTAATTCTACGGCCATATTTTTTTTCTTTTTTCTTTTTTCTGCAGCCGTCGTCCTCTTTAATGCAGGTTTCTATATCACCTCTGTCTAAGCCACAACTATTTTGTCTGCATTTACCGATTGGAAGCCCATTTAACTTACCTAGTGAGAATCGAACTCTTTACTAATTGATATGGCGAGGCAAGCGTGCTAGTTATTTTTAGGGCGCAAAGAGAGGAAAGATTGCTTAGAAATGTAGACATTCACAGGTCCTTTTTGTTGGCAAGTGCGGCAGAGAAAATAGCGAATAATTTATCTAATGTGTTTGTGTAAATAGTTTACAGAATAGGGATTAGGAGAGATAAGAAAAATAAGATATTGATAAGAGCTACAAAGCCAGGAAGTTCGTGGAGAATTATGCTTAGCAACGCTGTGGAGGAATATAGAATAGAATGTCTATTAAGTCAAACGGAAAAAAAATCATTTTCTCACTTAACATCATATTAACCAAACTCTCCTACAGTCTCGTACCATATTTTAGGTCATTTTAAAAAGATATTAACAGAATGTTTTAACATTGGTATTAAAGGATCTTCATATCAACAAACTTTTGCTTCTCTAGGCCGACTGCTGATATTTTGTACTGTTATTAAATGCGGAAATATTAAAGCTCGCAGTTGCGGGTCTTATATACGGTGAGTATGTGAGTATCATATTGATAATATAAGTAAACAAAACTTATCTAAATGAGACATGTATTAATGAAAATCATATATATATATATATATATATATATATATATATATATATATATATATACAATGAATCATTCATACAAAAAGTAGAATGGTAAAGTAGAATGGTAAAGTTAATGATATAAAAGTTTGTATCCGTTAAAAATAACACAGTTAAAAAAAATATTTCGATTCGCATTTAATATTTTCTTCTCGGATGCTACCTGAATTTTACCAAAAACAAAACAATTTCCATGCCTGAAGATGATTGAATGTACGGTAGAAAGTACTTGCGTATTAAAGAAAACCTTTTACAGCTTATCAATTTTAAAGACAAGGATCATACCATTCATCGATTTATTTGTAGGCTAATGCGCCTTTAATATTTTTTCTTTTTTTAAGGGATTTCGCCATTTTATATCATTAACTTTACTAATCTATTTTTTGTATGAAAGATTCATTGTAATATAAAATGAACTACACCACGTATATATACACACACATGTATATATACACACACACACACGTATATATGTGTGTGTGTTAAATAATGCAGTTTAATTAATATAGTAAAAGAGTCATTCAGAAAATAAACAAAATTTATGTAATTAATGGAAAATTCACAGTGAGTTAATGCTTTTTTAATCTGTTAGAAAATTGATTTCGCCATTAATTACATGTGTGTGTGTGTGTGTGCATGTGTGTGTGTGTGTGTTTAGTTAGCAAGTAGTCTTTTAAACATCTCTGATTAAATAAAGCACTTGGGAAATAAAAGAGATTTTCAGAGTTGTAGCACATTTTTCATATCTTTTTTTGCAATACTCCTGAGTATGAACGGATTCTGTTAAAAATAACCAGATATAATTTCTGTAATTCATTCAATCAAACATATATATATATATATATATATATATATATATATATATATATATATATATATATATTAAAGTATATGTTAGTTTACGATATATATATATATCGTTTATAATTCATATATATAGTTTAATTTTCATATATATATTAGGTTGGTGCAAATATAATGACGTAATAATGTCATTTTTTGACGTATTAACGTCAAAAAACGACATTATTACGTCATTATTTTTTCGCCAAACTAATATATATATATATATATATATATATATATATATATATATATATATATGTATATTAATAAAAAGAAAGAACAGTAAGATATATAATCCGGTCTTCTTATAGATATTTTTATTTTTACAAAATAGTGCTCAATGTAAATTTACAGAGCATTAATATTATAAGTTAATAGACTTAAAATATGGTTTTTCGCTACACAGTTCCAACCATGTTTCAAAAATGGAAGCTAAAAGCCCCGAATTTAATTTTGTACCTAAATTAAAGACATTAGTTCCATTTTATCCTCAAGCAAATTTTGGAGTAACTTTTCTCCAAAATTCGCTTGAGGATGAAATGGAACTAATGTCTTTAACTTAATTACAAAATTAAATTCGGGGCTTTTAGCTTCCATTTTTGCAACATGGTTGGAACTGTGTCGCGAAAAACCATATTTTAAGTCTATTAACTTATAATATATATATATATATATATATATATATATATATATATATATATATATATATATGCATTTGTTTAATATATAGATATATAATTTTCATTAGAAACTTTTCTCCAATATATATATATAAATGTAAATTAACATAGAAACTACTCTATGCATAAATAAGAATCAAGCCATAATTTTATAATTTTCAAGTAAAATACGATCGTATGAGTGAATTCTCTCATAATGAATAATGCTATGTATATCTAAAAAAAACACATTTTATTAATACATTGACTTCTGTTATAATATCTGTCATAGTGAAGATGATTAAACACAAACTGCATGATCTTTAAATATGTTGTTTATGCATGTAACACGCTGTGGCAGCTGGGTCTTGATCTCAATGTCTAATTTTATATTTATATGCGCTCTATCCATGATATTGAGCACTTTAATCTTTTTGAGCATTTTAAGGACTTTTTTGGTTGTTCATAAAGATAAGACCATGTGTGAAAAAAAATACTGGACAAAAATTTTAGAACTAGTCAGTGTGCACATAGCTTCAGGCATTTAGATATCTACATAGCTCATTTCCAGTATTAAATTTCAGATGGTCTTTCGCGACGAGCCATTGCAAATGAAATTGGCCGTAGCAGAACTGTCATTGCTAACTTCATTAAAAATCCGGATGTGTATGCTTCTAAAATATCAAGCGGTCGACCCAATAAAATTTCACCATCTCTAGACAGACGCATTAGGCAAGAAGTTAAAAGAGATTAAAGCCTAACATCAAATCAGCTAAAAGCGTATAGAGACGCTGAATGCAGCTCTCGAATAATTCGACGTCATTTAAATAAGAAAGGGTTTAGGAACTTGAAACGGCTGCAGGGGCCTCGCGTTTATCTTCGTCATAAAACCTCACGTTTACAATTTGCTTGCGATTATCAAAATTGAGATGTGGATAAATGGAAGAAAGAGTTGTTTTCAGACGAGACAAAATTCAATTTTGATGGCCCAGACGGTTTTTAACGTTACTGGCATGCAAAAGATGTCCCGAAAGAAATTTTTATCAATACCGCACAGTGGAGGTGTATCAATTATGGTCTGGGGTTCATTTTCGTACAATGGAACTCTTGAGTTACAGGAGATAAAATGCCGTCAAACAGCTGCTAGTTACATTTACCTGTTACATTGAAAGGCATTGCTTATTACTGAAGGCCCTCATCTATGTGGAGAAATCTGGATTTTTCAGCAGGACAATGCTGCAATCCACAACATTATCCAGATGGAGACCCAATCCAGAATTTTTGGGGATGGATGGCAAAGGATATTTATCAGCATGGATCTTGATATTCTCTTCGTGCTGCAGTTTATGCATCCTGGGCGACCATCCCAAGCACCCTCATGCAGAAGATAATAATGAGTATGCCAAAGCGAATTTTCGAAGTAATTCGCAAAAATGGAGGATGTACTTAGAATTAAATTGTCGTTGTGACTTATCAGTTCTGTATTTGCAATGTTCATTTAAATGGTCCTATATTTATGACCAACCAAAAAAAAAAAAAAATTCCCTTTGACAATGTTTGTTTAAATTAATTAATTAAAAACTTAAAAAGTTCACTTGTTCGTTGATAAACTACATTTTCTAATTAAATGTAAACGTTTCACAAATATATTTTGATTAAAGTAACAGTATTTTATACTTTTTAACACCTTTGTATCTAGTCTTACGATTTTAACCAGGAATACATATATATATATATATATATATATATATATATATATATATATATATATATATATATACAAACTTATACCAGCCCGCCTGCATAAAGTGCTTGCACATTAATTCAAATTTAATTTCAACTATTACATTTCAATGGCATCCTAGACTCATAAAGAATGTAAAATTTGGTTTGACGTTTTTGGAAGAACTTTGATATTAGGAATTAGACTTATTTAAAACTTAATAAACTTGCATTTTAATTTGCTTCTTTCAGTTACGTCTATATATATATATATATATATATATATATATATATATATATATATATATATATATATATATATATATGTATGTATGTATGTATGTATGTATGTATGTATGTGTGTGTGTGTGTGTGTGTATGTATGTATATATATTTTACTTCACGGGACTTGACTTTTGTGGCTTGTTGGATATTCCTGTACACCTGGGAATAACCCAAATTCCCTTTAGGAGAACCCGAAAGAAAATCATGAAAATTGACCTTTCCCACCTCGTACGGCGATCAGCCATCCCAAGTGAACGACAGTCGTATACTTTCGGCCATGGAAATCAGAAAAAAAAAATCACTTCAACGTCACCGTAATTGTATCAAAGCACCATTGAAATTAAGTCAGCCTACACTGTCTTAAAATGTTCAGTTGTTTGTTGATAAACTACATTTTCTAACTAAATGTAACTGTTTCACAAATATATTTTGATTGAACTGATAGTATTTTATATTTTTTAAACCCTTTTCTATCCGGTCATGAGATTTTATGTGTGTTTGTATATATATATATATATATATATATATATATATATATATATATATATATATATATATATATATATGTGTGAAATTTTATATATATTATTTATATATTATATAAGCGCGGTACTTATTGAAAAAGGGCTCAATATCAATGATAGAGCTAACATATTTAGTTGGATTGATGTGAGTTTGTGACCCTGGGTTTTACGCTATTTGCGATCGTTAGACAAACTGACTAATCATAAAAAAACACTGATATACGCAACCATAAATAAATCCAAAATTAAAATATTAATCAGTTTGTCTGACGATCGCAAATGGCGTGAAACACAAGGTCTTAAACTCACTTCAATTCGAATAAAGATATATATATATATATATATATATATATATATATAAAGAAAAATATACGGAAAAAAAAATTCATATATGCAATTATGCTGTTTTAATGTTAATATAATGTCAACGTCGGACGTTTCGGTCTAATAAACCATCTTCAGGAAATATTCATAAAATATAATTAACATTATCAATTCAACATGACAAAAACGATGGACATAAGAAGGGTTATTAGACCGAAACGCCCGACGTTGGAATTATATTAACATTAAAACCGCATAATTGCATATAAGGATTTTTGTTTGTTTTTTCCTTATATTTTTCTTCATACTGTCGGATCTATATCCATATACTTGCTTACATTTATATTTATATATATATATATATATATATATATATATATATATAGTGTTTAAGACATGTGACTCTTTTAAACTGTTATTAAAGTTTATTCCCCACCTGACCTTTAGGCCTTTCCTGTTCTTCTTTCCTCCGTTAGACTTCTCTCTAGAGTTTTCATAATTTTCCCTCTCGCCCTTGTTTTTCACTTCAACTTCACTGAAATTTTGTTTTTATACCCGGAGTTATGATTTCTGTGTCCTTTTGAATTCGTAGGCGTGATGAATTGGATCGTGATTACGTATACAATGTAATAATTTATAACCATGGAATATTAGTGTTTGACCCTTTTATATTATAATATATATATATACATACGAATAACTATATTTATATATATATATATACACATATATATGAATAACTATATATATATATATATATATATATATATACATACATACATACGAATAACTATATATATATATATATATATATATATACATATATACGAATAATTATATATATATATATATATACATATATATATATATATATATATAGTTATTCGAATATATGTATGTATATATATATATATATATATATATATATACATATATACGAATAACTATATATATATATATATATATATATATATATCATATTTTTTTACGTATCGGATTCAGCTTGGTATTATTCATCTCTCTAACGAAATAATCGGTTGGATCACAATCTCTTTCTATCTATCTATCTATCTATCTATCTATCTATCTACCTCTTTCAATCTATCTATCCATCTACCTCTCTCTCTATACTTCACTGTTTGTTCATATCTGTCAGACGTTATGTCTATAATCTATCATTCTCAGTCCGTTTCTGTCTATCTATATCTATCTATATATCTATCTATCTATCTTTATACACTCACTCACAAACACACATACACACCTATATATATATATATATATATATATATATATATATATATATATATATATATATATATATGAAGACGTATACTTTTAAGGTATGATATATTTATGGGATAAAGTGCTAAATATCAGAGATAGAGCTTATGTAAATATAAAAGTGAACATTGAAGTCAACAATCAGAGGCGACAGGCTGCTTCATGCTAGACGCAGTCGTCATATATATATATATATATATATATATATATATATATATATATATATATGTTAATATGTATTCTCATCCTGTCTATAGTTATCTTTTGTTAATTTATTCGTATTTTCTTTAAAATTCATTTTTTTACCAATTTATTCCCATAAGATAAATTGAGAGAAGATTGTATATATTGAATTGTTACAAAGGTAAGTTTTTCATTTTGTGCTTGGTGTTTGCTATATGTCTGAAACAAAAAAAAATGTGTTAATCTGTAAGCATTTATTTCATAAAATAAGACGTACTCGGATAGTATGAATCTCTTTTTATTTTTTGCAGTAAATATTTTTGTTGTATAAGTTGCTTAATATAATATAGTATCATGTTTTTTTTGTTCGCGTGCGTGTAAGTACGCGAGTGTATGTGTGTTTACGTCCGCGAGTGTGTGTGTTTGTGTGTATGTGCTTCTGCCTATGCATAGATATATAAATATTTATGTTGCTATATGGATGGATTCTCGTGGGTGCAACGAAAGATGCTCATATGCTATATCTATGTAAATACGTAATATTCTCTAAAGAGAAAAAAAAAACAGACAGATAAATTTAAATAAACACTGGTACATATTGACATGAAAGGATGCATATTCTCTTGTATATCTATATAGTTTAATATATACCAAATTCCCCATCTCTCTGTCTCCATTATATATATATATATATATATATATATATATATATATATATATATATATATATATATATATATATATATATATATATATATATATTACTTGTATATATACTTCATATATGCGTGTGAGTATATGAAGATATTTACAAAGGATCAGAAGCTATAAATCAGTATTAAACTATGCCACACGAATTCGCACCCCGCCAAGATTTCGCCGAAGAAGTCGCCAACAAAATGAATAGAACAGAATAAGAACCAATATATTGGTTCATCTCTGGAATTTTTCCCCTTCAAGGGAAATGACTTATGCGTGGAGCCATTATATTCAGCCGGCACAATACTTTTTTCTTACGTAATTACTTGTGCTAGTAACGATGGGATGGTCTGCCAGCTTCTTTAAAATATTCCTTTTTGGGTGAATTGTCAAAATAGTTCGCTCTATTGGTCATGAGAATCGGTAATCGTGTAAAACAAAATAAGCTGCCTTTGCTTATGAACGTACTTTTTGGATTGTTTAATATCAGCGACGAGAGAAACATTTATATCCCCAGTTACCTCGACAGGGGAATGGGGTTAACGCATGTTGTTTTCAATGAAATCTTCGGAAGAAAAAACAAAGGAAGACATTTCATGCTCAAAGCTAGCGGACCAAGTGTTCAGATTTTCCAGTGATCTTGTGAAAATATTATGTATTATGTACCAAAGTTCAAACACAATTAGC
The DNA here is from genome assembly GCA_963932145.1 of Acanthosepion lycidas. Taxonomy (NCBI): domain Eukaryota; kingdom Metazoa; phylum Mollusca; class Cephalopoda; order Sepiida; family Sepiidae; genus Acanthosepion; species Acanthosepion lycidas. Next base: position 72,571,506 of record OZ010601.1, read on the forward strand.
CGATTCATTAAGACAACTAAAATGCAAGGAGTTAATGAATGTGAGTGAATATAAAGAAAAGAAAAAACTTTATAAAGGAGAGGCCAACTGAATATAAGTAATTAAATAGAAAGAAGGTAACGATTGACGCTGCATTTAAATTTTTTGCAGATTACAAGTGGAGTGATTGTCTTTTTTGTTTCAGAACCACTGTCTTTGCAAGTGAGCAATGGTGAGAGGAAAATGATCGTCCAGGCCCTCAATAATTGTACCAAAATTCATAATCTGGCCTTCGTCTTCAAAGTTCATTCAAGAACCATCAAGAGAACGGTGAATAAGTTTTAAAAAGAGGGAACAGCAGAGAAGAAAACTGAATCAGAAGGTCGCCACGGAAAGAGAGATAATCATTTCAACTTAGAGCTAAAGAATTCAATTAGAAAACATTCAACCCAATCCATAAGACGTTTGGCACGTGAGAGAGTAGTTTCAGCTATGACAGTCCAAAGAGCAGGGAAAACGACTTGAAAATGAAATCGTACATGAAATCTGTGAGACAATGTTTTACTTCAGGACAGAAACTTAGAAGGTTAATGAGGACGTAGATCATCCTGAATCAGTTAGAAAATGATCCAGCAATTATATATATATATAATTATTTGATGATCCTTCAATTATATATATATATGATTATTTTAAGACAATTTTTATGTTTATACATTATTTTTATACATAAGAATATCTAAGTAAATATTCTGTTTATAATAAACAGTATTATACAACATTTACCGACATGAATGTCCGGGAAATTCAGACAGAAAATATTCGTCCTCCGACAGGATTCGAACCTGAATCCTATACGGAAACGTCAATTAGCTTGACATGCTTATAACCGATTTGGCCACAGGGGAACGTTTGGTTAGCAAGGGTGAATTTACTGTCTTTAAATTTCAATCTTCAATGAAATACTCACGTCCATTCATATCTGCTCAAAGGGCATCCGGTAGTATGACGCTTGTTTTTTGGGGGTTTTTTATCTTATCGGTCCGGGTTCAATTTTTGTTACCGAAAATGACCAATCGCCCGTCCAGTGATTTCTGAATTCTGTTTAGAATTCTTATACTAGACTACATGAATTATTACGTGATATATATATATATATATATATATATATATATATATATATATATATATATATATATATATATATATGTATGTATGTATGTATGTATGTATATATATATATATATATTATCATAGTGACAAAACCATTTTAATCACTACAAAGCTGCAACCAGTTGAAGTGCAGTTAAAATGCGCTGAAAAGAAGTTGCATCTTTGTAGTGAGTAAAATGGCTTTGTCTATACGATATAATTATAATAAATAAATAATTATCGCTCTACTATCGGTATCGCGCCCTCTTTTGGATTAATGCTGTGAACGTTGGAATTTATATATTACTTTCGTTCTCATCGCTCATATATATATATATATATATATATATATATATATATATATATATATATATATATATATGCGTGTGTGTGTGTGTGTGTGATTGTGTATTTGTGTAGAAATCTCGATTCTTATACAAGTTTCATTAAAGATTACTGACAAGTTAGTGCGATAAAATTTTATATTCACTTTTTCTTACGTTCTTAACAGAATTTCCTTTTCTGCGCATAAAACCAGGAAAATGCTCCAGGACTTGAGCAATATAAAATGTAACAATTCTAAAAGAACTTTCTATTTGAATATTGAATTTCCACGATGAGAAAAATGCAACACAAATATACCTAACACACACGCACACACACACAGACAACAGCCACATACGCAAACGCACACACGCATATATATATATATATATATATATATATATATATATATATATATATATATATATATATATATATATGTGTGTGCGTGTGTGTGTGTGTGAAAATATCGTAGAAAATAGGAAAGAAACTGGTTTGGTAAATAATCAAAAGTTCCTTAGTATTTTGGTAATTATTTTTAAAAATTAGTGCTCGATACGGAAGTAGAGCATAAATATAATTATTTATTTAAAAATATGATTCCAACTCGCTACATAAGAGGTCTCATGTTTCAAAACAAGAGCCGAAAACTTCAAAATAATATTTGAATTAACTTGAGTTAAAGTAGGCTCTGTTCCATCTTCAAGCGAAATTTTTTTGGGAATGACTTATTTCTGAAATTTACGTGTTTTAATAGTATGGTCAGAATTGAAATCAAAAATTTCCATGGTAACATCAAGGGTGGATTGTTTAGAATCAGCAGGGGTGGGGTGTTAATAATTTGTATCAGTATTGAGTTACTTTCATAGATGCCGGGTCAGGGTAAGGTGGGGGTGGCTAAATTTATGACCGAGGAAGTTTTCGGATAGTCTGGCTTGAGCGTCTACGGAGATTTATTTATTTATTTTTTATTTTATCCTTTTATTATATCTCTTTATGAAAGGGATTTGTGTATATGAAAAGGATCCTGGAAAAAATTACTTACCAAATAAAAAAACAACTCAAATTAAAATTATGGATCAATACTAAAGATGTCATCAATTGGTTCAACAATATTGATGATAAAACAAATTGCACCTTACTATAGTTCGATGTCGTGGACTACTACCCATCAATTTCGAAGGATCTTTTTACGACTGCCCTGGACTTTGCTGCTGTATATTCTAACCTGACAAAGGAAGAAACCGACATAATCCTCAGCGCAAAAAAATCCGGCCTCATTCATAATGGGGAACAATGGTTAAAAAAACAATAACGATCTGTTTTGACATCACAATGGGATCACTAGACTCTGCAGAGTCTTCTGACTTGGTAGGTCTTCTAATATTGTACAACCTAACGGCACACCGCGAGATTGATATCCAGGACATCGGACTGTATAGAGATGACGGGCTCATGGTGGTGAGGAGTTCCACTAGCTTTAAGATAGAGAAGATCCGTAAAATATTGTTTAGTGAATTTAAAAATCTAAACTTAAAGATAACAGTCTCTTCTAAATTGAATAAGGTAAACTTCCTCGACGTAACCCTAGACTTACCGAGCAACACGTACCAACCTTATAGAAAGCCAAATGCTAACCCCTTAAATATACACCCGAAGTAAAACCACCCTACATCCACAATTAAATATATACCCTCATCAATAGAAAATAGAATTAGCAGTAACTCCGCTAACAAAGTAATATTCCACCAACATAATGACTTCTACAACACTGCCCTAAAAAATAGTGGTTATAAAAATGCTAACATTAAATATAGGGACAATTGCAATAACCAAAAGAAAAAATCAGGAAAAGAAACATCATTTGGTATACACCTCCGTTCAACCAAATGGTTAGTATTAAACTAGGACAGAAGTTCTTAGCTCTAATCGTTAAACACTTCCCCACCAAAATAGGCTTAGTAATAGATTCAATAAGAACACACTAAAATTGAGTTACAGCTGCAATGAAAATCTAGAACGTATAATAAGAAGACACAATAATAATATCCTGAACAAACCCCCTTACCTGAATAGTTTTAATAACTCTACACTTAAATCAGATAATGATAGGGAAAAATTATGCGATTGTAGAAACCCGGTAGACTGCCCATTAGAAAATAAGTGCTGCATCAAATCTGTGGTATACCAATGCACTATATCATCCACGGAGAACCCTAACAATAATATGATATACATTGGGTCCACGAAAAATGCATTTAAAACCAGATGGAGGCAGCATAAATGCTCTTTCAACAACATAAACTTTAGACATCAGACCTCTCTATCTAAATATTTATGGCACCTGAAAGAAAAAAATAGGACACCTAAAGTAAAATGGAAAATCATTAACAGGACTAGAACTTGCAAAACTTGGGATGACCCATGCCCTTTGTGCCTCCATGAGAAACTACACATTATTAAGCTTCTAAACAATAAAAACCTATTAAACAATAGACAAGAATTAACGGTTTTCTGCCGACACAACCGAACTTACGCTCTGAATAACTAGTTAAAAACACGCATACAATAAAATAAATTTTAAAATCCATTGCCCATATACACAGTTTTAATACCCTACAAAAATTGATAACCCTTTATGAAGTCGTCAAATAACAAACATTACGGCCTTTTCATATACACAAATCCCTTTCATAAAGAGATATAATAAAAGAATAAAATAAAAATAAATAAATCTCCGTAGACGCTCAAACCAGACTATGCGAAAACTTCCTCGGTCGTAAATTTAGCCACCCCCACCTTACCCTGACCCGGCATCCATGAAAGTAATTCTATACTGATACAAATTATTAACACCCCACCCCTGCCGATTCTAAACAATACGCCCTTGATGTTACCATGGAAATTTTTGATTTCAATTCTGACCATACTATTAAAACTCGTAAATTTCAGAAATAAGTCATTCCCCCAAAAAATTTCGCTTGAAGATGGAACAGAGCCTACTTTAACTCAAGTTAATTCAAATATTATTTTGAAGTTTTCGGCTCTTGTTTTGAAACACGAGACCTCTTATGTAGCGAGTTGGAATCATATTTTTAAATAAATAATTATATATATATATATATATATATATATATATATATATATATATATATATATATATATTTTATATGCTCAATACTTATTGGAAAACTCTCAGTATCAGTGATAGCGCTAACATATTCAGTTTTATGGACATGAGTTTGTAACCCGGGTTTCACGCTTTTGCGATCATCAGACAAGCTTGATTTTTTAAAATTGTATCTATTTATGCTTGCTTGGCTATGTTTGTTGACGCTGGCGGTAGATCTGAAAAGTGTGAAGAACACCCGCAACCCGATCTTTCTTGAAAGGAACATCGCTTCATATATAAATGTCAAGGTCCCGACACCGAAATAGAATGACAACTGCGTATGTATGCATGCCCGAATGCATGGATATGTATCTGTGCCTAACCTCAGTTTGTTTATATGGATGTGTTTGTGTTTATTTGTAACACACACACACACACACATATATATATATATATATATATATATATATATATATATATATATATATATATGTGTGTGTGTGTGTGTGTGTGTGTGTGTGTGTAAAATGTATATATATATATATGTATATATATATGCAAATTTTATATATATTATTTATATATTATATATGCGCCGTACTTATAAGAAAGCGTTCAATGTCTGTGATAGAGCTAACATATTTAGTTGGATTGATGTGAGTTTGTAACCCTTGGTTTCACACTATTTGCGATCGTCAGACAAACTGATTTATTTTTTAATTTATATATGTTTGCGTATATCGGACTTTTTATAAGCAATATATATATATATATATATATATATAATATATATATAAAAATCAAAAAAATTAGAAATTGATCAGTTTGTCTGACGATCGCAAATAGAGGGAAACCCAGGGTTACAAACTAAATATATATAAATTTTTATTAAAAAAAATGTGACCTGGTAATATACATACTTATACTTGATATATAAAATAATTTTATATACTGTAAGTAATTCTAGTACATTTACTTGTTTTAAAAGAAATATAGTCCATTAAAAATTTAAAGTTAAAATATTTTAAAATTGTAGTTAAATAAAACGTATTCTAACCTAAGCATACCCCAAAAATCTTTAAGTATACAAATAGAAAAAATCCGCTAAGAAATTTTTGCCGTTAACAATAAAATTAAAAAAAAAACAAACAAACCAGACGACATGCAATTTCACCGATGTCAGAATTCGTTGAAAAATATATCAATACCCTATCTAAACGTCACCTCTTTTTCGAACGTAACTAATAACTGATGCAACAAAAGTTAATAAAAATGAACACGCTACCACACCTTGTCTGAATGTTTGGATCTCTATGTATCCTTGGAAACAGTGAATTATGATATTTTCTGTACTTTTAAAACTCAGTAATTTTAAAAATTAAGTTACTCCAAAATTTGCTTGACGATGTTTTTAATTTAATTACTAAATTAAATTCGAAGCTTTTAGCTTCCATTTTTGAAACATGGTTCTGTGTAGCGAAAAACATATTTTAAATCAGTTCAGTTAATTTATAATATTAATGTTCTGTAAATTTACATTGAGCGCTAATTTGTTCTTTCTTTGCATATATATATATATATATATATATATATATATATATATATATATATATATGTATGTATATATATATATATATATATATATATATATATATATATATATATATATATGTATGTATATATATATATATATATATATATATATATATATATATATATATATATATATGCAAAGTGGATAA
>OZ010601.1:72582814-72640314 GCA_963932145.1 Acanthosepion lycidas
CACCATCATGTGTTCATATATAGTTTCCTTCACGGTCGTTGGTCTCGAGGTAAAGTAATAAATTGTATCACAGAGTCTTGTAATAGGCATCAGCATTAAATTTTTCACCAGCTTTGTAAAATTTGAGAAACATTTTTTCTATTGGAGGTCGCAACCCAAAAACCCATAACTTGACTTGAATCCTTCGTTCTGAAAGTGCCCTTGACATGAGCGTTTGAGTGTGCAATGTATCTCTCATTCCTGCAATTCAGAAAATCGTCAAGGTATCGTGTAGGAATTTTTGTCTGATTCGTTTGTTTTGATTTACGGCATATCAACCTCAATGGGTCATTTAATGCCGACAACTTTTTTTTTCCTGGTAATATTTTTATTTTGTCAAAAATCCATTTCTGATAAAACAATTTCTTAAAAATGTATAGCTGGTAATATTTTTTTTTTTTTTCAAAATTGTATAGCTGGTAATATTATATATTGTATATTAATTTTTTTCCAAAACTTATATCTGCTAATATCATAATTTTTACAAAAACGTATTATCAGAGGCCTTGCTGTTGGACGTAGCAAATTTTTTTGTCTGAGAAAATTTTCACATTAGACTTGTTTCTTTTAAGATCAGTAAGATATTTTTTGCATCTTTCTATTCTTCTGGCCTTCATGAGTCGTGTCAGCAAATGTCTTGGTGTTCTTGTTTAAGATTTTAGAATAATTCAACTTTCACTTCTGTTCTGACAATCTTAGCATCCACTTTAAGTTCAACTTTCCTAATTTTCTCAGGGATTTCGATGGTTCCTTTGAGATTTTAAATTTTAGAGTGTTGATGAAATCATTAATGCAATTTTTGTTGATTGCGCCAATTCCAGACATTCTCTGAATAGTTTCCCACACAGTCATTCTGTTCTTCCCATTAAAAATTCTCCGCAGAGATACACCAACGATGCTTGTAATCTTCTGTGGATGAACATGTGCATTTAAGATATCACACACAGACTTTGGTGTTTGCTTTCCTCAACACTCAGCTTCTACACAATTATCAGAAAAAAATGTGGGTAATTATTATGCAATTTTATGACAATGAATTCAACCAGGTTACAGAAAATCAGTTGAAGTGCTTCATGAGAAAAACAAGTAAAACTTTTAGTGCAAATTGAACCCCCACACCCTTTATATATATATATATATATATATATATATATATATATATATATATATATATATATATGTGTGTGTGTGTATAAGTGAAAACTCAGAGGTGACATACTGTTTCTGTAGACTTCAGTGTTCATTATATATATATATATATATATATATATATATATGTGTGTGTGTGTGTGTGTGTGTGTGTCTGTGTGTCTGTGTGTGTCTGTGTGTATAGAGAGAGAGACAGACATACAGAGACAGACAACGGCAGAGACAGAGAAAGGGAAACTGATAGAAAGATAGATAGATAGATAGATAGATAGATAGAATCAGTCTTAGAATGATAGATTATAGACATAACCTGTGATATATATGAACAAACTGAGAAGTATATATATATATATATATATATATATATATATATATATATATACAACCGATTAAATCGTTAGAGAGATCGATAATACCAAGCTGAAATCGATGCGTACAAGAATACGACAGAAATTGAAAGTGAAGTAGAGAGAGATAATTAAATTTAGGTCAGTGCATTCTTTTTTTAGAAAGATGAAAGTAGTGATGCGTGGATTGACATGTGTCATTAATCTGCGTGAATTTCAATATTATCAATCAATGGCGACATCCCGACCCTCCAAAAGATGAATAAACAATGAAAAAAAATGTAACGATAGAGCACTTTGTACTTATTTTATGTTTGGTTTGGTGTCGTTCCTTATCTTCACCACGCCTATATAGAAACGTTTAATTTTTATATTGCTTATATATCTAATTTTCTTTATATATATATATATATATATATATATATATATATATATATATATATATATATATATATATATATTGCCCTCTGTAAAAATAGTATCATCTCTCTCACTCACTCTCTTTCACGCTCTTTCGCTCACTCTGTCACTGACTCACTCACTCACTCTCTTTCACGCTCTCACATATGCATACACACACTCACTGTTTCTATTGTCTATTTATCCCAGGCATTTTTATCTATCTATCTATCTATCTATCTATCTATCTATCTATCTATCTATCTATCCCAGCTTGTTCATATCTGTTTCTCTCTCTCTCTATCTCTCTATCTATCTATCTATCTATCCCAGCCTGTTCATATCTATCTATCTATCTATCTATCTATCTATCTATCTATTTATCTATCTCAGCGTGTTCATATTTATCTATCTGTTTTATGTGTTTTTCTGCTTGTTTGACTTTTTGACTGTTATCGCAATCTTTCCATACCTATATTTCTTATCCGTTTCATATGAACCCTTAGTCTGTGCTCTGTACTTACGGCCTTGTGCCACATCTAAGCTAATCTTAAGTCACTATAAATATATTTGCTTACCTTCAAAATATTAAGTGTGTCATGAGTAATCTCCGTCTTTGGGAATAAATAGTAATGACGAATTCATTCTCCTAACTCCTTATTTATATGTTATTATGTTCTAATTATTATAACAAGGGAGATAACAAATTTAGCTTGCATTAACATTAATTATTTGCATTGCATTGGCAACGTACACTTTGGGTTAATGAATCCATTGTTAAACTCACTAATGGATGGATTGAAAGTACATTGACTTCATATAAGTTATGTGAATTACAGGAAGGGGAAAAGGCTGAGGATACATCTATAATAGAAGTTACGTATTTTTTTCTGGACAAGGAAGCATAACTAACTGGTAATTATTAAACTGGTTTCCAAAGTTTCATTCTAGAGAGACATCATTGAAAGATAAACCCAGACAGGAGTGGTTACAGGGCTTTGATGATGAAGCTAGACTGAAATTAGTAATCGACGGCTAAGTACTCGGTAATTAGCAGAGATTTTAAATAGAACAATCGATCATATTTCGACATTTAAAAAAGATGAGGAGAATCACGATGCTGGGTGTTTGGGATCCAAAAGAACAAAGTGTGCCGTTTATTCATACTGACAATTTTTATTTCAGAAATGAGAATTAACCCGCACTTTAATTATGTCATGACAAGTGAAGAAAAATGGCTGATATCCGAAAAAATGGCTGATATCCGAAAAAATGGCTGATATCCGAAAAAATGGCTGATATCCGTAAAATGATTGGTGTCCAATAAATTATTGATATCCGAAAAATTATTGATATCAAAAAAATGATTGATATCCGAAAATGGCTGATATCCGAAAAATGATTGATATCCGAAAAAATAGCTGATATCCGAAAAAATGGCTTATATCCGAAAAAATGAATGATATCCGAAAATGGCTGATATCCGAAAAATGATAAATATCCAAAAACTGATTGATAACCGAAAAATGATTGATATACGAAAAAATGACTGATATCCGAAAAAATGGCTGATATCTGAAAAATATATCTGAAAATGATATCTGAAAAATGGTTGATATCCGAAAAAATATCCTAAAAATTCACTGATATCCGAAAAATGATTGATATCCTAAAAATGATTGACATCCGAAAATGGCTGATATCAGAAAAATCATTGATATCCGAAAAGAATAGCTAATATCCGAAAAAATGGCTTATATCCGAAAAAAATGAATGATATCCGAAAATAGCTGATATCCGAAAAATGATTAATATCCAAAAATGGATTTATATCCGAAAAATGATTGATATGCGAAAATGGCTGATATCCGAAAAATGATTGATATCCGAAAAAATGACTGATATCCGAAAAAATGGCTTATATCTGAAAAATGATTGATATCCGAAAAAATGGCTGATATCCTAAAAATTCACTGATATCCGAAAAATGATTGATATCCGAAAAAAAAATGGTTGATATCCGAAAAAGAGGCTAATAACCAAAAATGACTAATATCCTAAAATTGGCTGATATTCGAAAAAATTCAAGGCAGAATGATAGTTTGACAAAGGTAAATCTCCATAAATTCTCACTCTACCCCCAAAAAAGAAATAAAGCAAACGGAGCTGCATGGAAGAAATATAAGTTTTGTGAGTGTTCTAGGGCCGTCGAAGTAATATTCATTCATATTTCTTAAAAACGCAATGAAACGCTAAAATGCTTATTCACACTTCCAGCAGCTACAATGTGTCCGTAAAACATCTGTCGATATTTAAACTATTCACTTTGTTCGGTCTGTTGTTCGCATCTTTATTGTCACATTCACGTGGTTTCGGCCGTTGTACGCTCCAGTCTCCTTCAGGTGATATAGATTTTGCACACGGCCCAGTAAATACAGGCGCTGTCATCCAGTGGCTTGTAGAGTTGAATTGCTAAAGAGAATTAACTGAAAATGAGATATCTAGAAAAGGCATGGCACGTGGAATTAGAACAACCTACCCGGTGGACTAAATTAAAGATTTCGATCCTAATTCCAAAAAATGGAAAATGGCCGAAGCGTACAACGAATGAAACGTCGTGACTATGACAATAAAGATGAGGACAACAGTAAGAACAGTGTAAATAGTGTCCATCATAGTTTGGCCGAACAGCACAAAGACTTCACTTTGAACTGATTCGCCATTTCAGTTCCGTAAAAAATACCCGGATGTAGCCAATGGAATCTTAAACTACGCTGACATCGCAAGGTTCTTGCAAATGACTGAGGTTGTCGAATGCACATGAAAAAAATCAACAGAACAGACGGGGAATTCAGACTCTTTATCCACAATTGTGTATATACACGTTCTTATTCAAAAATTCGTGAAATAGATTAAAAATTAATCAGTGACACATTGCTCGTTGATTCTAATAAAACTTGTACTATATATATATATATATATATATATATATATATATATATATATATATATATATATATATATATGCTAGACGCAATTCTCAAATCATCAAAAAGATACCTCCTCCGCAAATGAACTTTTCATTTCGTGAACACCAGGATGTTCAGCTCATCAGAACGAAATCTCCGTAAATCTGCATTGAGCTCTCCCTGGATTTATATTATCCTCGGAATTATCCCTTCCAGTCACAAACTAATAAAACATATAATTATCTATCTATCTATCTATCTATCTATCTATCTATCTATCTATCTATCTATATATATATATATATATATATATATATATATATATGTATGTATGTGTGTGTGTGTGTGTGTGTGTGTGTGTGTGTGTGTGCGTGCGTGTGTGTGAAAAATATATAGAAAATAGGAAAGAACTCGTTAGGTAAATAATCCAAAGTTAATTAGTATTTTTGTTATTATTTTCAAAAATAGTGCTCGATACAAAAGTGGAGCATAAATATATTTATTTATTTAAAAATATGATTCCAACACGCTACATAAGAGTTCTCATGTTTCGGCTCTTGTTTCGAAACATAAGAACTCTTATGTAGCGTGTTGGAATCATATTTTCAAATAAATAATTATATATATATATATATGTGTGTGTGTGTGTGTGTGTGTGTGTGTTAGGTATCTCCACTAATTTGCGATACCAATGATTTAAAATGAATTTTAAATTTTAGAATGCTTTCATGTAGTTCTTTTTTTTACCTTCAATTGCAAGCTAAAAGATTAAATTTACTATTTCAGTAATTAAAATTGTCTGTAGTGTATGTGAAACAAATTATATTGGTTGGAATCGATTCCTATTCTTTTGGTAAAGAAATAGCTGATTTCTTTCTTAGTCATCTGTCATCGTAATGTAATTGTCTTTATTAAAAATATTCCAAATATAAAAAAAATACTTTTCTGAATATTTATTTCAGGAATATTAGCTGATTTAACGTATAATTAATAAGATTTGATCATATATTATTTTAGTTTAAAATAACACAACAATGGATTTTTAAAACAAACATTAGCGGTGATTACGTACTTTTTACGTAACTGACGTGGGATGAATTGCGATAATAAAGGTGTTGACAATTCTGTTGTTTTTCTACGGAGACTTTATCTGTTAGAACATAATTTTAGAAAATAACGGGTGTACGCATTTTTATATAATTTTAAGTACTCCGTAATATTAAAATTGTTCGAATATATTCTCCGTAATATAATTTTAGGAATGTTAACCTTAAATATACTATAGATATCGATCTTATTTTCTGTTAATGCCGTGTATGCTCACCCATATTTTCAAAATGGACACGTTTATACACAAAAAATAAAAAATATTTAAAAAATCTTAATGCGTGATGATTTGCATTAAGCTTTCAATTTTTCTATAAGTTAATATATATATTCGAAGATTTTTTTGTATTAGTAAATATATATATTTGAATAATTTTTTGTATTAGTAAATATATATATTTAAAGAATTTTGAAAAGGTTTTTCTAACGTTATACATTATTATAAATTATTGTAACTGAAAAAGTATTAAACACATTCTTGTAAAAATTCATTATTAATCGATTTTTCAAGGCTATAATGTCCTTAATATATATTATTTATAAAAGCAATTAAAACATTGTCTAATTAAATAATGTCAATGTTTTATTGAATTTTTTTATTTTAGTATTCGGAGTAGATTTTTGGAAAAATGTGTAATTGCTTGAAAAATAAAATGGATGATTGAAATTCTCCAAGGAGTCCTGCTATTAACTAATGAAAGTTTGCAAACAAAATTTAATTTGTCGAAATTTCATGAAATTATGTAACTGGGATGGTAACAGATGTAAACAAATATATTTTTACCCAGATTTTCTAAAAATAATAATTTCAGAAATAATTTAATTAATTTAGTCTCTGGAAGGTACATTAAAATCCGACAATTACGTGATTTTTGCAAGACATTGCAAATTAATGTGAAAAAAAAAGCGCTAAAAATTTCCTAGTCAGCCCGGGAATGCAAAATATTTTTAACCAAAGTTTCGAACGTGATATAAAGGATTAAAAAAATTAATAGAATAATAAAAAAAAAAACACTTTCTCTAAATAATAGCATACATTAGCATCATAACGATAAATCTTTGTTTTTATTAAGTTTGGGTCCCTTTTTTTCATCATGCTAGGGTGCTTTTTTCAGCGAAAATGGGGAGGTAGCATATATATATATATATATATATATATATACTATTTACATCATTCGGACTATTGCCCTCATCTTTGTTGCCATATACAGATATATATGTATATAAGACAGGCTTCCAAACCATTACATAACATGCGCAATATATATATATATATATATATATATATATATATATATATATATATATATATACATATATATATATATATATATATATATATACTCCCTACTTAGTATTGAGTGTTATCCTCATCAGACGCTCGGTTAAGTAAGCCTTGAGTCACAACTAAACTAAACTTAGTAAATCAATATATATATATATATATATATATATATATATATATATATATATATATATATATATATATATATATATATATTGATGGAGACATTCCAAGTTGTATAAACACATTCTTTGAGAAGATAGTGTTCCCTTTTTTCTGTTCTCAGTTAACCCCTGTCTTTTGATTCTTGTCTAGAATTAGGTTTTCTCTTGCTTCTAATTTCTTCGTATTCTTTTGCGCTACCCAAAACCTTTTTGCGTCTTAGTGGTATTACCGCCTTACTTGGGGTGTATTAATTTAAGAACATTTTCTAAATATAAACTACGAAAGATTACAGGCGCAGTTTCGGAAAAATGACAATTATTTAGTGGCCATTCCTGAAAAAAGTAAACAAGAATTTTTTTCACCAGCTTTTAGTATGGATCTGAATCATGGAAAGGCCAAGAAACTGACAACCAATAACCTCGATTATATCAAAGGTGACAGGATGAAATAACTGGTTAGTGCGTTGAATGAGAGAGAAAAAAAAAACAGACGTTAAGAGGTGGTCAGAAGTGTTCGTTTGAGGTCGATCCCTTAGATAGATATTGAATAATATTCTGTGGATCCTGACACCGTAGATCAATAGATAATTTGAATAGACTGAGAAGGATAGATAGCTAGTTACGAAGGTCAGCTGAAAAGTTTATAATTCGACCATAAAGGAATGATGTTAGAGCTGTGAAATCTGTATGCATTAATTTCAATGCTTCTTATTAATAACTGCATTGTTTCTTTTCAGGTAAACTGACAGGGATAGAAACTAAAAATCATGTACTCACTAATAATAATAATAATAATTATTATTATTATTATTATTATTATTATTAAAATTATTAATAATAATAATAATAATAATTATTATTATTATTATAAATTATTATTATTAATAATAATAATAATAATAATAATAATAATAATTATTATTATTATTATTATTATTATTATTATTATTGAATCAATTGTCATATCTGCTGCTAGGATATTCGATGTATTGTTAGACAATTTTTCTCTCCAGAATCCCTCTTATAAATTTATAAGTCTACGATTCCTACACACTTCGAATATTTCTGCCATATATGATCAGTTGCTTCTCCTATATAGTTAGTGGTTCTTGTTAAAATCTATAGAAGAATCTGCAATGTTTTTGATCCTGATATGGCATCCCGTCTTCAATCATTCCCCCCTCCCCCCGCTGTAATTTACCTTTACCATGTGTTTTCTACAAATTCATTCATGGTCATTTTTCTGACGATCTTTGCACTATGGTACGTCGATTTTGTGTATTTTAAACGCAGTACTAGATTGGCGACAAGGTAATTCAGCTGCATTTTTCTTACGTTAAGTATAAGCCTCCTCCTTGCTTGCATCATCTGCATGACCTTATCGTTGCTCACACGCTTGGTCCATGATATCCTCAGCGTAGAACTACATCGCCGTCGCCACGAGTCTCTTCTTCATCTTTGAGGAGACCGTCCAACATTCGCTGCTGTAAAAGAGGACAAATGACACGTAACAGATTAGTAATCTTTTCTTTGTTACCAAAAAATATCTTTGCTCTGTCGCAATACTCCAACTTTTGGAATGCGTCCTTGGCCATCACAGCACGTCTATGGTTCTCAGTGTTGCACCTGCCGTCATCTGTCAAAACACTTCCTACATATTTAAACTTCCGCACCTGCTTGATATTAATAAATTTTCTAAATTTGCTAAACCTGGTAAATTCCTGTGATCCGAAATTTTCGTGTAAATAGCGCCACTTTAATAAGCTAGTCTTACACTATACTTCGACGGCGATGAGAATAATACTGATTACTCAGTTTTCTACTTTTGAAAAATAAATATTAAATGCTAAAGTTCTTTTTGTAAAATTATTTATTTATTTTATTTATTTTTTATTTAGTACCGTTGTATGAGTGCAAGTTGCTTAGCTCTAAGAATCAACTGAACTAGGAACATTATAATTCATTTATTTCAGCTTAAAAAAAGAAAAAAAAAATATATTTTTCACTGAATAATATAAATTATTTCATGAATTTGTAGACTTGTCTCTGAAAATTATTTCTTTTCTTCGTTTTTTTACACACTTTACGCCGCTATATTTTTGTGTGTTATTTTGAATAGTTGTAGGAGAGTTTATTTCAAGGTTATATATATATATATATAATAGACAGGGGATGTTTCTCACAGCGAGATGGTTTCGGTAATATGATAGATGTATATAAAATGTTAGTGTTTTTGATCGAAATTTTCTTTAATGGTTCTTGTAAATTGTGAGCGGCTAAATGCTTATATATATATATATATATATATATATATATATATATATATATATATATATATATATATATATATATATATAGGGAGAGAAGGCTGTATATCAGCTGATATTAAAATATCATTTAGAACTGGGTAGGGCGGTCGATGACAGAAAAAAGTTGTCAAAATTCTTCGTTTGATGATGGTCAGATAATTTTTATGAACATACCGTATATGAAATAAACTTCAATCATAATATTTGAAAATACAACCCAATACAGCTACTATTTAGCTAATACAATTTTATAGCATACAAAAACATCTCTAAGAAAATACTGTTTAACTCAGCGTAACAACGGAATGATGCATGGTTCGCTCAACAACGTATAGTTATTAGTATATATATATATATATATATATATATATATATATATATATATATATTTCTTATTTATTCCAGTATTTCAACTGTTACGTCCTTGTGTATATC
Source organism: Acanthosepion lycidas (assembly GCA_963932145.1). Classification (NCBI taxonomy): domain Eukaryota; kingdom Metazoa; phylum Mollusca; class Cephalopoda; order Sepiida; family Sepiidae; genus Acanthosepion; species Acanthosepion lycidas. The sequence goes on from OZ010601.1 coordinate 72,593,018, forward strand.
AGCGTATTTCCCAACTGACTGTCTCTTCTGATGGTCACGGAGTAAACATCCCATGGGAAATTAAACCGCAAATTCCGATCGCATTTCACCAGGCCATCCCAGCGATCGGGGAAAACAAGTCGTGCCTAGCAGACGACAATGAGTCCCATCTATTTCACTACTACGATCCGCCACCTGCGTTTCCCCATTCGGTAATCGAAATTGGCGCAAAAAAGTCGGTTACTTTTCATTGGTGGCGTTAGGGTTATGGTGAAAGGGAGAAAAAAAACAGAAAGAAAAGAACAGAAAGAGAACGCGCGAAAGAAGAAGGAGTATAGAGAAAAAGGAAGGGAAAGAGGCCAACAGTGCGTAATATATATATATATATATATATATATATATATATATATATATATATATATATATATATATGTATGTGTGTGTGTGTGTGTGTGTGTATGTAGGCGGGCCGCTCTGAAAGTAATGCCTACTGTTTATTTCCCAAAAAACTACAAAAGATGTATGGACCAAAATAGTACCGTTTCATGAGGGTAATTTTCCAGCTAACAAACACTATATTTGCCATATAGACATCACCACCGGTGATACTCTCTCGCCAGCAGTCTTTACCCCATAGTTTGACGGCTGTGCATTCTATGATCAGCTTTGTCACACATATCGCTGGAGCCAGCCTTCAGACAGTGTCAGAATTTCACAATCCGTACATTTGCTGCAGGAGATTAACGATGCGACTCCTGGAACTTCCATGAAGACCATTGACAGAATTCTTCAGGTGTCCCCGAGTACAAACGATGCATGAGGATATTCGGTAAAAGTCATCCCTGATGATGAAAAGGCGGTTCATGCATACGAACACACAAGAACCACAGCTGCTCTGAATGATGATAATAATAATAATAATAGCTGCTCTGATAATAATAATAATAATAATAATAATAATAATAATAATAATAATAATAATGACCCTTAATAGATTTAGATTTTGTCACAAAGATTAGGGAACGAGAGCATGATGAAGCTCATATCTACCTAGGTAGGAATTAGCGAAGGAGATGGCATACAACACCCCCAAATGCAGGAAAAAATAAGAAAAGAGTACTACAGGCGTGTACGTCTGGTACTAAATACTGAGCTAAACTCAAAAAACAGAATATGAGCCATAAACACATTGGCTGTCCCTGCGGTGCAATACAGCTTTAATGTCCTTAACTGGACCATAGCTGAAATTAAGCGAATGGACGCCAAAACGAGAAAGCTTCTCACTTTCTACCGCATGCATCATCCCAAAGCTGATGTTGATCGTCTATATGTACCCAAATCCGTAGGAGGCATAGGATTAGTTCAACTAGAACTGTCCTACAAAACTACAACAATTGGCCTCCAAAGATACTTGGAAACTACAGAAGACTGGATGATGGTATGCGTCAAGGAACATGAAAGTAGTAAGCGTCTTTACTCCGTAATGAAAGAAACCAATAAATTCAAAATGGTGTTTTAAATGGACGTAGAGATGCAAGTACAGCACAATACACCGACTGAAACTGCAAAATACTTGAAAAAGACAGCAAAGACGAATGCAATCGTCCAGATACAGAAGCGATGGCAAGATAAACCACTTCCTGGCCAATACTCTGCCCGTACCAAACAAGCTGACGTAGAAAAAATCCGTACTCAACAGTGGCTACGTAGTGCAGGGTTGAAAGCTGAAACTGAAGGTTTTATCCTTACTGCACAGGACAAATGCTTGCTAACTAGTAATTATCATACAAATATTGTGTCAGCCCAAAATGCAGATTCTGCGATAAATATCCAGAAACGATTGATCATCTTGTGTCAGGTTGCACGATATTGGCACCCACTGAGTATAAAACCCGGCATGACAGAGTTGGCCAATATCTGCACTGGAAAATTTGCAACTTCTACGAGAAGGAAATTGAAAGAAACTGGTATAAACACCACACAGACCCCGGTTACGGAGATAGGATCTGTTACAATTCTATGGGACTACACAATACACACTGACAGGACAATCAAAGCCAACCGCCCAGATATTGTTATTAAAGGCCACAAATAAAAAAAAAATGTCTTCTTATTGATATGGCAGTCCCTGCTGACTGCAATGTATCTTTGAAGATATTCAAAAAGTTGTCAAAATACAAGGGCCTTGAAATAGAAATCTCGAAAATGTGGCATATGGGGACATCAACAATCCCTGTTGTAGTTGGATCCCTAGGACTGGTTGGAAAAGATTGCAGTAGACTAATTGAAGGGATTCCTGGAAGTCCATGCCTCAAAGAGATACAAAAAATTGTTCTGACAAGTACAGCCCACACTTTACGAAGGACTTTATCTATGTAATTTTTTTTTTTTTTTTTGTCAGTGAAAAGTGTCATGATGCCATTTCTAACCTTAGGTCACTGGGTGGGACCCGGAAAGAAATGTGTAAACGCCAGAAATCAAAGAAAATAAATAATAATAATAATAATAATAATAATAATAATAACAATAATAATAATAATGATAATAATAATGATGATAATAATAATAATAATAATAACAATAATAATAATAATGATAATAATAATGATGATAATAATAATAATAATAATAATAATGATAATAATAATAATGATGATGATGATAATAATAATAATGATGATAATAATAATGATAATGATAATAATAAACGATTAGCGAACAATTCGGAATATCCAGAAGAAATCGACATGTTTTGTTTGTTTCATTATATTTTTTCTTTTTTTTGGGGGGAGGGGGGAACGAAAACGTTCAACAAGTAGCAAAATCCGGACCAGAAAAAAGACAGCTTGCAGATTCTTCTGATGGCCCCCACCTTTCACATGTTATGCACAGAATCTCCCTCACTTCTGTAATGATTCCTAGCACGTCCGAAATTTTCGTTAAAGATCTTTCTTTTTTTTTTTGAGTCATCAAAATTGACTGTTTTTTTTCCATTTTATAAAAAAACTTGTAATCTCATTTTGAAATTCTTTTAAATATCAATTATAATTTTTTCTAAACTTATTTTAAGAAAATTAGAAATTATAATTTTCATTTAAAATATTTTGAACCAAGCTTAACTTAGCTTCTTCACCGAAAAGATGTAATTTGAAAATAAAACAAAGCAGGTCATAAAATTTCGCGTCACTTGACTGGTGATGTATGACATATTGACAAATTGGCTTGCTTTGTTTGTTTCATTTTTTTACCCCTTTTTTTCTTGCAAACGAAAGCGTTCAACAATATCAAAATCCGAAAAAAGAAAAGAACAGGTTGTTATGTGCAGCTGCTCCTGATGATCACCCCCTTTTACGTGTTATGCACATCATCTTCCTCACTTCTGTAATGGTTTTAAGGGGGGTTACTAGTGAAGGATATGCTATCCCATTCTAAATCTTTCAATTTAGCATTCGGTGGAAGCTAGCTGAATACACTGGGTTACTGGTAAGTCTTGGAAATGTACTGGAAAGACAGTGTACGTGATGTGAGACCGTATGAGTTTCAGCAGGGACTCTACATCTGCTTAGCCAGCTGTGGTAACACAAGACTGGATGTCAGCCAATCTTCACGACCATATATCACCAAACATGTATCCACGTGTTGTCCAGGAGACAAACAAACGTCCCCACAAAACGATTGATTCTCTGAAAGTCGTCATTATCTGAGTAATTTTCAAAACCAACACCAGCCATGTGACGATGTCATCAATTCTGGTCCTGTATTGAAGCCATCGAAGTGGTTTCATTAAAAGTATTAGGTTGGTGCAAAAATAATGACGTAATAATGTAGTTTTTTGACGTATGTTTTAACGTCAAAAAACGACATTATTACGTCATTATTGTTGCATTATTGCATCTGTGTAACAAGTTTTGTAACAATAAATGATCTTGCAATGTGTCCTCAAATGACTTCTCCAGCAAACATACTTACACCCCCCCATATATATATATATATATATATATATATATATATATATATATATATATATATATATATATGGCTCTTCGGTAAAGTGAATCGAGTCCTCTCGGTCAATGTGTGTTTTTCTAAAAATGAAAACGATAAAATTCAACTCCATCCCTGCCGTTCGCCGACTGCTTCTACTGACGTCAATTCAGCCGGGTTTTGATCCTAGCTAGAGGCAACCGGACGTCTAAACACACTGAATATATATATATGCATATATATATATATATATATATATATATATATATATATATATATATATATATATTTGAATTTATGTGAACAATTGCATGTACATTTATTTATTTGATTATACATATATATATATATATATACAGAAAGTGATATATATATATATATATATATATATATATATATATATATATATATATATATATATATATATATATATATATGTATATATATATATATGTATATATGTATATGTATGTATTTTTTTAATGAAACCAACACTTTTTAGAATTTACAAAAGTAGACAAGCCAAAATGTCGCCAAGAGGGGATCTCATTAGTAAGCCAAATGTTTGTCTATAAAAATTATATCATCATTTATCGATGTTTTTTCCTCTTCGATTACAATTTTTATAGGCAGATTTGTCTGGGGGACGCTTTTTTCACCTGTCTATTTTCGGAATTTGCAGAAAGTAGTTTTTCCAATAGTATTTCACCTCAAAATTCTTATTTTAGATACATAGAATACTCTCTCTGTCTCTCTCTTTCTGTATCAATCTACCTCGCTCTCCACACACACACACACACACACACACACACACACACATATGTATATATATATATATATATATATATATATATATATATATATATATATATGTATGTATATATAAGGTAATAAAAGTTTGGTAATCCGTATTGATAATCCCAAGAAGATATAATCCAGAGAACTTAATGTGAAATCAGAGCAATTATTAATCTAAATAGCAATCAGACAATCTTACGTGTCCATTATATATATATATATATATATATATATATATATATATATATATATATATGGGGGGTACTGGTATTATTATGTATATACATATAAAATATGTATTTTAATGTATATATATATATATATATATATATATATATATATATATATATATATATATATATATATATCATAATACTTTCCCTGATGATCCGTTTAGGTGAAACCTAGGTAGGTTTGTCTGGCTCACTAGGTGTATCTAGGTCTGCTCTACGATTGTATTGAGCTCTTTTGTTAGTTGTCTACTCGTATCGGGTTTTTTTCTTTGGGCTTCAGACCTGCATCTGTGCGATTTGTTCGACAGTAGTTCATGTTTGTAGCTCTTTCTTTTTTTAAAACTTTTTTTTCCCCTCGAGATTGGTTTCATTATTTGCCAATCAAAAACTCGAGGGTTTTTCGAAACGAGTCTAGTTATCTATATTTATATTTATATATATTATAATATATTGTTATATATGCATATATATGTGTATGTGTGTGTGTGTATGTATCCGTGTATAAATGTAGATATGAACTAAATAATTATATATTAGCAACTTCTTATATGTGTGTTAGCGTGCATACACAGATAAGAGCTAAGAATTATATATTGGTATCTTTCCGATCAACAGGTTTCGAATCTCAATATAGTCGGTTTGTCAGGAATGTGACTTCTTGATGCTATCAGCCACGGGAAGGAGTACCCTGAGTGCTGCATTGTTAGAAAATTACTTGAAAGCGATACGATGGGTTGACCCAAGCCTTGTAGAAGGAATTTCATGTCATCGTGGCCGAGCGTTAAACTGTTGAACAGGTTAGTTCGGCATAGTTGTAGTGGCAGTTAACAGGAAATTACACAGCTAAGAACATATGCATTTTTGTAAGATTTGCAAGAAGAACATCTTGTTCACACATGTTATTTTATAATGAATTGTACATCATAAAACACAGAAGAATAAATCCTCATTAAAATAGGATCCCTTTCTTGGAAGATCTCCTGACAACAATATGGAATAGATAGATGGATGTATCACATATCCAAGGATACCCGTATACTAGATCTGCGAGCTAATCCCTTTATGCAGACGCCTGCTCAGGTACATTTGTTTTTGTTCAACCCCCGCAAAGCCAAACTGTGGTTTATTCTGCAACTAATGCTGAGCGGATAATAGTTAGAGTTTCTGGGAGAGAACCAGTTATCTAGCGTGATCATCACTCCGAACAAGGCCAGCACGCCCAAACACTCGATCACGATGACTTGTGACTAGCACCGCTATCGACAGCTCCCGAAAGGGTTCAGTCTATCCAACTTCACTCGCATGGCTTAGGTCAACCTATGTAATGGTTTTCAGGTACTTTCCAAATGTGCCCCAAGCCGAGACCGCCTCCTCCAGTGACATCAAGAAGTCACCTTCCTGACAAATCGACAAGATTCGAACCAGGCACTCAGAAATCGAACGTTCTAATCATTCGGCCATGTGCCTATAACAAAGTGGAATAATTAGAACAAAAGCGTTGCGTAAGGAGCAATGAATGAGATCAGTTCGAGTATATATTATATTATTATAGGGTTATTCTCGCTATTACGGGCGTACAAGGGTGGAGTGGAAAGTTCATAGGACGACTATGATGCTAGAACTGTGACATCGTTCATGCATTAATGACAACTTTCTTATTAATAACTGCATTATTTCTATCCAGGTAAACTCAGACATTATTGTTTAAAAACTTCAAAAGTAATAAGTATCGACTGCTCTTGAAAATGGAAAACAATTTTGGATCGTGGTAGGGCCTGGAGAACCTGATACTCACAAGTCAATTAGAGTGAAAGCGAGAGAAGGGAGACCATTTTACTATAGAAGTATACTGAAAATTGTTTTATTATAGAAATAAACTGACAATCATTTTACTATAGGAATTATTTGAAAACTATTTTACTATAGGAATATACTGAAAATTATTTTACTATAGAAATAATCGGATAAACATTTTTTTTTATAGATTTTAACCGACAGTAACACTAACTGTTCAGAAGTATCTACATTGTCAAATATATTCAAGTGCTTTCTCAGATCAATCATTAAAAATAGTTCTCTGCTAATGAAGTCTTGAGGTCTTAGTGTAGACCATCGTGTGCCGGCGGTACACAATCACAAAAGAAGTATTGTACGAGATAACGGAAAGCATATCACTTGAGGATGTTTAAAAACAGCAGCAGCAACTGAAACTGATATCACATTTAATTCCAATACGGAAAAAAGCAATAACAATGAGTGGACTTAAGAAACATATTTTCCTGTAAAAATTTTCAATATATATATATATATATATATATATATATATATATATATATATATATGTATATGTGTGTATGTGTATATGTGTGTGTGTGTGTATGTGTGTGTATTTAGGCAGCAATCCCTCTTTCATGTACATTTCATTGAATGCGACAGACAAGGTGCTTTTATTTAGTTTTCTCATGCGATCTAATAATTCTTTTCTTTTCGGATGGTAATTTATATAAGAACTGTTCATAACATACTTGTTGACAACACTGATATAATAGCATCATCGACATGCAAAAAAAGGCTAAAAATAATGGAAGCCTTATTAATAAAAAAACAACACTTAATAATATTAACTTTGAACATGGACATAATATCTTGACCATGTTTTGAAAAATGAAAGCATTTTATAAAACATACATTCAACAAACTATTTCTTATTTAACAGATAAAATATTTAATCCTTGAAAATGGCTAAATGTATATCCGAAAGCGCACAGAAAAAAGAACATTCGGACAGTTGTTATATAATTTATCATCCGAAAAGAAAAAAAAATATTAGATCGCGTGAGAAATTGTATAAAAAACTAAATAAAGGCGCTTCGTCTGTCGTATTCAATGAAATGTGCATATATATATATATATATATATATATATATATATATATATATATATGTATATATATATATATATATATATATATATATATATATATATATATATATATATATATATCGGCCTGACGATTGATTCTAGCATGAAACAGCCTGTCGCCTCTGAGTGTTGACTTCAATGAAAAGCAGTAAAACCACTACGACACAAGGGGTTACCGGGTCTGGAAAAAATAGAAACAAATATTAATAATAAGTGGGAAGAGAAAAGAATAATCGGTTGGAAAATAAAAGCGATTGATATTGCATTTAAATTGTTGCTGATTAAATTTGGCTGGAAAGCATAGAGTCGAAGGGAGTTCTATATGCGAGAAGAGCGTGAAAAGATACTATTAGCATAGAACTTACGGTTACATCTAGCCAGTTCACCTGCAAATTGATGAGATTTTGGTCCCAGTCTAGTACTGCGTGTAAACTAAAACGCCCAAGTAACTTGGCGAAGAGTTCATTATAACGATTCACATGGAAATAAATGTTTCATAAATTTCCTTTTTTTACCAACAGTAACACTGCCTTCTCCGTCAAGGAATTTTAAGCGTTTAATTATAAAGCAGTGACCAATATAACCATTACAAGTACGAATAAATACAGCCAAAATAACATCTTACTGAAAAATCACCCAGTTAGCCTTGAGCCAGACATAGCTAAATACAAGTAAATGTAAGAACAAATCGAGCGTACCTCTTTAAAAGGCCCAGTATTAACACTTACGTACAGATGCCTTAAGGAAAATCAGAGGTCTTTACGCGACATTAGGTGAGAAACACCAACACCCATTCACACGCGTACAAACGACCAATCATACCTCGAGCTCTGTTGACACCACCATATCTAATCCACTATGAAAACTATCGCCTTCTCTGAACACAGCCGGTCTTTAAATAGCTCCTCAATTTGTTACTGATTGTCCGGAGCTATTCGCCTGTGTTCGAATTGATTCGGGGTTTTCCGGTCATTTTCGCCAGACGCATTGTCAAATGTGTATCTACTCGAGCGTTATTCGGCTGAAGCGTGTTTGTTGTAAATTGCACACAAATTTGGAATCATCTTCTTGGAGAAAAGTGCAACTAGGCGCACAAAACCCTCACACCAATCTCCTTAGTTATCGCGCGTGTGTTTCTTCAGCTAGTGAAAGACGACTGGCCAAGGTACAGTAATAGCTCATTTGTTAATGCTGTTGTCTTCAGATACTCTCACTTTAGAACTAGAAGAACTGGTCATTATTATTATTATTATCGCCAAATGGGCATCTCGACTCCAGTCACTTTCTCACAGACGTGATGTTGCTTCCCTCTGCCTTTTTCATGGTAACTGCTCCGACGATCTATTTTCACTGGTACCCCAGCTGCATGAATTTAAGCGAGCTACTAGGTTGGTATCTCGGTTCAAACATTTTTCCTATCGAAACAGTTAAATGCAACCGCTTCTTCTACTCAAACAGCTGTTTCTCTCGCACTTCCCTGATAACTATCATCTTCAAAATTTTAAATCTAGTGTTAGTTAACCTCTTCTGAAGCCTTGATCTATTTCCCCATCATTCTCTTTATCCTATTCACGAAACCCTTCTTTACTCTTACTTTCACTCTGCGTAACTGTTATGATAATTTACCCATGCACGCATGGACTCTCCCAGCTATAAATAGGAGCAGGTACTGCCTTTTCGAGAGGAAAGTTTCCAGCAGTCAGCTCTGACAGTCGGACCGAACATTCTTGCTGTAATACTCTCATTTGTATATGTTTGTATTACTGTTAATATATTTGTTAAACTCAATTCCTCTCTTTGTGTCTTTATTTCTGGCCCCTAACAAGACAACAACGGTAACCTGTTGCTTGCTAGTGACACCCCAGCCTTGCTTGGTTCAAATGCTTAAAAAATAAATTGGGTGATACTCAGACTAATTTTAATCAAAGCAGCACATTTGGGGACACATTTAGAAATACCTTAAGATGAGTGTCCCAGACTGCTCAGACAATCTTTGATTAAGAGTGTCCCCAAATAGAATAAAACTATTGACACTCGCTCGTGTTTCTCATACACTATACCCCTTCATAAACAGAAACACACAATGAATCAGGAACATGCCAGAATGATTACGGTCAGTTAACAGACAAGGAAATCTGTAGTACTGAACTGGCTATTTATTAATTGTCATATTTATTCACCAAGACAAAACATGATCCTGACGCAAATCAGTTAGGAAGAGAGAGATGAGAATCCTATCGCGTGTAGAATGCCATTATTATTATTATTATTATTATTATTATTTCGATTTATGATACAGTCACACTGCCTACTACCTCTTCTGCCGGAAGAATTAAGGCAGGGAATGGCGTGTTGTCATGGCTACATTTCATGATTTGTTTTTCTAATTTCCATAAGATCACGAGCGTTATTGTACATAGTGTGTGTGCTGTACTTTTTAAGACATTTTTTTGTATTTTTCTTTAGCTGTGATTAGATTTCTAGTGATTTTTTCAATGTGTTGTAGTGTTCCTTTTCTATCATTCCAAGCGCACCTACTATGATTGGTAATATTCTTGTTTTCAACTTCCACATTTTTCTTTCGATTTTCGGGTCTTCATACTTTGACAGTTTTTCTAATTCCTTGGTTGCAATATTACAGTCCGATGGGCAAGCCATATCTATTAGTAGGTAAGTTTGTTTGTTTTTTTTTTCGGTTTTTGACAATTCTGTCTGGCCTACTAGCTTTTAACATTCTGTCTGTAAAGATGGTTTAATCCCATAGAATTGCGATATCTTCTATTTTTGTAACCGGTGCTGGGTGATGTTCATAGCAGTGTTTAATAACATTTTTTTTCCGAAGTGTGTACTCATTGTTCAGTGTAAGTAATGCCCACTCTGTTGTAACGAGTTTTATATTCATTTCGCGCAAGTACAGAAAATCCTGAGATTAGATGGTCTATGGTTTTCTGATATTTGTTACAAAACCGGCATTTTGGATTCCCGCTATAATGTACGATATTTGCCTGAAAACCTATTATTATTATTATTATTATTATTATTATTATTATTATTATTATTATTATTATTATTATTTCCTTTCAATTCAGTTGTACTCAGTTCTTCCTGGGTTCCAACTAGAGACCTAATGTCAGAAATGATGCCATGACGTTTTCCCCTGAGCAACTTTTTGGAAAAAAAATGTTAAAAAAAAAGAGATGATTAGGTTTTTTCTTTTTTAATTTATTTTTCATTTTCACAGAGTTTATACGGATAAATCCCATCTTAAGGTGTGAGATGTACTTGTGAGTACAATGTTTTATATTTCATTAAGACATGGGCTACCAAGAATCCTGTCAGTGAGACTATCGGTACCTTTTCCAATGAAACCGAGGGATACAATATACAAATATAATTATTCATGTCATGTGCCACATTTTTATTTATTATTTCGTTTGATTTCTGTTGTATACCCATTTCCTTCCGGGTACCACCCAGAGACCTAAGGTCAGAATTTGGATCAGACGTTTTCACTGAGCATATTTGTAAAGAAAAAAAAATCAGACAATTGGTTTGCCTTTTTATATTTCTAACCAAGGACTCCAACTATAACTGGATTTATTGATGTCCTCATATTCCAAATCTTTTAGATTTTCATTCAAGACCCTTGTATTTTGGTAGTTTTTTTAATTCTTCAAAGACACAAGTTTGCCGAAACTGCCATGTCAATACCAAAGGAAGAGTCTGTTTTTTATGGTTTTGATCACGATGTCTGTGAGATTGGCTTTGATTGTGGTCTCTGTGTGTATTATAAAGTCCCATATAATTGTTGCAGGCACGAGTGTGTAACCGGGTTCATTACTACTACGACTACTATTATTATTATTATTATTATTAAGCATTTGTTTAGTGATAACACTAAATAATTGTTTTAGACTCGTAATTTAGTGACAACGAACCTTTTTATTACTTTAGCAGATATTATTCCAGAAATATTTTCCCGTTCACCGTTCTTTATTAATATAGTAGCATTGTAGGAGTTGGTACTACATATATTTATCTTTTGACAAGGAAAGGCATGCATATAAGCTGAAGGTTTGATAGCGTTATATCACTTAGATTTGGAAATATTTTTATCGGAGCTCATAAAGATGAAGTAATTATTAAACTGTAGTTTAGAAGACTAAAGTTCCTGTTGCATGTTAGGAATTGTGAATTGGATAAAGTTGGTAAGAGTTCAGAAGAGTTAAGAGTTGTACTTGCGTGAATGTTGTAATGTTCTTTAACGTCTGACTGCATGGTCAAGACAGGAGTTTTTGAAGCTTACACCTTGGCAGCAAGGATTGAGATGCAAGAGAGACTGAAGAGAGAGAGAGAGAGAGAGAGAAAGAGAGAGAGAGAGAGCTTGTACGTGTTTTGTTTATATAATGCTGGGTATCACGTGAACGGCTCAACCTTAGTGAGCGGGAAATATATCGAGATTCTTCACAAATTTCAGATAAGTTTCTGTAATTTAACGATACTGAATAGGCATCTCTTCATCAGTCATATCCATTCCTTTTGTCTTTTCTACAGATATCTTCAAGAACATGGTTCTCTTGAGCCGTTCTCCTTACTGCCTCCGCTGAATGAATTTAGGCGTGCTACTAAATTGGCAATTACATTTTTTGTTAAACTAGCTAGATGCAAACGTCAGTTATATTCTGATTTAATCGGAGAACCGTGTTCCACTTCCTGCTGGGTTCGTTATATTCATTTACGCGCAATTATTCTTGGGAAATGTATGAATCCTCCTCTTCTGTTCCAAGCTATGGGTTAATTCGTAAAACTTGTATTACTAAAGGATTATTACCCCCAAAATAATATCTTACAATCTAAAAAAAATTCTGGCTTCACAATATCCTGCAAAGGGTTGATAAGCTTCCTGGAATTCTCCGAGCTTTTTATAACACTACTGGATTCAATTTTGAGTAATGAGATTGTATAATTCCACTCCAAGCTTAACAGAAGAATCGTGATGAAATCGATTATAAACGAAAATTACATGTTCATCATTAATTAATCATATCTAAAGATCGGAAACTAATGAAGGATTGATATAAACTTCAAATATATTTATTATTTCTGGATCATTTCCCAACTTATGCAAGATGATCTTCGTACTCGAACCTTCTAAGCATCTGTCCTGGAATAACAACGTGCCTCACAAGTTTCATACACGATTTCATTTTCAAGCCTTTTCCAATGTTCCTTGGACTGTTACATGCCAAGTGGGTTGGGTTGGATCTTTTCTAATTAATCTTCTTTAGCTAGTTTATTTTCTCAAACTTTACGCCTCTGTTACTACCTTCCGATTTCTTGCTTCCCCACCACCTAAAAGCTGTAAAAATTTAAATCAATCACCATTTCTGGCATCCTGATTTTTTTCTTTTATTTCCATTTTCCTCACTTTTCCTCACGAAAGTATTCTCATTTGCCTTTATTCCCTGTAACGCCCTGCGATCTCCTGGCATTAGTGTCTTGCTTGTGGTGAAATAAAACTAGTACAAATATGTAGAAATTCCTTAACACTCTAAGAAGGCCGAACTATTTAACACCATTTTCCGTTTATTTACAATCCAATCTCTAAAAAACAACGAAAGCTTTTCAACTTTAAATTGAGAAAACTCAACTTCAAATTGAAAATAATCAATATCGTATTTGGACTAGACAAGTTCAAAGCTGAAAATAACTGAGGATAATTAAGCCCCCGAAAAGAAAGAAAAGTCATTTTATATGTAAATTCTGTCACACAGACGGCTACCCTTTGTTGGCCGCACACACTCAGCAATAACACAACTCGCATTTCTTTGTTCAATTCATATAAAAAATTTTGCCCTTTTTGGCAGTTTCGACGTGTTTTGCGATAAATTCGCCCAAAGTGGGAAACTATGCAGTTCAACATATACGTCCCCTGCAAGTGAAAGCGTTAAGTAACTTCAAATTAAAAGTAATCTATAGACTGATTTTTGTTTTGTTAGAAAAACACATCAGAAATCAAAAACATTTTACATTGAAATTAAAAGTGAGCGTAAGGGACGTCTCTTTTCAGCGGGGTTACTCAATATTTGCAGACACAAGCTTAAAACATAATATTTGCCATTGTGGCACCATTTAACGAGGCAGAAAGGGAAAAGAAAGAAAAGAAGAAAAGGAGAGGCTAAGGACCGAATCGTGAGTGATAAGCAAAAACACACACACGGCTAAGAGACAATGGATAAAAGGATATTTTGATAAGTAACAAATGGCGAAAGAGTGTCATTACAATGACAGGGAAATTCTGAGTAAAAAGAAAGGGAAAGAAGGAAAGAATCAGATATGTTTTGGCATCGGCTGTGTTATCTAAGGATATGAAAACAAACTATTGGTACGGGAAGACATCTTATTATCAACTACAGACCGGCTGGCCAAAGAAAAAAAAATTCAAATGAAAATATTATTTCGATAAGTGACGAAAAACAGGCAACTAAAGGGACTTTGGACAGATATAAAAGTATGTTATCAGAAATATGTACCGAAGGATAATGAATGGGAACCTAGAAGTGTTTTTTTTCTTTCTTCGAGGCGACAGACTGACTGAAACTTTGGAGATGATTCTTTTTGAGACCGTGTTAGGAAGAGCACACATTCTGATAATTAGCGATAAAATACCTGACGTAAACCACGTGTAGAACAAGAGTTATGGCCGCCATTGTCATATTGTCCCGTTCGCGACCAGAAAAATGATAACGGCGATTAAGAGGAAGAAAAGGGAAAGAGAAGAGATAATTTTTTTTTAGTTAAGCAAGATATTTTTTTCTTCCTGAAACAAAGCCGCGGATTCGTCCACGCCCGACTAAGACATCATTGGTCGAGTGGTGATCATGTGACGCACGCCCCCCCCTGAAGTATGATGAGAAGGTGGGAGTGAGGAAAGGTTCCCAAAAATGAAAAAAGGTGGAAATTCCTAACCAGAGAGGTGGATATGTATTTAGAATTATCGAGGAACCCCCCGGCGCCGACAAACTCACCCCGGTTTTGGTCGGCGCCCATATAAACGAAGCCACAACGAGAAGAGTTGAGTTGAGTTCCAGCAGTTCCCAGAGTCAGTCTCCACTTGAAGCAAGCCTCGCAGATAGCTGACCAAGATTCACGCACATTCCGGACCACTCTTCAACCCAAGAACAATTATTTTGAAGAGCGACTTAGATCCAGATCACCGAAATAAGTTTTTTCTTTTGACTTTCGTCCAAAGACCCACCGAAACACCAATTTCTTAGAGAGGAGACAACTTGAAGTGTTAAAACTTGCCTAGCGGAAAACGACGTGTCACAATCCATAGAACGGGACGGGAGATAGATGCAGTCCTATGTATCGAACAACTAGACATAAAGTTTGTTACCTTTTTCTTTGATACTTTGAACTTTTGGGTTTTCATTTTATTGTCTTTTATGCATATTTGTGTGGTATCACCCCCCTTGAACTCGGTTTGCAGTACGGCCCCAACCACTGTTTGATCTCGTCTGCCTAAGATCAATTCACAACGTGGGTAGGCGGACTGGGGGATCAGTGCAGTTACCTTGGTAACCAGGCGTTGGAAGCGAATTGGGAACGACGAGGCTGATATCAAATCTAACCAGATTCACACCCGAATCACCAAAAGGTTAGAACGTCACATTTGGAACAGCGACACCCGAACGGAGCAGCGAGGAGCGAACGGCTGGCGCCGCGGCGAGGACGTCACAATTGGTGCTGTTTAGGGACGTCACAGTTGGTGCCGTGGTAGACTCGGTTAGAACGTCACGGTTGGCGCTGCGACCAGGGGACGACGTCACACCAAGGTTAACAGGTACAGAAATTAAACTACAAGAACTCTTACAGATGGGAGTAAAGGCAAAAAAAAAAAGAAGAAGAAAGGACAAACTTACGATTGTAAGAAGACAGAATGTATGGATGTCAGCAAGCGGAACAACCCAAGTTGTGAACTACGATTTAGAGGCAAGCAATAAAAATGTTGATACATAGGAAGTGTTTTAACAGAGACCGGAAAATGTGGCAGTGAATTTCAAAACGTCATTGAAAAAACGAAGTATGCATTCCAAATCTAAGCACAGTATTAAGAAACAGGAAAAGTTTGTTATAAACCAAGAATAGAGTACTGAATTGTAATATAATATCAGTCCTTCTTCATAATGAACGCTAAACAATCTAATCACAGACGAAGAAGAGACTTGAGGCAACAAAGATATTGGGCTATAGAAGGGTGCTGAGGATAAAATGGACATAGCATTTGGATAACCAGGAGAGTTTACGGGAAAATAGAACTGGAAATGAAGTCATACTTAGTATCGGAAAGCAACAATAGAAATTACTGGGGCGTGTCATCAGTAATGAGGACTTAAAGGATTTCACAGTCACATGACAATACTGAAAAAAGAAAACCAGTGAATAAATCCTCACATGCAAGTGTAAATTGTTTGGCAGAACAGGGATGAGTAAAGATAGAAAAAAAGACAATTCTTTCAGGGGGATACGAAGAACAGGAAGTTGTCGAAAGCCATAATCCCGCACGTCTTGCAAAAATTAGCTGTTAAAGAAAGCGCCCGGCGTGGGTTAATTCTTATTGAGCCACTTCCGCTGTTAATATTATTTTAATCGCTATTTACCTCAAGCAAGGCAGCAAAGCCCCTAAGGCACAAGAGATTAGTGTGTGCAAAAGAAATAGAAAACAGAACCGTTATTAAAAGAGCTAGAACAATGGAAGTGTAATCAAGAAGATTAGATTTTTGAAGATAAAGATGGCCGGAAACATGGTTGTCAAAAGAAAGCTCCACAAGTGATAAGTCCGGGAAAAGAAACTGTTAACATTGGTCTTAACGGTGTGTATAGTCAATCAAATTTGGGCGCCCCAAGGCAGTGTAATGATTGGCAAGCTTGTTCTCACTAGAACAATTTCGAGTAAGTAGTGAGTTCGATCCTCACTGGGGGCTCCATAATTTTGGCATTGTGCCACATCTAAGCTACGCTTGGAATATCAATATATAGTCAATCAACTATAAATTCATGGAACCTCTTTACATATATATTGGGCTGGTGCATAATTATCAGGCGTTTTTCTAGGCGAGATAACAAATATCTCGCCTACAAATAAAAATTACTGTTTTGTTTACTTTTTTAAATTTTTATTTTTAGGTTATAAAATGGGTGTCTATAATCATTCGATAATAATACACTCCAGAATAATCATTTAAAAATTTTATTGTTGAATTGTTATATTTCTTTTTAAAAAAAACCCAAAAAACTATTGTTTAAAAACGCCTGATAATTATGCACCAACGCTATGTATTTGGGAAGGTTAAAAAAAGCTAGTACAGAAATTTAAAGAATTTGGTGTTGTACAGTTACAGACGGCGCAAAATGGGACTAACCCATCCGAAGACCCATGCGAATATAGAAATACACCTTCCGGAAAGTCAACAAAGTATTAATCAAAAAATTATGTCTTTAGAAACAAAGAGGTCAGAACTGCTTCTTTTTATTAAAGGTTATAAAAATGCATGTCGATAATCATACGTTCTGGAATAATCATTTTAAAGTGTTATTGTTGAATTGTTATGTTACTTTTTTTTATAATAGATATTGTTTAAAAAAAAACCTTGATAATTATGCACCAACTAAATGTATATAGAAAATTAAAAGGAAGCAAGTACAGGAATTTAAAGAATTTGGTGTTGCACAGGCGACGCAAAATGTGACTAACCCATCCGAAGACCCATAGGAAAATTAAAGACACCTTCCGGAAAGGCAACTAATTATTAACCAAAACACTTTGTCTTTACAAACAAAGAGGGCAGAACTGCTTCTTTTTATTAATGGTTATCAGAATGAGTGTCGATAATCATACGTTCTGGAATAATCATTTTAAAGTGTTATTGTTGAATTACGTTTCTTTTTATCATGATAAATTTTCTTTAAAAAACGCTTGATAATTATGCACCGGCCCACTATATTTGTGCTTAAATTCATAAAATCTGAGTACGATACTGACGAACTTATCCGAACAATTACCATGGAAATGTTTATAGAAAAGGCACAGGGGAAACAACTTTACGTCTGTGAGAAACAGACTGAAGCTGAGATGCCAGGTCAGGACCAATAATATTGCTGATTCTTTTTTGGATTTTATCAAGAATAAACAAACCATACATGGCAGCAATAAATTAAGCATGGGAAAAAGTTAGACATAAATATGAAAGATAGATTCTGGAGAGAAAAACTGTCTTAATCAACGTAGTGAACCGACTTTCTTAGCAGCTGATTATAACAATGCATTCAATGTAGTCGTATCACTTCACATCAGCCGGGAATAATAGCCTCAGAAAGCGCATCGAGTCACTCTCATATAGTTAGCATCAGCCATGCTGATGGAAAGCAGAGAAGACGATTAATTGAGAGCGTTTTTTAAATAGTGAATTCATTCCCCCTGGATGCTCCTACTTTGCGGTCATGTGCTCACCTAAACTAAGTTTATTAAACATGCGAGCCATTCATCTTCTCTGGTAGCGAATAAGGGAAAATCTCACAAAAGAATAGGCATTACGGGAACAGTGACGGTGTTCTACAGAAGGATGCTGAGAATAATATGAAATGAAAATGTGAGTAACGAGGAATTTTTAAGGATACCATAAACAAAAAGACGTTTTAGCCATAAAATTTGAAAAAAGAGATCTGGAGAATCTGACACTGAGAGGAGATCGTGAAGGGAAGAAGTACAGAGCATGCCTGACTTGTTTGTGCAAATGGTTAGCAGCAAATCGGTGTGTGTGAGATGATGAAAAGCGATAATATCGAAACTGCAAAGGATGACAAGTCGTGGAGAGCCATGATTGGACACGTTCTGAAAGGACACGTCATATGGCCGTGTTTTTTTTTTAGTAGAAACTAGCAAAGGTTCTATTATATATTATTCCAAATATTCCATGTTCTTTCGACTTATTATTGATTTTTAACATTTTCGTCTTTTGAAATTGTTTTATTATTATTTTTTTTTTAATTTTCTTTGATTTCTGGCGTTTACACATTTCTTTCCGGGTACTGTCCATGGACCTAAGGTTAGAAATGGCATCATGATACTTTCAACTGACAAAAAAAAAAAATTATATAGATAAAGCCCTTCGTAAAGTGTGGGCTGTACTTGTCAGAACATTTTTTTGTATCTCCTTGAGGCATGGACTTCCAGGAATCCCTTCAATTAGTCTACTGCAATCTTTTCCAACCAGTCCTAGGGCTCCAACTACAACAGGGATTGTTGATGTTCCAATATGCCACATTTTCGAGATTTCTATTATTATTATTATTATTATTATTATTATTATTATTATTATCCATATTACTATCATTATCATTATTAGTATAATTATTATCATCATTATTAATAATACTATTTTGATACAATTACTATTATTATTATCATCAATATTATCTTCACTATTATTATTATTAGTAGTAGTAGTATTAACAGTTATGTGATTAGCGCGATTTAAGAAAAGATAAACAAAACAAAAACAGTGTTTAACAATGTTAAACAATATTTCAACAGAATGACTAACTTGGTCAAGTTATATTTAAACAATTTTTTTCAAATTTAAAAATATATAAATCGACAAAATAATTTGTAGATTTATATATTTTTATACTTAAAGAGAAACGGCACCATGGATTTGTAAACTTCAAAAAAACATGCTAAAAAAATGGAACATTTGGATTTGATGCTGTAAAACGAACTGAATTTGACTACCACTTTCGTCACTATATCGTGTGGCCCATATAAATTATCTTCGCCAAAAGATAATTACTTTCTGTATCCCTAGAGTATAAATGCAAAATAGAGAGATAGCATTTTAGGATGATGTTTGTCGGTCTCTGTGTGTACCATGTCTCTTCTAACATTGTCTATTAGGGTTCTCGAAAATTTTCTTTTACTGAAAGTAATTCTTGCTCTTTTACGATCCTTATTTATAACGACACGCAAACCATTTACCGTTTTCCCAAATTCATTAAGATTCAATGTGTCCAGTTTCGAAAAATCAAACTGAGTTATTTCATTGTTTTTTGCGGAATTCTATGTTACACTAACCTACGTCTGTTAGAAAACCTATTCTTTTTTGTCCCATTTTCGTTCAACGCATGGCCGAACATTGATTTCCACATCTTTTGCCGCTTCAAATAGCGCTGAAAATATACTAATAAGGAATAAGTAAAAGCGTAATACAATTGCAGATATTGAAGTTAGGCGACGTATCTTTTCGTAATCATTTGAATTCTTTTTTCAATTAATTAAAAAGCGAAATTCAACAGCCACTGTTGCATATAGATTCGAAGGGATATTTAAGAATTAAAATTTGCAAGAAAAAAATTACGCAGTTATGAAAATGGCGTCCATTAATAAATTAGGAAAAGTGCCGTCTGCTGAGAAGAACACGGACGCACAGACACACATCAAGAGACACAGACACACACTCACACACACACACATCAAAAGTCACAGACACACATGTATAAATTCCGTTCATAACACATATCCTTATCCAAAACGGCAGATAAAATACACAGGTACCCCGCCCACACTCATATATATATATATATATATATATATATATATATATATATATATATATATATATATATATATGTGTGTGTGTGTGTGTGTGTGTGTGTGTTTGTGTGTGTGTGTGTGTGTGTGTGTGTATGTGTCATTTACAGGGCGTCCCAAAAAATTGACATCATCTCTCAGGCCAATCATTTTGGCAATTCTTGTTGGAATAACCTCAAATGTTCACAGGATGTACAGAAAGAGATCAAGATTTGATATATAGTGTCTTCTTTTTGTTATCTCAAGGCGAATCTGCCAGATAGATGGATCGGGCGTCCTGCAGAAGACAGTTTTCTGATGAAATACCCGCCGCGGTCACCAGAACTGTCTCCGTATGATTTCTTTTTATTGGCATATATGAAGATGCTGGTCTATTCCCCACCCTCTTAGCATCGATAAACACAAGCAGGGAATCACTTACACACTGGATAATGTTACCGGAGACATGCTACAACAAGTTTGGCAAGAGATTAACTACCGACTAGATGAGTACCGTGTAACAGGTGGTGCACATATGGAACACTTATGAGATCGGTCCCATAATAAACACCTAAAGTGGTCAATTTCATTGAACTAGACTTAGTAGTTTTCAAGATAATTGCTTTTTAAATGATGTCATATTTTTGGGGACACCCTGTACAACCCTAAATTACGATTTACGTTCAAAATATATCCGACTTTCTTTTCCCCCGACAAAACTAACGGTGTGTAGCCAAAATAATTTTGATGGTCTGTTCCGCTACCCTTCCAGCGCACGTGTGAAAAGTTTTGCAGCGGTCTGCCGCGTCAGCTCTTTGATGTTACGCCTAGAGTACAGGCGTGTAGTCCACGCTAGTCGGATTTTCCTTTTCCCGCAGGATTACCGAACGCATCAAGCAGAGATATTGCATCATGTTTTTCTGAAAGCATAATACTCAAGCTCAAACCATCTAGAAGATTCATCAAGTGTTTGGTGATGATCCCATGGGGAAAACTCAGATAAAGTACAATCGCTTCAAACATGGCCGCACAAGCTATTCACAGACCGAAACGAATAGTCTATTGAGAAGATTCGGTGTATATTCATGGAAGACTTCGCTGTATATTCATGGAAGACTTCGGTGTAGATTCATGGAAATTGCTCACAAAGTAGTAATCAGGGCATTGCATTTTAGCGGAGGATATATGCATTTTAGCGGAGGATGTATGCATTTTAGTGGATGATCTATGCATTTCAGCAGAGGATGTCTGCATTTTAGCGGAGGATATATGCATTTTAGCGGAGGATGTATGCATTTTAGTGGATGATCTATGCATTTCAGCAGAGGATGTCTGCATTTTAGTGGATGATCTATGCATTTCAGCAGAGGATGTCTGCATTTTAGCGGAGGATATATGCATTTTAGCAGAGGATATATGCATTTTAGTGGAGGATGTATGCATTTTATGGGAGGATGTACGCATTTTAGCAGAGGATGTATGCATTTTAGTGGAGTATGTACGCATTTTAGAGTAGGATGTATGCATTTAGGCGGATGGTGTATGTATTTTAGCGTAGGATGTATGCATTTTAACGGAGGATGTACGCATTTTAGCGGAGGATGTAAGCATTTTAGCGGAGGATGTACGCATTTTAGCGGAGGATGTATGCATTTTAGTGGAGTATGCACGCATTTTAGAGTAGGATGTATGTATTTAGGCGGATGGTGTATGCGTTTTAGCGTAGGATGTATGCATTTTAGCGGATGATGTGTCGGCGAAATGCGCCGCTTCCTTCCGCCCTCATAAACCAAGTTTCTTTTTCTAGTCAAGACAACACACTATTTGTACGAGTGGCTCCTTACACCCCAGATTTGGCACAGTATGACTTCTGGCCTATCTGCAATCTGAAAAAAAAACAACACTCTGAGAGGGAACTACGAAATTATGAGAAAATGCGACGGAGCTCAATAATGCCAGTGATGGTGTCCCATAAGTGTTGCCTGCAGTGGTAGAAGTTTGCGAACTTCTAAGAGGAATATCTTGAAGGTGAAATGTACAAACATGATTTTTCTTTTACCCAAGGAACTGAGGCTTTTTTGAACGCATCTCGTATAGAAATAAAATTATACTCTGACGTTTTCAACGGCATGTCAGAGATATTTGTCGCCAAGTGAAGGGCAGTAAGTCGACGTTACATCGATTCTATAAGCGTTCGAGTGACATGTGGAGAATCTTGAGACATGCCTTCTAGATATTCCTCTTCTGGGGTCCAGTTAGCGATCTCTGGACAACCTGATTTGTCTTCTCTTCCCCTATCTCGCGTAAGATAAGGAATACTGAACTGTTTTTGATGCCATCGGTACCGAAAGATAATCTGACCAGTGTCGCGTATCTGCTGCCGAAAAAAAAATCGAGACAGACACATTTGCACACAATTATTAAGGGTGACAATGTGTTCTATCAGCTATATCGAACGATGTGAAATGTCCCCAGACAACAAAAAATATGAATTGATCCATCCGTCTGACATCCATTACCATACATCGTTCAAAATCTGATAAATCACATCGCCTGACCACAACTGATACTCGTTTACACATTACAATGACGTCAATGTATGATGGCGCCACTTATTAAATTTATCTAGTACTAACAGGGTTCGCCCGCTCGCTATCGTTTCGCAAAGTAAGATATATTCACTACTTGAAATCTTTCAAACAACATTTTAAATGGACATTTCACTCATGAATTGGCTTGTTATATTTAAGGGAAGTTTTACAAAGTGATGTGCACTTGTTCAAGGCCAAGTAAAATGCAGATTTCAAACAATTTTCTGCACTACATAAGAAAATATACCTAAAGAGAACAATTTTTGATATGAAAAATCAAAACAATCCTGTTATAAAAGAACACTTATAAAGGATAGTTAATTAATAAAACAAACTTTTATAAAATAAATATTCAAACTAGTTGAACCTGAAGAGTGATATTGCCTCGAAGTAAATAATATTTAATACAGATATTGGGATTATAGCGTGAAAATTCCTCCTTGGAGGGGTGTGCGCGCTCGGATACTTACCGGTCACAGGGCTCCTTCCCTCTGCTTGGACCGGCTCTGACCAGTTTGGACCAGCTATGACAAGTCAAGCTATGATTAGCTTGGACAAGCTATGGCCAGCTTATACAAACGGCCAGAGTGAAAATACTCGAGTCCAAACATTAAACCTTGTGTCACAACCTGACTCACTGGGAGTCAAGTAAATACCGTGCAAAATCCCTCCTTGGAGGGGTGTACACATTCGGATCCTTACCTGCCTCAGGGCTCCGTCCCTGTGCTGGTGGTATCACACAGGCTCTTCTCTGTCAAAGGACAGAGAGACAACAGCTGGCCGAGGCCAGAACCTCCCATTGCACCGGTGCAGGGGCTGAGGGCAATTTTTGTTTTTGTCCCGGGCGTACGCATCACGTCCTACGGGAGTGAAGGAGCAAATACAGCGTTCAAATTAATATAAAGTAGAGGTGGGGCTTTTTACTTTTAGAATTCGTGGGAGAACTGAGTTGCAATTTCCCTTTTATTCATATAGATTCCATAATATAGATTTTACTTAATTAGCTATTTTTTTCTCTAACTTATCAAATGTTTTTCCATCTTTACACTATATTAATATTATCTTATAAATTGTTCACGGTTCTGTCACCCATGAAATAAAATAATTGTTTGTACGGAAAATAAGGATCTACATACATCAAATCATTTTTAAATTAAGTGGTAGCAGAAGAATTATCATTGAACTTTTAAAAGGTAAGCATAAACATTAATTTAATACTTAAATGCAGCGATCAATTTTGAGTACTTTTGTAGTTTAATGCCGCCTATCCCAGCTACTCTTCCTGGATTTTGTAACAAGAGTACTCCACAAGAGCTAGCTTAAATGCAGAATGATAACCTAGCTTAAAATTTTAAGCTAACTGCCAATTTGTATACAAATAGAAAATAAGAGTTACTCCCCTTGAAAGCAACGATAATGGCTAGTATAATATATTAATATGTATTTTTAACTTTGCATAATCTGAGCTCAATGAAAATCGTTCCCATAACTTTTGGAGGGCTTTTAAATGGGCTCTGAATCATTGAAACCAGACAATTGGAAGAGGAGGAATAGCTTGAACACTCACATGCATACTCTATACTTTATATATATGCATAACCCTTGTGTTTCAGGAGGTCAATAAGGTCAGTACAAACAAGGTAAATAATAGACTGTTCATTTCTTAATTAATGTCTATAAACATCCATAATAGGAACTCTGTACATATACAAATTGGTACGTTGTCGAGTGGTTAGAACGTTGGCATTCTGACCATGAGAGCCTGGTTCGAATATCACAAAAGTCGATTTGTCAGGAAGGAGATTTATCGGAGGTGGAGGGGTCGATTCCAGCGTGCGGCAACTTTAGAAAGTGCCTGATAACCATTCCAAGCCTGGTGAGTGAAATTGGGTAGACGGAAGACTCGAGGGCCATTGATAGCTTTGCTAGCACGAAGTCAGAAGTCATCGTGGTCAAGGACTTAGCGTTCTGTCCTTTTTCACTGAAGATTACACGCTCTCTCACAGAAATTCTAAGGTCTGCACAGACTAGTTGCAATATAAATCACACGTGGGGGTTGAATAAACAAAAAATGCGTATGCAGTAGGGACTGACTAGCCGCCCTATTAGACAAGTATCCTCGGATACGAGTGGTCACCTATATGTGTAATATATATATATATATATATATATATATATATATATATATATATATATATATATACTTACCATTGAATTACATGGTTATTTCTGTTTTTACGATAAAAACTTTCAAGACGCCTTGGAGCCTTCTTTGCAACGGAATGTCTCTTGGCTTAAACATTGCTAAAATTCTTGAAAATTGGTAGTCATTAAGCGAGAGATAAGCGGATTATGGTGGATGTGACAAAGTCTCCAAGACGTTGAATTCTTGCAGTATCAAACTGACAACACACGACCGAGAATTGTCATGAAGCAAATTTCGTCCTCAAGAACAAGGGGGCCAGTAGATAAAAGCGTTGCTTGGATCCAGTGACTTGACCGGAAGAGTTTTAATTTCAATACCTGGCTACGTCCGTGGCGAACAAGAACCTAACAAAACATGGAAAGTTGAGTTAAAGGGAGATAACTGAGACACCCGGAAGTGGCCTGGCACGTTGAACTGGAACAATCTACCCCAGTGGATGAAATAAGTGTTCATGTTGAAATTCCAATCACCTGGTCTTTCAAGCTGTCGAATTTATACAGCTAGATAGAATATAGTTTTAACCATGCTGGATAAGACGATCTCCTTAGTTCAAGAATGAATGAAAATAAATACAAACAAAATAAAAATCATTAAAATCTCTCGCGTTGATAAAGAAAAACAGAACATTTGGCATTAAAATGACAAGTAAATGCTGTTCCAATAATTTGGACTGATTTTAAATGTGAATGAAATTTAAGCGTCTAATTTTTTTTTTCTTTTTCTTTCAGATTTAACAACTTAAGTGTCTGGCAATTTCAGGTATGGAAAGATTAACAATCAAACAACGTGTTAAAGTTATGGAAGCCTATTACCAAAATTAATATTCAAAAAGAAATTTAAAGAGAAGTGCCCTGGTCGCATCATCTCTCGCAAATCAATTGGCCACCATGATCGTGCGACTTGACTCAAAAGTAAGGTCTATGCCAACAAGCCAACAACGATTCAACAGCTGAAGGATGAGATAATAAGTCATATTGGTGAGATCGAGAAGAAACTATACAGAGACGTGATCAAAAATTTTGACCATCGATTTAAGGTGTGCCACTGAAGTCTTGTCAGATATTTGGGCAATATTATTTTTCACACATAATTACCGTGACTTAAATAGCATGTTGCAATAGAAAAATAGATATTCACCAATAATTTATGTAATACTAAGCAAGCTTACCGCACTAGAATAATTACTAATGTTTAGTGAGTTCAATCCTTACTATATTTTCGGCATTCAGCCTTCAGCCACTTCTAAGCTACGCTTAGTAAATCATCCTAGCTGCTCAAAATAAATCAATTTCTTATGAATTACTAATTCTTTAAAAATTATATTTTAAGCTTATTTGGAATGTTGAATACGTTTTAAATTAAAACATTATATAGACAATTTGAATATCTACTTAATCAAATATACAGGTAGATTATATATATATAAATATAGTAATGAGGAGGATTTGCTAATTATATTAATTGATTCATCGAGTCTGATAGAAACCTCAGGAAGCACTGGACGGCCGTTTCGTCCTATATTTGGGACTCATCAGCAGTGCGCATCCACTACCGAGGGAATCGAAACCCCGACAGTTAGTTTGGCAAGCGAACACTATACCAACTGCTCCGCCGGGCCTTGGTGACGAAGAGATTGCAAATCAGACTCTAAGAAGCGCCGCTCACTCCCACATTCCGTGGTGGAACTCAACTGAAATTCTCTGACCATAGGACTGAGCCTCCTGGAGCCACGACTACTCTCATTTTATATATATATATATATATATATATATAAATATATATATATATATATATATATATATATATATATATATAATAAATATATATATATATATATATATATATATATATATATATATATATATATATATATATATATATATATATATATATATATAAGGGTGCTCCAATAACCGATTTTAAATGTGAATTAAGTGTAAGCGTCTAATGATTTCTTTTTCTTTTTCTTTCCGATTTAACAACTTAAGTCTTTGGAAATTACAACCGTGGAAAGATTAACAATCAAAGAATGTTTTAAATTTATCAAAACTTATTACGAAAATGGACGTTCAAACAGAAATGCATTTCGGGCCGTTCGCGATTTTTGGTCAACTAAATCGACCCACCTTGAGTGCAATTGGAGACGATGTAACGTTGTTATAGAGAAGTTCAATTCTCCCGCGCGATGACGAATAGAGGGGTCTGGATTTGGGGCTACATTCTCGTGCACTGCAGTAATGTTTTCAGCTGAACGGCGTAAACGAGCACGCAGAGGTGTTTTTCCCATTTGCCACTGATCCAGTTTGTTTTAATTTAGAAAGATTTTCTTTTGCAATTGCACTCTTGAAATTTTAACACGTTGTCAATCTTTCCATAGGTGAAATTGCCAAAGACTTAAGTTTTAAATCTGAAAGTAAAAGAAAAAAAAATCATTAGACGCTTAAAATTTATTCACATTTAAAATGGGTCCACGTTATTGGAACACACTTTCTTTGGTTCAACTATTATTAGGTTGGTGCAAAAATAATGTCGTTTTCTCACATATGTTACTATGTGAGAAAACGACATTATTTTTGCACCAACCTAATATAATAATATATTAGAAGAAAATTAAGAGGTTTAATCTAAAATCGGATATTATGTTCCGATCAATATAAAATAAGATTCATCTTTTGGATTGTAAGAATAATTCATTCCTGGAAGTGAAGGTTGTATTAACATTTGTTTGAGATAACAGTGATTGCTTCCAGATACGACGTCTGTTATTTAACCCATAGCTCGGAGGAGATAAGATGGATTAGCATCTTTCATAAGGGAATTTGAACGCAGGTAATTTTAAAAGGTAACTTCAACCAACTTGACTGGAAATTCTAGTTCTTAATTCTTGACTATGAAACGGCACCTATCGCTCAGCGACTGCGAAGTGTTGACTGCAAAACGGCAACTTTTAAACAGCGACTGCAAAACGGTGACTGCAAAACGGCAACTTTAAACATGGCCTGTGAAACTGCGACTGCAAAACGGCAGCTTTTAAACAGAGACTGTCAAACAGCGACCGCGAAACAGCGACTGCAAAATGGTGACTGCAAAACAGCAACTTTAAGCAGCGACTCTGGAACGATGACTACCAAACGGGAGCTTTTAAACAGAGACAGTCGAACAGCGACCGCGAAACAGTGACTGCAAAATGGTGACTGCAAAACAGCAACTTTAAGCAGCGACTCTGGAACGATGACTACCAAACGGGAGCTTTTAAAAAGAGACAGTCGAACAGCGACCGCGAAACAGCGACTGCAAAATGGTGACTGCAAAACAGCAACTTTAAGCAGTGTGACATCCAACCTTTACGTCAAATTGTGACGTCAACCGATCCCGGGTCTTGTCCTGCTGTCACGGCACCAATTGTGGCATCCAAAACCGATCCAGAGTCTTATCCCGGTCGCGGCGCCAATTGTGATGATCTAACCTTTAAGTGATTCGGATGGGAATCTGGTTAGATTCGATATCAGCCTCGTCATTCCCAACTCGCTTCCAACGTCTGGTTACCGAAGTAACTTCTTTGATCTCCAGTCTGCCTACCCACGTTGTGAATTTATCTTAGGCAGACGAAATCAATCAGCGTTGGGGCCGTACTGCAAGCTCGAGTTCGAACGAGGGCGGTATCGCACAAGTACGGCAAAAGAAAAGAAAATAATAAGTCGAATATGGTATCAAAAAAAGGATAACAATACTTTATATCTGGTTGCTGGATACATAGGACTGCGTCTATCTCCCGACCCGCTATATGGATTGTGACACGTGGTTTTCAGGCGAAATTCACAAAGCTTATTTTGGTGGTGTGAGTCTGTCGTTCTTCAAAAAATAAATTTTTCTGTGTTTGAAGATGAGTTCGGAAGTTGCGCGAATCTTGGTCAGCTCTTCGTAGCGGGGCTTCAGAGCTCTCAACTGGAACTCTCTCTCGAACTCAAAACTAAACTTAACTGAAACTCTAACTCTACTGATTTTTGCTCGCTGTGAATTTGGTTATATGGACGCCGATTCAAAACCGGGGTGGGCTCGTCGGTGTTTGAGGTTCCTTGATAAGTCTAAATCCATAAACCCCTTCTTTTGTCTTCGGTCAGGAAAAATTCATTATTTCCATTTTTGAAAGTCTTCTCTTACTCCCACCTTCTCTTATTTTCATATGGACATCTTCCCACTTCTTCGTAGTAATCCCTCATACTTTTACTCACTGCGGCTGCCTCTTTGCGTCACATGATCACCTCCGCCTGGCTGGTTAGCGTTCAACCAATGGTCGATCAACAGTGTGGGCGTGACTAGACTAGCCTTGTTCTTAAAAAAATATATATTTTGTTCAAAGAAAAAAATTATCTTTTTCTTTTCCTTTTCTTTCTTTTGTTTCTCTCTTCTTCTCTGGCCGCCAAGAAGACAATACGACCCGTAGAGTGACAATCTCAATTCTTATCCTAACGTCACGGCATATGGAATTCTTCAATCAGATTTTCGCCAGCACCAAGAGGCTAGTCAACCAGACACACTCATTCTTCGGCGCCAACGAAATATTGTTTCGCTGTCATATTCAAATTCCAACACAGCCCAGATGTGTTTTCTCTCAATGACACCTCCCATCGACAAAGACCCAACCTAGAGATAACTCTCTTTGTGTGTGGTCAACAGATGACCTATTAAATTGTTTTCAGACAGCATCATGACACAAGTAAACCTTTATCTATTTAAAACTCTGTATCACCTGGTGTTTGTCAATTAGCTTTATGACAATGACCATGAGAATTTTCACCATTCTTCGTTTATCAAAACAACATTTTCAAATGTCTCTTCTCGTAGGTGACTTTATCTTTAAAATTTTCCTCGCGGGGAACCCACCACACCCCGACAATCCGCCTGTCACAAAGACACAGTTAATTTTTTTATCTATCTAAACAAAACAATGTATTAATCTGGACCCTGCCAGCCAGCCCCAAAACAATGGCCGACAGAACCCTCACCAGTTAAGTTTCGCCTCTCTTTTTTCTTTCTTTTCTTTCTCTTTTTCCTTTCCTTCTTTTTGCGCCCCTAAATGGTGTCACAGCAGCGACTCTGGAACGATGACTGCCAAACGGCAGCTTTTAAACAGAGACAGTCAAACAGCAACCGCGAAACAGCGACTGCAAAAGAGTGACTGCAAAACGGCAACTTTAAGCAGCGACTGTGGATCTGTGAGTGCCAAACGGCAGCTTTTAAGCAGAGACTGTCACACAGCGACCGCGTAACGGTGACTGCAAAACGGCAACTTTAAGCAGCGACTGTGGATCTGTGAGTGCCAAACGGCAGCTTTTAAGCAGAGACTGTCACACAGCGACCGCGTAACGGTGACTGCAAAACGGCAACTTTAAGCAGCGACTGTGGATCTGTGAGTGCCAAACGGCAGCTTTTAAGCAGAGACTGTCACACAGCGACCGCGTAACGGTGACTGCAAAACGGCAACTTTATGCAGCGACTGTGGATCTGTGAGTGCCAAACGGCAGCTTTTAAGCAGAGACTGTCACACAGCGACCGCGTAACGGTGACTGCAAAACGGCAACTTTAAGCAGCGACTGTGGATCTGTGAGTGCCAAACGGCAGCTTTTAAGCAGAGACTGGCCACACAGCGACCGCGTAACGGTGACTGCAAAACGGCAACTTTATGCAGCGACTGTGGATCTGTGAGTGCCAAACGGCAGCTTTTAAGCAGAGACTGTCACACAGCGACCGCGTAACGGTGACTGCAAAACGGCAACTTTAAGCAGCGACTGTGGATCTGTGAGTGCCAAACGGCAGCTTTTAAGCAGAGACGGTCACACAGCGACCGCGTAACGGTGACTGCAAAACGGCAACTTTAAGCAGCGACTGTGGATCTGTGAGTGCCAAACGGCAGCTTTTAAGCAGAGACGGTCACACAGCGACCGCGTAACGGTGACTGCAAAACGGCAACTTTAAGCAGCGACTGTGGATCTGTGAGTGCCAAACGGCAGCTTTTAAGCAGAGACTGTCACACAGCGACCGCGTAACGGTGACTGCAAAACGGCAACTTTAAGCAGCGACTGTGGATCTATGAGTGCCAAACGGCAGCTTTTAAGCAGAGACTGTCACGCAGCGACCGCGTAACGGTGACTGCAAAACGGCAACTTTAAGCAGCGACTGTGGATCTGTGAGTGCCAAACGGCAGCTTTTAAGCAGATACTGTCACACAGCGACCGCGTAAAGGTGACTGCAAAACGGCAACTTTAAGCAGAGACAAAATTTAAACTGCGACTGTGAAACGGTGACTACAAAGTGCAATTTTAAAACAGCGACTTTGAAATGGCAACTGCAAAACGGCATTATGATACAATGACTGTGTATCGACACCTGCAAGACATTTGTGGGGTCACTCACATCATATCAGCAGGGATAGCTTCGTGTACACAGGAATAAAATCATGCAAAGAAATAACACTGAAAGCATGTTATATACTAAATTAGAATCATATAATTTTATTTATTTCTGTATACTGGTGTCTGTGTGTATTTTAGTTATATGTGATTAAAGGTTGTATATAACAGATGAACAAAGTCATATCGTTTGATGACATGCAAGGTGCGAGGAGGGGAAATGGAGGTCTTGACCATTTAGGGTTCTTAACAAAGAGAGTTATTATGCTGTATTTTGACTCGAAGTATCCGTTTATCAACAGGAAAGTTTTCCGTTGCATGCTGGGAAATCATTTGTTATTTCGATTTTATTTATTTTATTTAAACAATTTAATGTTATTTGTTTTATTTGTTTTGAGTTATGATATTCGTAATTATATATATATATATATATATATATATATATATATATATATATATATATATATATATATATATATATGTATGTGTGTATGTATGTATGTATGTATGTATATATGTATATATACATCTATACAAATAGATTCTCAAGAGGATAGAAACCAGGTCGAACTCAAGGTCTAGGACAGAGTAAGAATATATTAGGTTGGTGCAAAAATAATATCGTTTTTTGATGTATTTTTAACGTCAAAAAACGATATTATTTTTGCACCAACCTAATAATAAAAAGAAGGCTGAACTACTAATATTCCATGGTTATAATTTATTACATTGGAATCGAAATCACGATCCAATTCATCAGACTTACAAATTCAAAAAGAAATCGGAAAATATAACTCCGGGTATAAAAATAAAATTTTAGTGAGAGTGTACGCGGAATCTGAATCAACGTTGAGTTTAAGCAAGCGAATGAACCAATTTGAGTAAAGTGCCATGCAGATTTAAATTTTTCCCACTTGTGACGAATGCAGATATCGATATTTATTTTTGCATGATAGCATGCTAGTTAACATTCGTGTCAGTCAGTTGTTGGCTCTCACGCTGGCCAATAGAATCTTCCTGCCTATTCGTGGCAGCCAGCTATAGGCTATCACTCTGGCCAGTAGAAAATGGCCGCTAACTACATGAAAACTGCCACTAACTTGGAGTATGTGCATGTAAATTTTGGTGCAAATCCGTCGAAAATGGCGGACGTGCATTCGTTACACACACACAGAGACATCCTGCCATATATATATATATATATATATATATATATATATATATATATATATATATATAGATAGATAGATAGATAGATTGAGAGAGAGAGAAGCAGAGAGAAAGAGAAAGAGAAAGATGAGTGAGTCAGTGAGTCAGTGATAATCCTCCAAGAATTAGAATAGAGATAAGTGCAGAAGATACACAGATAATAGCAATCCAGTTATATATATATATATATATATATATATATATATATATGGATAGATAGATAGATAGATAGATAGATAGATAATGAAGAGACTGAGATAGATAGATAGATAGATAGATAGATAGATGGATAGGCAGGCAGGCACACAATATAAATATATAGACATGTAGATACAAAAAGGCTTACAGAGGCCCAAGAATGGATTAATAGATAGATATAGAGAACAAAGTGAAATAGACATGAACAGATTGATATTCGTAATAATAACGTCGATACGCTGTGAACGTAAAACAACAAAGGCGTATCTGCAACTTTAAACAGCAACCTCCAAAGGGTTTCTGCCAAACAGCAACTTTAAAACAGCGACTGGGAATCGGTTACTGTGAATCATAATATTTTGCTAGCACGCCACCTGTGCTTCCTTAGCAACATTGAACAGTTGACTTTCCAATTTTAAATGCGAGTTTTCTGTATTTTCCATTCGTATTGGCGTTCGGATGTAAATGTCAAATCCCATTTTATATGACGTATTTATATTATTTCCAGCTCAGGGTGTAATGCCAGGTGACACTACGTATGCTGTTAAATAAAGTGAGCGAGGAAAGAAATTCCCTTATTTCACTGTTTCTCTCAAACCTAACATATACACATATGTATATTAGCAAACTCTCTGAAACCGTGCAATGAATGATTCCAAACGCCTACATTTGAATATGAAATGTAACCTTCTCAAAATGTTATGATGGAGCTAAAATGATTTGCATATCATTCCAGCAACATTTAGATCTTACTAAATAATAGAGAAAAATACATGAATAAAAAACAGAGTAAAAACTGTGTAATTTGGAAAGCTTGTCAACAATAACTATCAGTTCGTAAGACAACCTCTTCGAAAATTTAAAATATATTATACTAGCTTAATCCACCCTATCGGTACTCATTTAGGCTAGCTACTGCGGAGGTCTCTTGATTACGCGATCAGCTACTTCAGTAATTTTGGAGTCCCTAAGTCTTTGCACATTCTCAGCAGAGAAAGCTCTCCTGTCTGCCGTTTGACCTGGGTTTTCATTTGCTCGGGACTTTCTTTTCCTCGCTGCAACCTTAGCTCTTCTGATTGCAATGTGGCCCTCTGGTGGCGTAGATTTCGTTTTGCGAGGCATATTGCTGCCATATGCGATAGGCAACAATAAACTACAGAAGAACTATAAAATTGAATGCTGGATTTAAATATTGCATTAATATTTAAGATTACTTTTTAAAAGGTCATCAATAATTTTCTGCTGACACTTAATTTAAAGAGAATTTTATATACGTAGGTACTTACTTCCGGACAATTCCATGGGTGACTATCGCTGGATTTCGCAATTAATTTCGATTATTCCCACTTTTATTTCCAAGTTATGAAAATTGTTATAGTGCCAAAAAATTCGTCACCGAAAACTATCGCTGTAATGAAACTTGGAATTCCAAAATTGCTGTAACATGAACTATTGAAAATTAGAGAGTTGTGTCCCTTTAATTGAAAAAGTGTGACACATTGACATTCGCATTTATTATATAGATTATAAGTAATTATATATATATATACAATTTGGCACACACACACACATATACACACACACACACATATATATATATATATATATATATATATATATATATATATATATATATATATATATATATATATGCTTTGCCGATTAAGCCACATGTGAGCATTTCGGTCAGTAAGGTCGATTTTACTCATTTTAAACTCCAATTATCAAAGATTTTCTCTTGTACATTCATATCTGCTCAGGTTATATGACGGTTCTGTATAGGATAAACGATCGATTCCTGTCGGACCACGAATATTTTCTGTGAAAATTTCTCGGACATTCAGGCCGGTAAATGTCGTTAATACTGTTTATTACAAAGAGCGCTTTTACTTAAATATTTGTATCTATAAAAAGAATGTATAAACATAAAAAAATATCTTAAAATAATTGTCAGACCTTGTCCATTTCATAAAGTGTAACGTAATGTGTTTACATTTAGAAACGCATCGAGCAGATATGTATCCTAAAAGCTTGCTAACCGAAACGCTCCTCTGTGGCCCAGCCGGTAAAGCAAGTCAGGTTATAATATATATATATATATATATATATATATATATATATATATATATATATATATATATAACGCCAGACTAATTAAAATACCCTTTAAGGAAAAATATTGTGAAAATATATTCATAGCAATACTACTAACTGTAAATAGTCGTTTAAAACATTACATCATATCACCAATTTTATTACAGATCCATTATTCTTAAATGTAACTTATGTCTAAAATAATGAGGATTTTACTAATGTCCCTTTTTCAAAAACAGGCTAATCTAAATTTGAACAAAACTAGATTACAATATCTTACTTCGTTTCAGCAACCATCATAGTGTCGACGACCACAGACATTATCCACATACACATACACAAGAATATAGAAAATCCAACCAAATACGAAATTATATTGCAGCATATCGGTACATTTCACCGACAATATAAGAGGTTCACATTAGTGGATTTCCCACAGATACATACATACATACTCATACACCTACATGAATTAACGTTTCTATCCTACATACACCTATATACACAAGTGTTTCTTACTTACACACTCGTACGCTAACACACTACACATCACATTGTAAATGTTCCTCAAACATATTTATATATTATCTATTGCATTTATAGACGTGACGCGTGTCTGACCAATGAGAACTACCAAAAATCATAACCATCCAGTATGCAGTCTTTTTGCTTTTTTCATTTATATTCTCCACTTATGACGAAGGCTTAATAAAGACGAAGGTGAAACATGTCAAAACTTCATAAACATCCGATCCTTTGCTATGATTTCGTTTATGATCGGTTTTATCAAGAGACCCTCCGTTAAGCTTGAAGAGTAAGAATACATTGTTATTGCCCAAAGAAAAGAACATTAGGGTTATAAAAACCTCGAAGAATAGAAAAAATGTGCTTTTGCACCCGGTATATAAACAAACACACAGACACACACACAGACACACACACAGATACACACACACACACACACACACACACACATATATATATATATATATATATATATATATATATATATATATATATATATAAACATAAAATGAGAAACCAACTCAAGCCGAATGTATATCATTTAATACGACCAAGAATACAACCATGGTCGCGGATCTATAACCCTTCACGTAAGAAAAATTTTTGCAAGCCGACACACACACGCACACGCACACATACACACACAAACGCACACACACACACATATATATATATATATATATATATATATATATATATATATATATATATATATATATATATATATATATGTGTGTGTGTGTGTGTGTGTGTGTGTTTTGTGTGTGTTTAATACGACCAAGAATACAACCATGGTCGCTGATCTATAACCTTTCACGATTTTCAGACACGTAAGAAAAACTTTGAAGGCTCACACACACACACACACACACACACACACACACATATATATATATATATATATATATATATATATATATATATATTGTAATTAAATTAAAAACATTAGTTCCATTTCATATATGTTTGTGTGTGTGTGTATGTGTGTGTCTACCTGCAAAGTTTTTCTTCCGTGTCTGAAAATCGTGAAAAAACATTAGATCCATTTCGTTCTCAAAATTCGCTAGAGGATGAAATGGAACTAATATTTTTAATTTTATTACAAAATTAAATTCGAAGCTTTTAGCTTCCATTTTTGAAACATGGTTATTACTGTGTAGCGAAAAAAATTTAAATAAGTTAATTTATTATATATATATATATATATATATATATATATATATATATATATATATATATATATATATATGATGTTAACTACAAAACCATATTTATTTGATGACAGACATCAAATCTGCACACACTCTCATATAAAATAATTTGCTTAAGATATTTAATTATTTTTGGAACGGGTACATTTCCACAAACATTGATCTTTAATATTATGTATACTTAATGCATAACCGTGTGTTTGATTATACATTCATATATATATATATATATATATATATATATATATATATATATATATATATATATATATATATATATGTATATATATATCCGCTTGTCTGATTATACATTCATATATATATATATATATATATATATATATATGTATGTATATATATATATATAAATATATATATATATATATATATGTATATATACATATATATATATATATATTTATATATGAATGTATATTCAAACAAACGGATATATATATATATATATATATATATATATATATATATATATATATATATATATATGCTTTTACATATATATATATATATATATATATATATATGCTTTTACATATATATATATATATATATATATATATATATATATATGGGAACTGAGGCGGGTAGGGAAATTAATTTTTCTTTCTTATTCTATTTAATTTGAATCATTCCGCTGATTAAACACGATTTCCTTAATTAACTTCCGTGTAGACCAACATTTTCATTTCTTACGTATTTTTTTTTCCTATTTCGTTTTTATATTATTTCTATATTTATTTAAACGTTGCTATTTTCCCTTCATCTCTCTTCGCGCTGGAATAAACAGAAACAACGTTTCAAATTTTCCGTTGCAAACATAAATGTCATGAGGATAAACATGTTTACGACGAGAAACCAAATAAATTCCAAACGAAAAAAAAAAAAGATGTCGCGTTTGGAAAGACTCAATGAAATTTTAAGCTCTCGCTATATGGAAAAACAAGGATTAATTAGATAAAAAAAAAAACTTATTAACATTCATTTAAGTAAATATACCCATATATATATATATATATATATATATATATATATATATATATATATATATATATATATATATATATGGTTGGTGCAAAAACAAATGGTGCGTGTTCTCACATATGTTATTATGAGAGAAAACGACATTATTTTTGCCCCAAGCTAATATATATATATATATATATATATATATATATATATATATATATAGTCCGAAGCAAAAAAAATAGACGCACCGATAGAAAGTAGATTTTGTATCGTATTTATTATTTTGTTGGGTAAACTTTTCCTTCAATAACTACCTTAATTTTTCGTGGCATGCTATAGACTAAATTGCTAGACTGTATTAAGTCAACGTCATTCGTGAGATTTTTTTACGCGCCAACTTTCTACTTTTGATAAAGTGTTGGCCGAAAAGGTCTCCTGAAGGTAAAATGGCGTCCTCTCTTTTTAAATCTATTTTCTTCTTCCGTAAGTATATATATATATATATATATATATATATATATATATATATATATATATATATATATATATATACACACAGACATATATATATATATATATATATATATATATATATATATATATATATATATATATATATATATATATATATATATATATATATATATATGTATAGTACGATACAATAAATGTACGTAACGATAGTAAATCGATTTTAGTATTTTTACCAAGACAAGTGAGTAATAGAGTTCGTTTATTAATACAGCTTATTGATACAGGTGAATATATGAAAATTATACAAGTCAAAAAATGATTTAGTATTTTGTTGGATAACCTTTTGCTTTAATAACGGCTTTAATCTTTCGCAGCATGCTATAGACTAAATACTTTATATATATATATATATATATATATATATATATATATATATATATATATATATATATATATATATATATGTCTGTGTGTTTTCGTGTGTTGGGTGTGTGTGTGTGTGCATGTGTGTGTATACAGTCCGAGTCAAAAATGTGCCGCATCCATAGAAAGTCCCATTTCGTATTTTTGCCAAGACAAGTGAGTAATAGAATCGGTTTATTAATACAGTGTATTAATACAGGTGTACATATGCACATTATACAAGTCAAAAAATGATTTAATATTTAGTTGGGTAACCTTTTGCTTTAATAACGGCCTTAATTCTTCGTTGCATGGGATGGGCTAAATTCTTTAGTATGTCAACATCCTTCGCCAGATTTTTCCAGCATTTCTTTAATTCACAAAAAAAGCTCATCTTCTGTGTTAACTTTCCTATTAGGGTACGCTTGTCCATTATCGCCTAAATGTTTTTGAATTAGGTAAAGGTCAGGGCTCTGACTAGGCGACAGGAAGCGTTATAATTTACCTTCGTCCCGATTGCTCTCTAGATAACATTTATTCTTTAAAGCAGTATGCTTAGGTTTCTTTTCTTTTCTAAATCATATTTGATTTGTATAATGTACATATATACACCTGTATTAATACCCTGTATTAATAATCGAATTCTATTACAATTTTGTCTTGATAAAAATACAAAAATCGACTTTCTATGGGTGCGCCATTTTTTTTTCATCATACTATATATCGTAAAAAATTGTTTTAATGATGTATATATCGAGTAAAGTGCTCAATATTATGTCTAGAGTATATGTAAATATAAATATAATACGTATAAAATGAAATTCTGGTAATCAACTACAAATTATTAAGTATTCAATGATAAATTATGAGTAAAAAACAAACATTACAAAATAGCTATAAATTACTGCATTCGAATACACAATTATTTCTAGTAAATAGCAATAATTTGAAGCATAGCCGTTACTATCCAACGAATAAGAATATGAATAAACTTTATGATAATACAATAAACCTTGCTAGACAGAATGCACTATAGCCTAACATATATTAATAGTCGAGCCAAAACACTACAATCATTATTTCTCGTCATCGACACTCGAAATTTTCATTTATATTCAGTTTCGTATCCAAATGTAAACAAAGCAATTTCTTATATAACAGATTTTTATTTGTTAATCTAACAGATTGTATCAGTTTAAACGTTATTTTTAGTGGATACTCATATGTGAAAAGACGCAAATTTCTTTATTAAACAGCATACTTATTTATTTTCCATTAACGGTCTGATTATCCGAGAAATATTAGTGGATCGATAGAATCCTTTTTTTTTTTTTTTTGCGATTCTGTTGCTCCAGTTCACAATGTTCGAAGACGTATTTTTCCCTCTAAAAATATTCAATAATGGAAAATATGAGTTGATCTTCGATAAGTATTGATCGTTTTTACTTTTCTCTTAACAATAATATTTAGCACATTATTAACAGAAATAGAGTTAGATTTTTATGCGTTAAATTAGATAATTTTGCGTGTGTTATTTCCTTGTTTCAGTAGTCAATATATATATATATATATATATATATATATATATATATATATATATATATATATATTGTTTTCGCCTCAATTTCATGTTCTTAGTTCTTTCTTTCTTTATTCTTCATTTTTCCTTGGGCATTGGTTTATTCAACTACAAGCCGAAATACCTAAGTACGACTATATATATATATATATATATATATATATATATATATATATATATATATATATATATATAATGATAATATTAGTAATTAGTAAGGATATTTCCAAAACGGTATAGATCCAGATTAAGGTCGGAAAATTGACTTCAACACTTCAGCCCTCGTAATGTAAATTTGTATTACGAGCTGTGAAGAGTTGAGGTCAATTTTCCGACCTTAACGAAATAAATATTTTAAGTTGTTCATGTTTTTAATAATCTAACTATGTATCTATCTATCCCGTCCTGGGTAAGAGGTTAAATTACATCTGCGTCCTGGGTAAGAAGTTAAACTACGTCCAACAGCAAGGCCTCTGATCAAGAGGTTTTGAGGAGGTTGTAACCACCTCTTAATTGCTGGTGTTCCCAGGTCCACCCTGACGCGGAGTGGTAGTAACAGTTGGGGTCCCAGCTATCGGCAAATAGTGAACTGTTACCAGCAATACTTTTCTTGAAATAAATTATTAGCAGCAATATAATTATGAAGGAAATATATTAACAGAAACAGATTTTTGAAAAAACAAAATATTACCTGTAATAAAAAAAAAAATGTCGGTATTAAATAGCTCATTGAGGTTGATATGACTAAAACAAAAACAAAACCAAACCAACCTACCTATCTATATCTATATCTATATCTATATATATATATATATATATATATATATATATATATATATATATATATATATATAAGTGGGCAGGTATGCAGAAAATAGAAAAGAACACGTTGGGTGCATAATCCGGGGTTCCTTAGTATTTTTGTTTTTATTTTTAAGAAGACAGTGCTCCATACAGAAGTAGAGCTTATATTATAATATTTTTTTGTTTAAAAGTGAAGGAATCATATTTTTAAACAAAAAAAAAAAAAAAATATATATATATATATATATATATATATATATATATATATATATATATATATATATATATATATATATATATATATATATATATATATATATATATTGTGTATCTGTCTAAAGTCTGCCAAATGGAATTTTCAACAACATTTTATTGAATTGTAATATTAACAAATGATGTCTTCAGTAAGATTTCCATCATTTGTGATGCAAAGTTTAAAGCGATTTGCAAAATTCACGTGACGTCGATGGCCTAAGTCGATATTGTTTTCAGTTTTAGTAAATTCACACTTTTTGCGTGCCCACAAATGTGTTGCACCTGTGATTATCATCACGTGCACCTCCTCCTTTAGCAAGCTACAGAAAAAAGAAGGCAGTTCTTTCTTCTTACGACGAAACCATTTTTAATCTGTAAAGTTAAAACACATATAATAGATGACAATTCCCTCAGTTACTGTCTATATGACAATTCCCACATATCGAGACTTTAGCGACAGCATTTGTACACACTCATATATATATATATATATATATATATATATATATATATATATATATATATATATATATATATATATATATATATATATATATATATATATATATATATATATATATATATATACACACACACATTAAGAAATGGACAAAGTCCGACAATTTATTTATTAAAGACATTTTTATGTTTAACGTTCTTTTTAAAGATACAAGTAATTAAGTAAATGCTCTGTTTATAATAAACAGTATTAAATAACATTTACCGGCCTGAATGTCCGAGAAATTTTCATAGAAAATATTCGTCCTTTGACAGGATTCGAACCTGCATCCTATACTGTCAAAGGACGAATATTTTCTATGAAAATTTCTCGGACATTCAGGCCGGTAAATGTTATTTAATAC
The DNA here is from genome assembly GCA_963932145.1 of Acanthosepion lycidas. NCBI lineage: Eukaryota > Metazoa > Mollusca > Cephalopoda > Sepiida > Sepiidae > Acanthosepion > Acanthosepion lycidas. Next base: position 72,635,367 of record OZ010601.1, read on the forward strand.
TGTTTATTATAAACAGAGCATTTACTTAAATACTTGTATCTATAAAAAGAACGTTAAACATAAAAATGTCTTTAATATATATATATATATATATATATATATATATATATATATATATATATATATATATATATATATATATATATATAATGGATTTGTTTTCTACGGTCTATCAACCTTTCGCATGTAATTTAAAGCCATAAAATATTTTAAGATGGTAAGATTGGAGATAAAAAATGAATTACTCATACATGTCCTACGAATTATTCTGTATATGGGGGGGAGAGAAATGGTGGATTTATATACCGTCGGTATTTGCGCGTAAGTAACATTTACCGGCCTGAATGTCTGAGAAATTTTCGTAGAAAATATTCGTCCTTGGACTGGATTCGTACCTGAATCCTATACGAAACCGTCATTTACACTGACGTGCCTTAACCGACTCGGCCACAAAGGAGCGCATGGTAGGCAAGGTCGAATTTACTGCTTATAAACTTCAATCTTCCATGAATCTCGTACATTCATAAATTGTCAGACTTTGTCCATTTCTTAATGTATGACGTCATTTGTTTACATTTGATACGCCATGAGCAGTTATGGCTAGAGAACTTTACTTTGATCAGCCAACCGAAAATGACCTACGTTGTATTCAAACTAAGCGAAAAAGAATTTAAATAAGGGTCATGATAGAAAGGTGTCTGCAAACAGATTGCAGACATTAGATTAAAACTGATACAAATGATATCGTTAATTCGTAAAGTGTATACAAAATCGGACAACTTTCCCAAGAAATAAAAGCGGAGGTGTAGGGAATAATTTAACCTAAGGCTAAATAGTTATATGCTTTGTGAGTTTTATACATTCATTTTTTTAGATGATGAATAGGAGGCCTCTTTAAGAAACAAGTAAATTATTTAAACGTATAGAATTATTTGGCCAAATAATATGCAACCGGTAAAAAATCCATATAAGATGTTAATAATACGAACCAATCAATGCAATATGTTAAAAATAGGGACCAGATATAAGTATATCCATATAAGATGTTACAAATACCAACAGGGGATTAATACAGAACTATATTAAATCTAAACTCATCTTACAAATAGAAAAATAAGTCATATCAGGGGAATCAGAGTTAAAATACTAAAATCTAATAAAAAGCAAATGTAGACGAATGGCAAATGTAACCTAGTGTAAGAAACGTGCCGACAATGTTTGCAATAATATTTGAGACACACTGTGTATATATATATAGAGAGAGAGAGACAGACAGAGAGACAGACAGAGAGAAAGGGAGACAGGGAGACAGAGAGAGACAGAGAGCAGAGACAGAGACAGAGACAGACAGACAGAGTAACACCATAATTGTCCATCCCACAAAATGGTTAATATCTAAAAACAACTAAACTTGAGCCTCTTTCTTCCAAGTTTTCAAATAAGCCCATTAGCCATCTTCACACCATTTATCGTAAGAAACACCGAAGAAACATTTGAGTAGTTAGCTACAAAGAGAAGAGTTAAAAATCGTTTTGTGTCTTCTCAAAGTGAGCAATGTTTAAAGGAAAACAATTATTCAGGCCTTCAGTAAAGGTACGAGCAATCATACCCTGGATTCCATCTTCAAAGTCCATTCAAGAACCATTGAGAGCGCGGTGAATACGTTTAAATTAGATGGAACAGTAGAGAGGAAACCTGGATATGTAGGTCAAAACAGGAAGAGGATTCATCACTTCAACTTAGAGCTAAGGGGATCACTTAGAAAAGATCCAACTCAAGTCATAAGACGTTTGGCACTTCAGAGCGGAGTTGCAGGTATGACAGTCCAAAGCAGTGAAAAAAGACTTAGAAAATGAAATGGTACGTAATCGTACGTATATATATATATATATATATATATATATATATATATATATATATATATATATATATATATATATATATTTGTGTGTATGTGTGTGTGTGTGTGTGTGTGTGTGTGTGCGCGTGTCCGCGACAGGCTGTTACATGCTAGAAGCAATCGTCAGGCCGCAAAAGTTGGATTTTCCCTCGACTATGTATATATATATTGGTCAGTGGTGCATTGTTGGTAATTTCTGGCTGTTATTTTTGTGGGAGTGGAATGTATAATTAAAGCTATTTATTGGTCCAATATTTAAATTGCTTGGCGTAGTCTATTCTGTTATTTCGGCGGGAGATAGTTTTTAATTTATTTATTTATTTGGAATGATTATTTTTACTTGTTTTTGCTTATTTATGCTTATTTTTATTAGTTCTAACGCTTATTTTAGCGTGGACGATTTGTTAATTTGTTTATTTATTTGGATTAATTTTTATTTGTTTTTGATTTATTTACTTATTTTGTTTTGTATAGTTTTATTTACTCTATTTGGTTTTCGATTTTTGAGTAACGTAGTAATGTTTATCATTATATAGCATTATATAGCAGTTATATTTATTTTACATCCATTTTTTCAGATCGGTTGTTGTAGTTTATTCCAGTTGTAGCTATTTTGGAGAGATTGTTTTTTCAATTTCTTGAATATTATTTGTTTTATTTATTTATTTGGGTTGATTATTTTTACTTGTTTTTTTTATGTATTTTATTTTATTTTTTTATTTATTCTATTCCGTCTGTTCTAACAGCAGCGTTTCGTTAAATTGTTTATTATTCGTTTGGGTTAATTTATTTTATTTTTTAATATTATTTTGTTTATTAGTATTTATTCATTTCCGTTTTCGATTTTTAAGTAAGGTAGTAAAACTTCTTTTCATGTCTGCATTTTGAGATGAGCTCAGATCGTTTATTTAGTAATTTATTTGGGTCTGGGAAGATAGTTATTGATGAAGGCTTCCTTTCTGACCGTTTTTTTAAAGTAGTTTTGAGTCTCAAGGTCTTCATTATGAGATGGTTTTCATTTCCATTTACATGAGCTATCCATTTTAATTGTTGCACTATTGAAAATACTCAACTGATGTGGTTTCCGTTATTTGGTACAGTTCGTTTTCACAGGATTTGGTTTGTTTGTTTTGTTTTACGGCATATCAACCCCAATAAGTTATTTAATGCCGGCAATAATTTTATTGCTAATATATATATATATATATATATTTTTTAAATGTATTGCTGGTAATATATTCTCTCAAAAATATATTGCTGATAATATTATTTTTTTTCTTTTTCGAATATGTACTACCAGTAATAATATATTGTTGGTCATAATTTTTTTCTTCAAAAATGTATTGCTTGTAATAATGTATCACTGGAAATATTTTTTTTCAAAATGTATTGCTAGTTTTAAAACATATTTTTACATTAACCGCAGTTTGGGTATTAAATACTTGCCCAGAGGTGGGACAGTAAAACGTTCTATCACCCCGGTTTAGAGGGGACCTGGGAACACCAGCAATTAAGAGGTGTTTCCACATTCCTCAAAAACTCCTGGTCAGCTGTCTTGCTGCCGGGTGTAGTTTATCATCATACCCAGGTCATCTCATTGGTAGAGGCGCAGTTGGCGTCTTCTGAAGCCCGGGGGGACAGGGCAGTTGTCAAAGTGTAACGAGAGTTCGCGATGTTTTTTCCCAAATGTACTGACGTGAAACATTTTGCAACCATCACTCAGAAAAAGTGCTTATATTCAGCTCTCAAGTTAGATATATCTGAACGCATCTGGCGTCACACACGAGATCGATGTCAAAGTCTTGATCTGCCGAGGCTATTTCAGAATATGTCACGAATACATCGCCTTAAATCATGAGCGTTTTAGAGTCACCACATGTACTGCGCACACAGTAGCAGCAGCAATAGATTTATCTAGAGCAAGAAAACCTGACGAGACCCATCCCTTTCCAGGTTGGTTTTGATGGATCTATTTTGACTGACATTTTTTTGTTGTTTTTTTTTTCTTTTACGATTATCAACCGTTTGCTGATTATTTAAAGCCGGAAAATAATTTCACATTGGAAGAATTCATTTTTAATTTTAGAGTTTCTACTAAGTAACACAGGAATTACCATGTTTCAAAAATAGAAGCTAAAAACTTCAAATTCACTTATAGAATTAAATTAAATTAAAAAACTGTTCTTCTGTTTCATTTTCAAGCGAATTTTAGAATAACTTCCATTCAACGCATGCCGTCTGGTGAGGACAGACCACATGACTTGAACGGATGTGATCCTTCGTTTGAAAAAGGCACCCCTAAACTACCTAGATTTAACCTCTCTTCGAAAGTAACGGATATGTTGATGCAATAGTTGTCAGTGAAAAAGAATACCCTACCGCCTCTTGTTAAAATGATTGGTTTACCCCATATTCATAAAAACTATTTAAATCAATTTATGTGCTTATAAAGCTAAGTACATTTTCAAAAAAAGTTATTCCAAAATTCGCTTGAAAATGAAAACAGAACTAGGGACTTTAAATTAATTTAATTCGATAAATGAATTTTAAGTTTTTTTTTTGCTTCTGTTTTTGAAACATATGTAATTCCTGTGTAGTGAAGAAACCATATTTTTAAATACGTAAATTCAAAATATTTATGCTCAGTAGATTTGCATTGAGCACTGTTTTTTTTCTTTAATAAAAATATTAATAAAATCACCGGATTTATATATCTTATGTTCATTATATTTATCATAATATATAGTAGTAGTAGTAGTAGTAGTAGTAGTAGTAGTAATCTTATAAGTATAAGAAATTATAGTCGTCCGGAAAAAATTCGGTGTCTTGATTTGCGAACAATCAAACCAATACCAAAAGTAAAAAAAGGTATAAAAAAAAGAAAGAACAAAGAACATGTGCGTTAGGCGAAAATAATCATCCAGCAGGAAAGTCCAAAGTGCAAAGAAAAAAAAGCCGATACGTTTCAGCAAAATAACTAGATAAAGTGCTCAATACGGTAAGTAGAGTCAGCCTTCGCTCACGATCCGCTTAGGTGAAACCTTGGTA
>OZ010601.1:72642814-72677814 GCA_963932145.1 Acanthosepion lycidas
ATGTCTCTGGTTGACGTTACGACCGTTTTAAATTCAAACAACTACATCACCATGACATTGGAGTTCCCGTACGATCATCGAAGTTAAGCAACTGTGAGTCTGGTCACTGCGTCTAACGGGATCCCATAATTCATCATCCGATTTCGACACGTCTAAACACCGATTAATTCTTTCCTTAGTTTTCCAGGACCTTAAATTTGGTGAGCTTAAATTTGACATGCCAGTTCTCTTCCCCTATTCAGCTTTTTGTAGAGGTCTGGACTCTGGTTTGACTAATTTAAAACATTGGTATGTATTTGAATACCAAGTTCTTTGAGCTTGGATTTGTGGGTGCCGTAAATGATAATGACTCAAAATTGTTAATTGGCGAACCGAGGTTCAATTCCAGTTGAGTTTGTTATATTTTTGTATGCACAAAAACCAGACGTTATGGTATGAAGCCAACTCTTCTCACTCAGCTGTGTTAAGTAGTAAGACTTGTATCATGAAATCATTATTATCGCCAAAAGAGAGAAGAGGTTCATGCAATCTAAATATATTTTTCTGGCTTTAAATAACCTGAAATAATAATTTGCATGGAAATAACCTGGGTTGATATGCCGTAGAAAACGAATCAATTAATTAGATTGTTTCTACTAGACGAATTGTCATGCAATGTTAATTAAAAATGTCTATTCTATTTATTTCAAAGAAGAAATTGGTTCGTGCCTTTCCTGAAGGGAAATATGAAATGAACACGCCCCAGGGACTTCATTATCAATTACGATATCATAATAGCCCTTTTCATTGAACTATTATTTTCAGACTAATCATAAAAAATATTTTCATAATTATAATCAATTACAAAACCATTATCGCAGCCTCTAACCGGATCTCATTATTCACGTGATCTAGACATCTCTCAACAGCGCTTCCCGAGGTTCTCTAAGATCTTAAAATTGAATGGCTTCATTTCATTTGGCCGATTTAAGACATTTGTGTTTGTTTAACTTTGAACTAATTCATGACACACAGTTGTTTCAAATCAACATATGAGGTCGGATCAAAAAGTATCGGCTCTGTTGCTCTAGCGACGTGGCTAAAGTACGCAGAGTGAAGCGGGTAAGTATATATTGACCTTGAACTCTGTCGTGTTATAATGTTCTTCTTGACTTCCCTTATTGAAAGCACTGCTTGGAAGGAAAGTGTGTAGGGTGTGGGCGTTTCACCAAATTACAGAGGTTTCATCATTGACCGAGGTATGTATAGCAGGTTTTGATTTAGGACTACATGCCAGAGGTCCGAAAATGATCTCGCCCCTTCTGACGCTTTCCTCATAAAAATTCGAATCCCCCTTCAAAGAAACACGATTTCATGACGCCGAAACAGCTGCTCGCTATCCCAAAAAACGAGTTCCAGGAATTCTTACATTAAGAGAAACGATGTTGGATAATATGTGGGGACAGTAGGTGACTACTTCGAAGTAAATTAAATGTCGATTTAATATGTAGTGTAGCTTTATTTTAACAGAACTAGTATCAGTAATATTTAATTGACTTTTTCTACGGTTTATCAACCCAATGCAGGTTAATTAACGCCAGGGAATATTTTTAGATTGTAAGATTCTTTTTTTTAGATAATAATGAATTAGTGAAACAAGTACTACATATTAAGGAATATTTAGGGGAGAACCAATTCATACCTTTATTAATGGTATTTGCGCGTAAATGTATATATATGTATTCAACTGGAATTGGAACTCAACTTTCCGTTTAAAAATTCCGAGTCAGAATCCATTACACCATTCGCGCATCTAAGTTTACCACACCTGGGATTCCGAATTGGTTACCCATCTCGGTATTGGCAAGGTTAACTGTTGATTAACTTCGAGGATATTTCAGGTACCGGTGTTACAACATGATATGGCTATAATCCAATACTTTTTTTATCAGACCCCGTACTGAGTAGAGATTTTAAAGAATTGACCCTAAAACTGAATAGAATGTTCTTCCTTCATCGTCCATCGTAACAAGACTATTCCGCTGGCTAATAGCATCGGACACATTATCACCCTTTTTGATTATTTGGAGAATTTATTTGGGTTGAAAGTTTCAAGCGAAACAAATTCCACATCGCTGTTTTACCAAACCTAAATTGTTTTTTTTTCTCTTACTTAGAATTGAGGAACAGAAATTCTTAAATCTTTCTTAAAATGAGGTGTAGCGGATTTCTAACCCTAGGTAAATAATTAATAGATCCCTAACATTTATGCGTATAGAAATACTTATAGAAAATAAGAAACGATACTGTTCTTTCTTAATCATTCATCATTCAGGAGTAGAGAGATTAAAGATTTGGCCCTGAAACTGAATAGATTGTTCTTCCTTCATCGTTCATCTTAACAAGACTAGTCGCCTGGCTAACATACATTCCCATAGCATCAGGCACACTATCACCGTTTAATTATTTGGAGAAGGTTCTTTGGGTTCAAATTGTCATGCCTATTTCTCGAAACAATGTCAAAATCGCTGATTTTCTCTTACTTAGAATTGATGAACAGAAATTCTTAAATGGAGTGTAGGGTCGTTCTAACCCTGGGTAAATAATTATAAACCCTCTTAGGATTTATATGCACAGCAATACTTAGAGAAAATAAGAAACAAGACTGTTCTCTCTTCATCATATTTTCACATTAAGAAGCTTAATATTCCCAGTGGCTGAGATAAATTACCATTGCAGCGTGCACAGCATCACCCTGTTTAATTATTTGGAGAATTTGCCAAGCCTATTTCATAAAACAAAGTCAGCATACCTTTTTTTTACCGAGCCTAAATTGTTTTCCTCTTATTTAGCACTGATGACTAGAAATCCTTCAATCTTTCTTAAAATGGCTTGTAGGTGAGTTTTAATTCTGGGTAAATAATTAAACATCTTAACATTTATACATACAGAAACACTCGTAAAAAAAATGAGAAACGGAAAGACGTGAAAACGGCAAAACAAGTATTATTTATCATCCGGTTAACAATGGCTCTTATGTCGTGTCACTGACACGAAAGACTATTACTGCGTAAATTGAATATAATCTTTCTTGTCCATTTTCTTTTAATATAATGCATGTCGTAGGTGTCCAGGTAATTTAGCTGAAGAGGAAAAAAACAGTTCATTTTTACCTCGGATTTCGGTTATGAGTGCTAAGTGACAAATGTTATCGTTGAAATATAAAGGAGCCGAAATTTTGGTCGACTGTCGTGATGACGGCACGTCCGATAGTGAGTGCATCACGTTTTTGTGTATGATAGAGGAGAAGTGTTGAAGATTGATTCTCATTGGTTTAGAAAGGCTAAATCGTATAGATGATAAATATAATCGTTAAAATTAATTTCTTATAAATATTGGCGACAGTACAATTAATATTTATTTATTATTAATGTACACCACAAGTGTTTCGGAAAAGAGCTTTTAACTGACTGGATTAGAATTAATTTTTTCCGTAATCGCCATATACATCGTAAGCTGTCTTGATGAATTTCTATAGCAGATTTGTTAAAACCGTTTTCTCATCCTCTCATTGATCTTTACGGCTCTGAAGAATTTGATATTTTACACGTGTAGATCCCGTGGAATTTCCTTTTGTTCTACATTTTTATATTGCGAACATACTTGATTTTCGTGATCTTGAAAATTTCGAACTGCATATGATTTTAATATGGCTGATTAGTCTTCCAAGTAATTTGGATCAATTGTAATCTTTAATCTGAGCTCCACAATAAGATATTAATCGTAATAATGGCTTCTGAGGAGAAACAACAGGAACTGAAAATGCCAAGTTCATTTAACTCCAGTCCTGAGACACAACATATCTATTAAAGGAAATAACTTCAGTTAACATTAACAACACAGGTTCGCCTCCAATCACCGAAGTAAATTAACGTTGAGTCGGGTTAAGAAATAAATAGGTGATCGCTCAGGAATACTTCCTGCTGTATGTGTGGATGTGCGGGTGTAATGCTTAAAGGTTCAGAATTGTAAGACGGAGAGTCGAGTTCCAGTTCAAGTTTGGTTCGTTCTATTCACTTCTCAAATTGAACCAAAATACTCTGCGATGATCATATTGGCAACCAGTACAGCATGCCGTTTCCAAATTTCCATGGGAAATGAATTTCCGAGGAAAATAAATTTCTGAGGGAATAAATTGCGTCATAGTTTTCTTCTTCACAAATACAATGGCCAACTGACACTATTATACTATAAAAAAACAAACTACACGCATCGCACCCTATATATATATATATATATATATATATATATATATATATATATATAGATAGATAGATAGATAGATAGATTGAATTAAATATGACGATCATATTTCCCATTTTATTGTTAAAATAGATACAAAAGTATCTCGTTTAAGAAAAAAAAAGAAAATTAAGGTTTCATTTAGATATCTTGGAGTCTATTATCATTAATATGTGACGTCCAGCCCTGTGTAGACAGAGGAAGATGAAATTCAGGTTGGTCCTATTTGGGGAGATTACTGCTTAACCTAGAAAATATTTAGTAGTGAAAGGTTTTTTTCCCCTCTTCCTTTAATCCCCCCCCCATTAATTAAATCTTGGTAATCTATTGTTTTTAACATCGGTCATTGATAATAATTTTTCTCATCAACTTATTTGTTTTATAATGTCGACGATTATTTTTCTGAAGAAGTGACGGCCGAATTCAGCCTTAAATCCCCACATTTTTAACGATATACTCTTGTATCTATTTTAACAATAAAATGGGAAATATGATCCTTATATTTAAATCAATTTTTACTTGATATGGCAGTAAATAGAACCTCTTCATATATATATATATATATATATATATATATATATATATATATATATATATATATATATATATATATATATGTACGATTGGCGCATACGGAATAAATTCCAATCACCAACAATTACTATTCTTAAAAGAGTGCTCAATACAGAATTGTAAGAATGTAATTATATATTTTAAAATTATAACATAAATATAACATATTTATTTTATACATTTAAATAAATAATTATATATATATATATATATATATATATATATATATATATATATATATATATATATAATTATGAAACAGCTATTGGTAAACTAATCAATAATTAATATTAATTATTAGATACTTAATTGGTTGAACATTGAACACTGAATATATTATTATAAAACAGTTCCCTCCTAATTTTTTAAACTACATATATATAAGAATATATATATATATATATTCTCGGAATTAACAATCTCTATGCTTAAATACGAAACGGCCGTCCAGTGCTTTCTGCATTCTGTTTAGGTTTCTTGTAGACTCGATAAATTACTGAAGTATGAGAGTATATATATATATATATATATATATATATATATATATATATATATATATATATATATATATATATATTATACAGTGGGTTAATCAAATATTCGTAAGCATACAAAATTTTAATTTATTGTATTTCCAACTAATGAATAAACAATCTTTTCATAAGATTAACAATCCACAAACACATAATAGCTAAACTTTGGCAGAAGACAGAGAAACAAAATGGATTCAATAGAAATAAATCCCATTTATTCATAATTGGTGGAAAAAAGTATTCGTACTATACAAAAAAGAAAATATAACCTTCATTTGATACTTTGTAGAATACGCATTATTCACTTCTACATAAACCAAGCTCTTCTTGTCTCAATGCTTTGCAAATTAATTGGTATTTTGTTTCATTCATCTCTGCATATGGTCTTATGATCCGGGCTGTTTGTTGGCGCTATTAATTGTATTTCAGTTTTCAAATAACGCCACAGATTTTCGATTTGCTTGAAATCTGGGGAATGATTTAGCCATTTCAGGATATTTACATTATTTTCAGCAAGCCATTTCTTCGTAAATCTTGCAGTGTGCTTAGGATCATTTTGTTGTTGAAAGAGCCAACCAGGACTAATTTCAAGATTTTCGAACGAAATCATTAAATTTGCTTCCCAGATATTTGGAAATGCTACGGCGTCCATTCCATTATTGATATATTGCAAATAATTTGCAGAAAGACATTCTCAAAACATGATACTGACACATCACATTTCACTGTTGAATCTTTGGTTTTTGTTTTAACGCACCGCCATCTTTCTTCCGTACATGATTTCTAAAATTACGTCCAAACAACTCAATTTTGGTTTCTTCTGTACATAATACTCACTTCCAATACGAATTTTCCTTCTTTTCATGTTAACGAACAACTTTTAACCTGGCATCTCTGCGTCTTTTCAACAGCAGTGGGGTTTTCCGAGGGGTGCGTGGTTTTAGATTGTTCCTATGATTTTCATTACTTATCGTCAATTCAGTGACACAGATTCACGATGAAAGAAAATCAAATAAAATAACTATGTTGATTTCTAAAAGCAAATTGACTACAGTCGGCTAAAAAGAAATAATTCCAAATTTGATCCAAATTTGAACTATTGGATACACAACAGGAAACCCTTCGTTTTGGCCTAAAATTGTCACCGGACTGCCGTAAAAAAATGATTGTCTTCATCCATATTGTCCTCTTACAGATATAAAGTAAAAATCTCAAAATTTACACGCAGGCGCACGCACAAAACGCCCCAATATATATATATATATATATATATATATATATATATATATATATATATATATATATATATATATATATATATATGTATACATATATATATATATATATATTAATACATAATATATTGAGAAAAATAGAACGAATTAAAGTTTGTCACGTGTTACTTTCAGCATACCGACTCTAGATTTTCGTAGACGTACAATCCAGCAATCATCCCCTGCACTCGTTATAGCATATCTATCTATCCATCTATATATATACATATACATATATATATATATATAAATAGATAGATAGATAGATAGATAGATATAGATATATACGGAGAGAGAGAGAGAGAGTCATCCACAGAGAGACTGTTTCACTTTATCACAGCTCGTCAGTGTGCTTAGAGGTACGGTTGAATCTAGCTAGGTTCGAAACCCGGTTAAATTGGCGTCAGTAGGATATTCTACCCTAAGCTTTTGGCGCAAGGATGAAGGCGAATTTAAGCCTATTTATTTTTAGATTTTAGATCACAGTAACTGTAATAAAATCATTTTATATATAAAAATAATATATTCAATGCCCTATTTCTATAATATTGAGCAATAAATTAAAGTTCTGCTTCACATTTAAATCTTAAATTTTCATATACATGTATATATATATATATATATATATATATATATATATATATATATATATGTATATGTATATATATATATATATATATATATATAGATAGATAGATAGATAGATAGATAGATAGATAGTTCATTTACAACCGCTTCAATGTCAGTTCGCCTTCCTATAAATTTTCTCTTTCATCCTCCTCACTATAAATTTCAATTCCATCCTTACCCCTATAAATGTTAATTTCTTTCATATCCTACATTTCATACTTCATAACCATTTTAACAACGAACCTCTACATTGAGTTGTTCTCGAGCCCTGTATTGGATAAAGTGTGTATTAAAAAAAAAACATATGAACCCGGTTCTTCTTTCTGTTAGGTACAATTGCTAAACGAAACACAAGTGGACATGTATTTCGTTTTCCTGTGCTTTATCGTTTCTTGCTTCAGGCTCTCATTTGACGAATTCTTTTTCTTACCAACACACTGCCCCACCCAAACAACACAATGCGCAATCGGGAATATGAGCGTTCATGTTAAATCATTCTTTTTCCCCCCTTTTTCATCTTGTTTATTTAGCCTTTCTTGATTAGGTCGCTTATGTCCTTACATGATTATTACTGATGACCGCAGCCCAGTTCATTTATTTGTTGTGCTCAACATCGTAAGCGACACGTGATTGCCCGCAACACGAACGTTAGATTAGCTTCTGATTGGTTTTCGGCGTTCTTTGCTTGGCTGGCCCGTGATATTGCGAACGAAGTTCGTTTTATCTTTTGTAAGGGCCAGTATGAAGGGGGAGGAAAAAGTTTTCAATAAATGAAGGAATGTAAAAAAAAAAAAAAAAAACAGGGTTAAAAAGAACCGTCTTCTAAAAGGTAAGATAACTGAAGCTAAAACGAAAATCAATATATATATATATATATATATATATATATATATATATATATATATATATATATATATACAAGTATGTGTGTATGTATGTTTGAGTGTGGGTGAGAGAGAGGGAAATATTTTGATGAAATCGTCGATTAATAAAAGGTAAGTGAAAGAAGAAGAAGAAGAAGAAGAAGAAGAAGAAGAAGAAGAAGAAGAAGAAGAAGAAGAAGAAGAAATAAGATGGCGGATACGACGGATGATTGAATGAGTTAACATAGTAAAGGAAAGACAAGTAAATTTGAAGGACCGATACGGACAGAATGAAGAACGCTAGACGAGACAACGAAATAGAAATTTATTTAAAATATTCAAAAGACTTATATAGAAAGGTTGCTAAGACCGAACGAAATAAAAGAAAAAAGAAAGAAACCTAAAAGAAAATGAAAAACGAAAAAGATAAAGAATAGCAAAGAAAGAAAGAAGATAAATCTAAAATAAAAAAAAAAACAAATAAAGCAAAAGAAGGAAAGAAAGGAAAAAATAAAAAAATAAAAAAAGCAAAAGAAAGAGAACCAAAGAAAGAAAGATAGAATACGAAAGAAAGGAAAGAATTTAATAAGAAATAAATAAAAGGAGAATGAAAGAAAGAAAGAAAGAAAGCAAGAAAGAAAGAAAGAAAAAAGCAAAAGAAAGAAATTAAAAGAAAGATAAAAAAGACGAAGTTAAGAAAGTTTTTAAAAATTAAAAGAAAGAAAACAAAAGAAAAAAGAATGTGAAAGAAAGGAAGGAAAATTGAATTAAAGAGACAAAAGACAAAAATGGAAAAAACGAAAAAAATCAACAATAAAGAAAGAAATAAAGAAAAAGTAAACAAAAGAAAGAACGCCAAAGAAAAAGAGAGAAAGAAAAGTAAAAGAAAGATACGAAAATAATCAATAAAAAAGTAATAAAGAAAGAACAAAGAAAGCAAAAAACACAAAGAAAGAAACAAAGAAAATTAAAAAAGAAACGAAAATAATCAACGAATAATGAGGAAAGAAAAAGAAAAGAAAGAAAGAATCGTAAAAGAAAAAAAGGAAAAAATCAACAAAATGATTGAAAGAAAGAAAGAAAGAAAGAAAGAGAGAAAGAGAGAAAGAAAAATGTGATCGAGAAAGAATAAAGAAAGAAAGAAAAAATGTGAGGGAGAAAGAAAGAAAGAATGGCAGAAAGAAAAAGTGTGAGAGAGAATGAAAATAAAACAATGATGAAAAGAAAACTTAATGATAGAAAAGAGAAAGAGATTAACTGTAGGTAGCATTTAAAAGCAGAATGAATGAATGGAAAAGGAAGAAGAAAGAACGCAAAAGAAAGAAAGAAAGAAAACTAGAAAACAAAAGAAAGAAAGGCAGATAAACAAAGCGAAAGAACGAGAGGAATAAAAATAAAAAAAAAACAAGCAAAGAGAAGAAGAAGAAAAAAAAAAGAATAAAGAAAGAAAATAAACATATTATTTTTTTAATAAAAAAAAATTATTTTAAGTAAAGTGCGAATGAGTAAAGAAATGAAGAAAACGAGATACAAAACATCACAGGAAAAAAATGAGGAAAGATAAAAAAAACAATGAAAATAACATAAAAAAATAAAACCGTAACAGGAATGCCTACAAGTGGATTCGACATAAATAAATAAGAAAATAATCAAAATAAAACGTCAGAAGAGAAAGAGAAAAAAAAAAAAAAACGTGTATGAACGGAAGAAACGAAATAAATACGAGAAATAAAAAAGAAAATTGCAAATAACATTAATAAGAACTTGAAGAAGTAATGCTTATTGGAGGCGATACAAATGAGCATAAAATGTAAGGTTTGCATCAAAAAATAAGTGGTATGTTTCATGTTGAAGCAGCGGGTAATATTGTCGGAGGAATGAAGAGATGGAAGAGAATTATAGAGGAACTGAAATGGAAGAGAGAAAATAAATGAAATTAAAAGACAACCGAAGTAAATGGATGACATAAGCTGCAAGAAAAAGCAACAGATAAAAAAGAAGAAACAAAAGTAGTAGAAAAAATTAAGAAAAACAAAGAAAAGAAGAAGAAACGCAAGAAAAACAGAAAAGAAACAGAAAAGACAAAAGACACAGAAAAAGAAGATGAAGAAGAAGAAGGACAAGAAAAAGAAGAAGAAACAGAAGAAGGAGGAGGAGAAGAACAAGAAGAAGCAGAAGAAGAAGAAGAAGAAGAAGAAGGAGGAAAAAAGATGATGATGATGATGATGATGATGATGAGGATGATGATTAAAGAGAAACAGAAGACGAGTCAGATGATTAAGAAGATGAAGAAACGGAAGGAGATGTCACAGAAGAAGAAGAAGAAGAAGAAGAAGAAGAAGAAGAAGAAGGAGAAGAAGAAAAAGAAGGAGAAGAAAAAGAAGGAAGAAAAAAGATGATGATTATAATGATGATGATGATGTTGAAAAAGAAATAGAAGACGAGACAGATGATTAAGAAGATGAATAAACGAAACAAGATGACACAGAAGAAGAAGAAGAAATAAAAGAAGAAAAAGAAGAAGACGAAGAAGGGAAAAAAGATGATGATGATAATGATTAATAATAATGAAAGAGAAACAGAGGACGAGACAGATGATTAAGAAGATGAAGAAACGGAACGAGGTGTCACAGAAGAAGAAGAAGAAGAAGAAGAAGAAGAAAAAGAAGAAGAAGGAGAAGAAAAAGAAGAATGAACAAAAAAGATGATGATGATAATGATGATGATGATGAAAGAGTAACAGAAGACGAGAGAGCTGATTAAGAAGATGAAGAAACGTAACAAGATGGCAAAGAAGAAGAAGAACAACAAGAAGAACAAGAACAAGGAAAAAAGAATGATGATGATGATGCTGATGATGTGTCGAGGTGTCACAGAAGAAGAAGAAGAAGAAAAAAGAAGATGAAGAAGAAGAAGAAGAATGAACAAAAAAGATGATGATGATAATGATGATTATAATGAAACAGTAACAGAAGACGAGAGAGCTGATTAAGAAGATGAAGAAACCGAAGAAGATGGCACAGAAGAAGAAGAAGAAGAAGAAGAAGAAGAAGAAGGAAGAGAAAAAGAAGAAGGAGGAGAAAAAGAAGAAGGAACAAAAAGGTGATGATGATGATGATTAAGAACATGAAGAAACGGAACAAGCTGTCACAGAAGAAGAAAAAGAAGAAGAAGAAGAAGGAGAAGGTAGAAAAAAAGATGATGATGTTGATGATGATGAAACAGAAACAGAAACAGAAGACGAGACAGATGATTAAAAAGATAAAGAAACGGAACAAGATGGCACAGAAGAAGAAAAGAAGGAGAAGGAGGAGAAAAAGAAGAAGAAAAACAAGGAACAAGAAAAGGTGATGATGATGATGATGATGATGATGATGATGATGATGATGATGATGATGATGATGAAACAGAAACAGAAGACGAGACAGATGATTAAGAAGATGAAGAAACGGAAGAAGATGGCACAGAAGAAGAAGAAAAAGAAGAAGGAGAAGAAGAAGAAAAAAGAGAAATAAAAGAAGAACAAAAAGAAGGAACAAAATGATGATGATGATGATGATGATGATGATGATGATGATGATGATGATGATGATGATGAAAGAGAAATAGAAGACGAGACAGATGATTAAGAAGATGAAGAAACGGAGCAAGATGGCACAGAAGAAGAAGAAGAAGAAGAAGAAGAAGAAGAAGAAGAAGAAGAAGTGAGAAGAAGTAACGAAAAAAGATGATCATGATCATGAACATGTCGATGAAACAGAAGACGAGACAGATAATTAAGAAGGTGAAAAAACGGAACAAGATGGCAAATAAGAAGAAGAAGAAGAAAAAAGAAGGAACAAAAAATGGATGAAGATGATGAGGAAACAGAAACAGAAACAGAAACAGAAGACGAGACAGGTGATTAAGATTAACATGAAGAAACCGAACAAGATGGCACAGTAGAATAATAAGAAGAAACAGAAGAAGGATCAAAAAATGATGATGATGATGATGATGATGATGATGATGATGATGATGAAACTGAACACGAGAAAGATGATTAAGAAGATGAAGAAACGGAACAAGATTACAAAGAAGAAGAAGAAGAAGAAGAAGAAGACGAAGAAGAAGAAGAAGAAGAAGAAGAAGAAATGAAGATCTGAGCTAAGGAAATGTTAATACATTAAATAAATAAATTAAAAATAAAAAAAATGGAAGCTGGCCGACATTGTGAATGCCACGGTCCTTTCCTAACCTGCCTAATATATCTTTCGCAAGGGCTGCTCATTTGAGTTCAGAGTTATACTTTTTCGAGGCTGGCTACCAGCTAATCGGAAGAGTCCAGTCTATTCTATACATATTTCCTTGGTAATTGTTCAGATGAGTTCTTCGCTATGGTACTTAAACATTTTGAATATAAGCCCAGTATTAGATTAACAACTTTCTCTCATCAATTTACATTTTAATTGTCTAGATGTAATCGTAATTTCTGCGCTAACAGTTAATTTTCTCGAAATTCTCGTTTGTAGAACTCTTTTGCAGCTTCAGCTAACTTTGATCTTCAAAGGGTACAAGCAATGCCGGTCATTAAACAACTGTCTTCCTGATTACTCTTTTATCGTTCTCACTTCTGGGTAATATTTCGGTTTTCTATTATTTCGTAATCTCTTGTACTTAGTGGCTTTACTCTCTTGTTTGGGTAAATTCGATTAAAAATAAAGATGGTAAGAACACTTTTAATAAAACGGAATTGTTGATGGACAAGAAATAAATGAGAAATGTTAAGAAGTCTCGCGACGAAATAAAAATGTTTCTTCTATACAGAAGAAGAAACGTGTGTAAATGAATGAAATTGGAAGAGAATAAATAACATCTGAGAAAGCCTTGAACGACGAAGTAAATTCTCAGTAACTGAAGCTCTGTCGCAACAAATATAACGATAGCTGATAAAATATGATGGAGAAAAGCATCGACCAACAAAAGGAAAGTAGAGAACGAAAAACAGAAGTTAATTCAAGAAATTAATACAGATTAAATCAATAAGTAAAAAAAAAAAAGAAAAAAGGCAGCCAAATGACTGGATATCCTGAAAGAAAAAAGATTTCAAAAATAAAACAGAAGCAAAAGAAGGAAGTTGACGAACAAGGATTGAAAAAAGATATACAAAATAAACCAATATATTTTCATCGCGAAAAATGAAAAGATTACAAAAAAAAAAAAAAAAAAAAAAATGAAGAAGGCATTTTTCCCGCCATGCATATTTATAAAGTTGTCAATGCTTTGAATATTACTGCCACCTCTGGTGCAGTTCTCCTGCTATGTATTCATGTTGTATAGTCCTCCTCGTCCTGGGAATCTCTTGCTCATTGCACCAATTTAATATAATGTTGTATCTTCGTTTTCATTTCTTGCCGGTGATCGCCAATTGGTTTTGTTCGGAAATAAAAAGAGAACTTCAATAAAGAGAATTTTAAACTTGAGTAATTTATTGAACACGTCCACGTATATATTTCTAAATATCCAGTGGGGTTGATCTCCCACCCTACTGGGAGACGTTGTAGTCACGAAATGAACACATCTACAGTGTACGACGCTTAAGAAAACGTTCCTCTATCTAAGCATTCTCACGCCAGTTCAGCCACTTATAGTCGACTTCTTTTGTTTTGCCTTGTATTTTGACCTCAGAGATAAATCTGAAGAATTCAGAGTAGAACATGTTGCTCTAAATAATAATACTTTGTCAAAATACAATTTAACATTACTTAGGCAATAATTTAAAAAAAAAGTCATTTATGATTTTTATTTCAACCATATTAATGTTTAAATCATCTCTACTTCGTGCTTGCAAGGAATTGTTCTTACATTTGTTCTTAACAGGGCATTGTTTACATGAACCCCTCCTACATAAACATATACATTTCCTGAAAAAGTATTAAACATAAACACTACAATTCTGACTATTTTTTTCTGTCTTCACAAACACATTTTTAAACAAAAGAAAAAAAAAGAAAATAGAATACCGGACAATCGTCTCTCTATTCTTGTCCATAGCCAACGCCTCAACCGTTAGTTTGCATACAAGTCAGTCCAACAGTGAACATTAACCTCTGCTTTGTACACCCAATCAAGGTCTGAAAGTTCTACCTCTGCAATCCAATATAACTGGGTAGAAAAATCCTTCCCACTTCACTTGAGACTACACGAAATTTACATACAATTCTCAGAAAAAATTCTGGTCCAAAATTACACGATGCATGCCAAAAAGCCCCAGCCTATAGTGTCAAGCAATCCCATAACTGAGCCAAGATCTTACCACCTAAATTTTACACTTTAAATATACCCTTATTCACAATTATTTCCTACTGACGGTGACAGAGCACACACGATCCATTATCATCCTATTTATTCAACCACAATCAATTGATTACTTTTGTATTTGTATATTACCAGATTTACTTGAAGAGATACTCACAAATTTACCAACATTAATTTTCTAAAATTATTATTATTAACCATCTCCTACTGCGTGTCAAAACTCAACTCATATCATTTGAATTCCCTTTGTCTTTGTGTGCCCCATATTGAAAAAAACGACACCCCCTCAGCATCTCTTAACTAACCGTTACTGTCTCTAGTTAGTTACAGGGGTTTTCCTCCCTTAGTGGCTGCCGCAACCTAGCATATGACAAAATACTTGACCAATTTCTTTTGATTGTCATGGCTCCCGGAAGTATCTTTGGGTTATATTCACTAAATACTGAATATTTATAGCTCAAAGCAACCTCTACTCCGACCCCATTGTTTCCTTATCTACAGAGCCAGGTGTGATAAATTCTCCGCTTTCAGGACAAAGACCCAAACACATTCGGAAACCCGAAAATATGCAGACCCAAACTACTTATTCCCATATATAATTAATTAACCAAATTTTTCTATAAAAATTAGGTCACTAAATTCACCAAATAACAACTTAATTCTTCAACTAATTAAAGCAAAATGGTACACACACGGCTCTTAAAATAAAAAAAATCCACACTCTGTTGCAAAAATAAAATAGAATACAATAATTTATCAGTTAATTATAATTAACAAAATAATTTTAAGCTTGAAGCATTTGAAAGCACGCAAAATCATATTCATAGAAATTTCAACTCATTAACAGTCCACAGAAATCACTGCTTCAAAACAATTTTCTATTGCGTTACGTACGCGAATTCAGGACTCCACGTTGCACATTACCGAACTTTCTCAAAGATCAACATCAGGAAAATTTATTTACTGGCCAAATTTCTTTCTCCAGAAAAATTTTCTTTTAAAAGCAAAAATTTCGCGGACAGATTTCTCTACAATCAAAATAATAAGAAGAACAAAGAAAACAGGCTGTCAGAAATACAACATTTGGATGCACATAAAAATATAAAAACGTGCTAATTAAAATCAACAACATATTTCTGCAGGTGATTCTAAATTTTTGTAAAAAGATAAAACAAAACCAAATCAGTCTCTCACCAAAATGTTTCAGCAAAATTGATATTGTCTCACCAAATGTCAGCATGAATATAGCTATTCATTGTCCTTTCCTTCTTTTCTTTCCTATTTGTCCTTTTCTGCCTCTTATTTTTTCATTATTAGTATCTTATTTTAGTTTGTTGAAGATGTGTACATGTGTCTGCAGTTGAATATATAATGTAATCGTAATTACAGTAAGTTTTCCTTATGTCTAGATTACATTTTTTTCTTTTTTTTCATTAGATTGTTTTTAGTCATCAGTCGGAAAATCCTCTCCGAAATTTCCCACGTTGTGTTGTAACCCCCATTCTGCGCCCATCCATACTGGCAGATCCTGGTCCCGGCACCAAATTGAGTATTATCGTTCTGGGGAACACTTGGTCACCGCTCAAATTAATACAATGTTGTATCTTTTCTCTATCGGACGGATAGAGAAATGTTTTGGGGGCCGGAGATGAAAGACATCAACAAAGGGAATTTTAAATTTAGCTATTTCATTTAACACGTCGGCGTGTACATTTCTAACTAGTCAGTGGGGGTTTCCCGCTCACCCCACCGCGGAAACGTTGTAGCCTCGAAAGGAACATGTCTACATTTGTTGACGTATAAGACCCGACACTCCGAGAAAACTTGTTCTATTTTTTATTCCCATTGTATATTTGCTTATCAAAATCGATTTACTTTGTTTTTTTCTGTATCTGACCTCGATGGTCAAGATAAGGAATTAGAGCAGAAATACAATTCTTGAGAAAATAATTGTCTGCTAAATTATTACTTACCATTTAGTTATTAATAAAAAATCCGAAGAAAAATCTACAATGTTTTTGGTTTTGAGCTGGCATCTTGTCTTCAGTCACATTCCCACATCCGTAACGTAGCTTCCCGGTACCTTTTCTTTAAATAATTTTAATGTAATTGTTTTGATGAACTTTCTTCTATATTTCATAGACTTTATGGCTTTAAGCGTAGGGCAAGATTAACAGTTAGGTGTGATCATTTTACAGCTGAAATTGCCAGTTCTATGCCAACAGATTCTTCTTACAAACTTCTCGCTTATGGAACTCATTTCTGGCCTCTTAATTTCCAATCAACTTTTATATTAAAACAAAAAATAAATGCATGCCAATCGTTATCTTCTTTCTTCTTAATCCTTGTCTTCTTAATCTCTTATTGTTCTCTCTCGTTGATATTTTTATTTCAAATATCCTTTCACATTCAGTAATCCATTGAGTTTTAGTGAATTTATTGCCTTGATTAAATTGATGTTTTTTTTTTTTGTTTTTTTTTAATATTTTTTTGTGATCATTACACTATGGCACCTAAGCTTAATTAATTTAAGCGCCCTAATAGATTGGAGGCAATGTCTTATCATTTTACAGTTGAACTGGGTATATGCAACCGTAAATTCTATGCTGAGACTTTCTTCACTCGCACTTATAGAAGTCTTTTCCTGTTTCTTGCTTCCCAGTTAAATTTGATCTTCAAAAATGTAAATTCGATGTCAATCGTTAACTTCTATCTTATTAATTCATCTCCTTAGATTATTCTCACTCCTTAATAGTGCTCTCTTCTCATATTCTCTCTTATTTAGTAACCTTTTGCGTTTTAGTGACTTTATTGCCTTGCTTGGTTTGAAATGATTAAAAAGCAAACGAGAATGAAGCCGTGGATCAAAGGAAGAAATGAAGTCTCAGTCAACTTAATATCAAGAAAGAAATAACTATAGTAGAAAAGTCGAGAAAAAAAGATAAGAAAATAAACCCCAAAAAAAACAAAACAATGAACGGCCATATTACTTTGAAACACCGGTTCCCGTACGATCATCGAAGTTAATTAACGACAAGCCTAGTCATTTAAGCGTCCTAGTAGATTTGTAGCAATGCCATATATTTTTACAGTTGAACTGGGTGGAAGTAACCGTAAATACTATGCTGAGATTTTCTTCTCTCACAATTCTCGCTTGTGGTACTCTCTTTCGGGTTCTTCCTTTCCAATTTTCTTCAAAAATTTAAATTTAAAATTAAACGCACACAAGTTGTCCAATACTTGTGGTTTTGTAAAAAGTTCTGACCAATTCATTCTTTTGCTCGGATTAGTTCAAGCCTATACAGATAAGATCCGCGTTTCTACGTCCGCATCATCAAATCACTCTTCATTATTGTTGAAATGATTGAAAACCAGCCAAGAATGGACCTGTTGACTGAAGGAAGAAACGAATAATTGAATAAAAAATCTAAATCAACTAAACATCAAGAAAGAATTAACTACCGTAGAAAGATAGAAAGAAACAAAAGATAAGAAAAGAACAAAAAAAAAAAAAAAACGATGAACAAAGACGTCACCTGGCTTTTAGCCATGTCACATTGAAACACCCGTTCTCGATCAATCACCGAAGTTAAGTAACGGCATACTTGGTCAATAAATACATGGGTGACCGCATCAGAATACCAGATGTTGTATGCTTGGACGTGTCGGTGGTGTGATATATAACGACTCTGAATTGGAAATCAGAAAGCCGATTTGAAATTGGGTTCGTTATTTTGTCTTGGACGCAATGTATGAATGCGAAATGTATGAATCTATCTCTTCCCCACCCACAAACTTTGGATTAATTAAAATGACTGGTATGATCATATCATTATTCTCTCTAAAAACATTATTATAATCTAAAAACATATTTTATGGCATTAAAAACTTGCAAAAGGTAGATGAGCCGTCAAAAACAATAAAACAAATCGAAACATAGACTTCAGCTAAAAAATAAAATAAAATAATGGAAGATTTGAGTTAAAAGAAGAATATGAAAAGAGTTTAACGAAGAAGTTAAAATAAATATCATTACAGTTAACGAAAAGTAAATAGACCAGTTCTCCATCACGAAGGAAAAAGGGAAATGTAAAAAAAAATGTGTTAGAGACAAAAAGAAGAGAAAGGCAATGAGTAGATTTTGGGGAGTAAACAAATAAATAAATGAACGCTTTATTAGAAATGAGTGTACGAAGATGAAAGAGAGAAAGAAAGAATAAATCAAAATACTTCAAAAAAAGGAAGAAAGTGAAAAACAGATAAGAACAAGGCCAAGAAAGAAAACGAAAGAGATAAAAATTATGCGAAAATAAAAACAAAACAAAAAAAAAAACGAAAACGAACTAAAAATCAAACAAAAGAAAAAGGGGAAGAAGGAAAAAGAAACAAACGAAAGAAAGAGAAGGGGAAACAAATAATGCGAAGGAAAGAAAGAAAAGAAAAGAAAAAGAAACAAAAGTAAGAACGCTAATGAAAAAGAAAGTACGAAAGAAAATGAAGAAAATAAATGAAAGAAAGAAAGCAAAACAAAGAAAGAAAGTGAAATAAATAAATGAAAGTACGTCAAGGAAGAAAAAAAAGATAAAAAAATAGAAGGAAATGAAAAAAGAGATCTAAAAAAAACAATGGCATTACAAAAAAAAAATAAAATACAGCTAGCTTATAGGACGCATAATAAAAATGCAAGCAGCTCAATTTGCACAATATTTTTTAATGATATAAGTTTTTTTTTCTTTTCTTTTCTTTGTTTGTTTTTTTTTTCTTTTTAAGTAAATCCATGCAAGGCGGGAGTGCCACTATCACGCAAGGGATTACAGAGAGTGAAAGTAAAGAAGAGGGTTTGAGGAAAAGGAAAAAAAGGCAAGTACAGGGATCAAAGCATCAGAAGATATGGATTCACATCGCAAAAGAATTATAGCTATCATGAAGCAAGTGATAGTAAGGAATTTCCACTGACAGGAGATGCGAGTTAAGAAACTGTTGGAGTAGGAGAGACGGCTACATTTAACTGTTTCGACAGTGAAAGAGTGGGAACAAGATGCCAACCTAGTAGCACGCTTAAATTCAAAGTGTTTGGGAACCAGCGGAAGTAGTTCGTCGGAGCAGTTCCCATGTAAGTACTTGTAGAAAAGTACGAGGGAAGCCACAACACATCTCTGAGATAGAACAGGACGTATCACGTTGCATATCTGTCTCTTGATTTTGTCGTGGACCTCGAGAATAGCGGGAACACGAGACCATATAAGGCAGCAGTATTCCATGCAAGGACGAATGGTTGACTTGTAGATTTGAAAGGCGGATTCAGGTGAGAAAAACCTTCTGGCGCGACACAGAGAACCAAATTTCCTTGCGGTAGACGAAGATTCATATTCAATGAAGTTCAACTTCAGGTCAGTGGACAGCATGAGACAAGACAGGCTCTGAAAGACACTCTTGCGGAGTTGGGTATTTCTATAGAGGGTAAGTGAGAGCAGTTTCGTTTTAAAGGCATTAAGGTCTACAAGCAATTTCCTGCAAGGATTAACAAAAATAAATAAGGAAAATAAAAATAAATTAATCAAAAAAATATTAGAAGGAAAGAGAAGAGAACGAAAAATAGAAGATCGAATGCGTCACCTAAAAGGGAAAGGAATGAAAGAAAACTGAGAATACGATTCACACATCTGTCCGATCTTTTAAGCAGGAGTAAAGGTTCACCCCTTGTTTCCGGTTTAGGATTGGTCTTCCGGTTCCTTCCAAAGTCTACTTCAACTCTATACTCTTAACGTCTCCGCCTGAACCCTGAACTTTAGGCTGGTTCAAAAATAATGTCGTTTTTGACGTTCAACTTTATGTGAGAAAACCACATTATTTTTGCACCAACCTAATATTTTCTAATTAAATCTTGACCTGTTCACATCTTGAATTAGCTGTCTATCTTTTCTGTTATCTTGCCCTTTCTTACGCTAATACAACTCCACATAGTAGCTCTCTACTTTGAGTGGCCCTTGGCCATCGTATTTGATGAAAACTGGATCAAAAAAAAAAAAAAAGAGAAAAAAGAAGCGAAGTCAATTCTCAGGGCTGACAGGACAAGAAAATAAAATTGGATGATTTTAAGGGATAATGAATGAAAAAAACACGATAGAAAGAGACAAAAGTATGGGAGAATAAGAAAATTAAAATAACGAAAATGAAAACAAAATAAAGGGTATAAATCGAGGTAAGACGAAAATTAAACTTTCACTAAAGGCGAAATATAAATGAAAACTTAGCATAGCTTCCAACCCTTACAGTATTTGTAGCCGTGCTTCTCTACGCAAGAAATTAGGGTGAAGATTTTTGAAATATCTATCCTGCGGATGCCATTCCTGAAAATAATGCGATTCATTTATTCAGTTTCCAGTAAGTGTTATTTTGTACACAATCACGCTCTCACTCTCTCTCTCTCTCCCTGTCTTTCTCTCTCTCTCTCTGTATTATTGATTCTTTCTCTGTCTTTCGTTGTTTTCACTCTATCTCTCTGTATCTTTCTGTGTCTCTCGTTGTTTTCACTCTCTCTCTGGCTCTGAATCTTTCTTTTTTGTGCTTGTCGTTGTTCCTCTCACTCTCACTCGCTTTCTCTCTGTATTTTTATTTCACTGTCTCTCGTGTTTCCCTCTGTATCTTTCTTTGTCTGCCTCTCGTTGTTTTCTGTCTCTCTCAGTCTCTCCCTGTCTCTCTGTCTCTGTATATATATATATATATATATATATATATATATATATATATATATATATATTGTTATATACTGTACCTATGGACACTAATAGGTATGTGCCAATCCTCATAATTACGTAGGGCACTATTGTAAGTGGAGGTAATACGCTGTCTAAGTAGTCCACCACTAGCAGTGGATTGCCTACTTCACGCCGCTAGCGAGTATTGTATTTTGTTGATGTTATAAAGATTACCATTTCATTTCCAACATCCGTTTTGGTTATTCCTCATTCTGTAATCTCTCCCTCTCTCACACACACACACACACACACACACACACACACATATATATATATATATATATATATGTGTGTGTGTGTGTGTATTTCTCTCGTTGTATTCGCTCGATCTCTCGCTCTCTCTCTCTCTCTCTCTCTATCTTTCTTTCTCTGTCTCTTTTTGTTTTCATAATATCTCTCTCTATACATATCTTTAATTATGTGTCTCTCGTTGTTTTTTAACTCTCTCTCTCTCTCTCTCTCTCTGAATCTTTGTCTATCTATCGTTGTTTTCTCGCCGCATCACCTCTCTCTTTCTCTCTCTGTATTATTCTTTTATGTATCTCGCACTGTTGCTCTCTCTTCTCTCTATCATTTTTTTATCTCTCGGTGTTTTCGCTCTTTTTCTCATCAACAGAGACAGGCGCACAGACAGACACTAACTGACCGTTACATATTTATAAAACGATTCGATGCCTTCAGATCTAATCAAACATCAATAATACTCGCATGCAACTTTGTACCCACTTCAACACACACAACACATGCGTCACTTGCCCTCTGAGTTAGGTTATCAGACGTATAATTTCCGATTGGTTAAGATATTAACAAGACAGAAAACAAAAAAAAAAACTTTAATGTAAAATCCAACTTCGGACCTTATGCAATTAAATTACGTAACCTGACAGCAACTAGTGAAAAAAACAGGAGTTGAGCGATCATGACACTCCGCACCATCCAAAATCTCTTTGTTCTAAACAACACTTGACTCATTACCATCCGTCTCTCAACCCTCTGCAACTAATTTACACAAACTTGTCATGTATCTGTCTATATTGTGGATAAACGCGTTGGTTAGATCCAGTGACAGGACCCAAAGAGTGTGAGTTCAATACCTGGTTAAGGCGGTGGATAACTTGGAGAGCGAAATTAACAGGAGATAACTGACATCCATCAAACATGGCACGTCGAACTTGAACAGTTTACCACAGCAAGCAAAATAAAGGGTTCAGGTCGACATTCCAATCAACTAAAGACGGCCGAAACGCTGTAATAAATATGGCGACAAAGATTTGGACAATAGTCCGAAAAATGTAAATAATGTACATAATACCTCATCTCAGAAATATAGGCAGATACTGAAAGACCTAAACGTTGTGATAAATACGGCGACAAAGACGAGGACAATAGTCCGAATAATGTAAATAGTGTACATAATCCCTCATCTCAGAAATATAAACAGATACTGAAAGGCCGAAACATTGTATATTGTTGTGGTAGGATCCACCTAATTTACATAGTGGAGTACCGACCATATAAATATGGTTGGTACCGGGAAGGAATCAAGAGATTCACCCAGAGAGAATCTGTCGAACTCTATGCATTAGCAGAGAGGAACCCGGACGAAGCTTTGCCGAAGGGTAAGGTTTCGTCCGGGGAGGTAGACTGGCCTTGAACCCGTCTAGGCGGGTTCAAAAAGGCTATATTTTTGGCCGAGCCTACGGGCTCGGAGATACCCACATTAAACCGGCCTTGTGCCACATTTTATCCTCGTGGGTGGATAGATAAATACAGAGATTCAACCAGAGACTCTGCCCGACTGCGACTCAGGCAACACATTCTCCAGGAACGGTCTTTCCAGGAATAAACAAAACACTATATGTAAATATTGTGTACACTTTCTTGTTTCACTACATTTTTTTCTAAGTACATTTTGTGTTGTATTATTATTCCATGCATTAGTCAAGTTTCAACAGTAATAAATATGGCGGCAAAGATGACAACAATTGTCCAAATAATGTAAATAGTGTTGTGAGTCATCTTCTGTCAAGATTCCTTCTGGTACGCATATTTGACGAGAAGCTCCCTTTATATATTTTACTGTATATTTATTTATTTTTGTCTACTGGCCTGAATAGACGAGAAATATTAGCAAGGAAAAGATGCTCACTACGGCGCCTATATAGCTATTTAATCGGCTTAAAATCACGGTTTAAGGCTTACTGCCATAGCACATTTAAACGCCGGTTCCCGTATGATCAACAAAGTAAGCAACGTTGAGCCAGTAGTTTGGTGAATGACCGGTTAGGCATAGTGGATGGTGTAAGCTTGGATGTGTGGGTGGTGTAAAAGATACCTACTCGGAATTTTTAATCAGAGAGCCGAACACTGATTCCAGTTTCGTCATGTTATTTACTTATGCGCAAATATCTGTGGTAAAGATATTACTCTATCACGTCTCCCTCAATGTATGAATTCACGAGTAAGGATTTTATCATTAAAATATATTATTCAGTAAATAATTAAATAAAATTAAATAGAAAATGTTTAAATATCTGCATTAAATACCCTATAAATGTTGATATGCCGTTAAAACAGCGAAAAAAAAAACCCAACAAATTAATTGCTTAAATTAACTCCGCAAATACAGTTGTCTGAACTGCTTAAACTTTTTTTTCGACGTAAGCCTACATATATAGGATTTTCATTGACTTCGGTAACCTGTAGAACGTATCAGTGATACTGGCTTACTAAAACATTCTATGAATTCCAATATGCCTCGAAAAATATTCGTTTAATTTTAAAACTACGAGCTAAAATAATTATCTTAAAATTATTACGAAACGGATTTATAAAGGAACGATGTACACATTTAGATGGAAACACTTTCTTTATTTTTACGATAATGTCTTCAGGAATCTGAAACATTATAAAGCAAAACAACAAATATGTTATTTTAACGAAGTATTGTTTTGAAGAAACGTTGCACTGCACTTCGTTACTCTTTATTGAGAAGCCCAGTCTGAATGCTGTGAAATTATTGAAGAATGCACAGCTAATAGCTCATGGACTATTGACAATAAATGATTGCTGCTGTCCCCAAAATCCTTAAGAAAAAGGTGAGCGCGTCATTTTTGAAAGGTGGGTGGGGGGAAATGCTTTGATTGGAACTTCATTCAAAACCAAGAATTATATTGACTTAAACACGCATTACTGCTGCCTGAAAATACGCATCATTCATATCTAACAAAACACACACACACACACACACACACATATATATATATATATATATATATATTTATATATATATATATATCGCATGTGTGCTGTTTGTTTTTGATTTTGTCAATTCCACAGCATAGTAGGGTCAGTAGACCACCGTCTGTGAGAAAAAGAGCACCAGACCAAATTCACTCCGCCGGAAACACCAATACAAACATTCCACGGTATTTGGGTGCCAATCTAAGGACAGTTCAAAGTATTCGTAAAGAGGGGTGTGTTGATTACGAAGGTACAGAAGCTTGGAAAACATTCTGGACGTTCTGATAAGGAAAGAGCTCCCAAATTAGCATACATTAACCGAAGGAGGCATACATCAAGTGCCTTGAGAAGGTAGAGGTGTTCTGGGTCAAGAAAGTGGTAGTTGGAAGACTCTCTGTCTAGCAACAGGTCTATGCACCATGCCACACTAGCGGAAGAAGCCAGTCATGACTGTCAGACTATTTCTGCGACCATATCACACCTTACTTCTGGCCATCTAACTCTCCAGACTGCAACACCTTTGATTATTGGTTAGATTTAAGCACGAGACCAACAAAGCTCCTTGTAACACCAAAGATGACCTGAATGCAACGATTATGGGAGCGTTGACCAACTTAAATAAGGAAAACGTCCAGAAGAGATACAGGAGATTCCGAAATCGTCTGGAGGCTTTGGTAGAAGCTAATGGCGATTTTATTGACAAAATTTGCTTTATATTATTTCAAGATAATTTTGTGTAATTTTGATAAATATAGCATCTAAAATGAGATGTCGGTGTTATGTATAAAGTGCTCAATATCAGAGATAGAGCGCATGTAAATATAAAAGTGAACATTGAAGTCAACACTCAGAGGCGACAGGCTGTTTCATGGTAGATGCACTCTTCAGGCCGCTTGCGTCTAGCATAAAAAAGCGGGCCACATCTGAGTCTTGACCTCAATGTTCACTTTCATATATATATATATATATATATATATATATATATATATATATATATATATATATATATATATATATAGGCAGCTCAAGAAATAGCAAAAGAAGTTGGAAGATATTTCTCCTGCTGTCAATTTGATGTACACAAGTACTTATTTTCATATATTTTTATTTTGTGGGTGACTTTCGCTAGAATTCGAGAATTATTTTGATTATTCAAAAATTTATTTCCAAGTTACTGAAATTGTTATCGTACAAAAATTTAATCGCCAAAACTCAAGTAAAATATCGCCGAAAACAATCGAGGTAATGAAAATTGGGGAAGCAAAAATTTCAGGATTGCTGGTCCGGATCCTGCCCAGAATACTTTTAATGTTCTCACGGAGTCGGCCTGATTTCAAAATGGGTTACGGCCTCTAGGAATAAAGCTGAAAAAGTGTGACACAGTGACACACTGACATTATCATTCATTATATAAATTGTAATATTTGTTTAGTATATTAAATAAAGATTACTTCTTTTTCTTTTCTTATTCGGTATGTATTTATTTTTAATGTATGTCTTAATGCAGTGAATATCTTAAATCACTTATTTAGTGATGGAGGATTGTGATAGATTAGACACGGAAGGTAGATCACATACATAAGTACCACCTTGCGGTCTTCGGCCCCGGTTGACTTGAGTGAAATAGAACTGGCTAACTTTGTTTCAAATCAAGGCATGTACTTTATCTCAATGGCTTTTTCTGGAAAGCGAATGATGCTGCTTGTCATTAGTGTATATATTCGTGCCGGGAAATTTGCTGTTCAACTTCCGAGTAACATGTTCATCGAAGTCAGATTGAAAACATTGGCCCAAGTGATTTGAATGCAAACGAGCGTAAGGGGTATGTTTGTTTATATTGGTGAACAATAAAAACATCAATACACACAAACACACACATGCATATATATATATATATATATATATATATATATATATATATATATATATATATATATATATACAGGGGTGTGATCAGGGGGTGTAAGAAGATGCAATATAGGGAAAACGAGCCAATGACACACAGGAAAATGGATGAGACTTCGAAATAAAAAAGAAACCCAATATTGAAAGTAATTTCATATTTTTTCAGGATTTAGAATCTCACACAGGCACTCAGTGTCAGAAAAAGTAACAGCATGTAATCACATGGAAAATAACTTGATATATACATATATATATATATATATATATATATATATATATATATATATATATATATATATATATATATATATATATATATATATGTATATATTCTTTTATCCATGTCAGATTGAATAAATTACCGACATTAGGTCTAGAACTTTATGACAAAATCCGATTATACTAACGCATAATCTTCCGTTTATTGATTTTAAATGATCCGTGAAATGTGCGATAGCTGTTTAATAAATACATTACTAATTTGTTTATAAATACACAAATTTTAATATATATATATATATATATATATATATATATATATATATATATATATATATATATATATATATATATATATAAGTGTAGCAGCAAAACTGTCCAAATCGTATGAAAGCAAAATTGTCTAATTGTTAGATTAAGATTTGATAGGCTGTATCTTATAAATTATTAAAGATATCTTACTGGAATTCTCCGAGTTTTTTTATAACACGATTGAAATCTACTTTGAGCAATAAGAATGTATGATTACTCCGCAAGCATAATAAAAGAATCGTGATGAAATCGATAATAAACGAAAATATGACATGTTCATGATTAATTAATCATAGCTAAGTATTTGAAACTCATGAACGATTGATATAAAGTTCACATACACACACACACACACACACACACACATATATATATATATATATATATATATATATATATATATATATACATAGAGAGAGAGAGAGAGATGTGTGTGTGTGTATTTGTTTGTGTGTGCGTGTGTGTGTATAAATTATTCAGCTGATTGCAGATGACCTTTGACCTTTATGACTTTATAACTTTCTGTCTTGGAGTAACAATATGCTTGATAGGTGTCACGTACGATTTCATTTTAAATTATTTTTCGCCGCTCTTTGGACTGTCGTAGCTAAAAGTTCTCTCTAACGTACCAAGCGTTTTATGAATTGATTTTGATCATTTCTACTTGATCTCTTTAGCTCTAAGATGAAATAATTATTCCGCTTCCTTTTTTGACCTCCTGATCCAGGTTTCATCGCAAGTGTTCCCTCTTTTTTTTTAAACTTATTCGCCTTTCTCTTGATGGGTCATGAATGAAACCAGAGTATGAATGTTGGTAGCAATACTGAATGCCTAAAAGAGCATTTTCCTCTCGCCATTGATAAGTTGAGAAGAGTGTGGGGCTGACAGAAAACGATTTTCCCCTGTTCTCTTTCTAGTTGAATAAATGAAATGCGTTTCAGTGATTATTACAACAAATGGTGTGTGTTAAGAAGGCTAAAATTATCATCAGAAGATCTGGAAAAAGAAAGTAATTTTACAGTTTTGTGGATATTACACAGTTTGTTGGATTGACAGTTGGGCTGTTACACGATTTGGACAATTTTACCATTACACCGGTATGTCAGCAAAGTTATAGACTAGACCATTAACGTAATAGAAACGGCAATATGCGTCCACATAGAAAGCGCACGACACCAATGCAATTCTCTTTATCCTTCACCTTAGCAAGCTACGTGACACTTACACTTTCGTTCAAAATTTCTCTTTTCCCTCTTTTTTCTCACACATAGCACTGGTTTGTTTTATACCATTTGCTAGTCTTATATTTGCGTCTGTAGGAAATACTGGTCTGGTTTATACTTGAGTCTATAGTTTAATATTGAGCTATTTTATTCTTGTTGTTGGTTAGGTTTTATGGCATATCAACCACTGTGGGTCATTTAATGCCAAATTAAGGTATATATATATATATATATATATATATATATATACCTATACATATATTAAACATACAGTACTATTAAACATATAGCTAGCAAAAATATTTTTTCAAAAACGCATAGCTCGCAACATTATTTTTTCCAAAAGACGTATAGCTGGCATCATTATTGTTTCAAAAACGCATATCTGGCAAGATTATTTTTTCCAAAAACGTATAGCTGGCAACATTATTATTTCAAAAACGGAAAGCTGGCAACATTATTTTTCCGAAAACACTATCTGAAGCCTTGTTGTTGGACGTAGTTTATCGTCATACCCAGGACGCGGATGTAGTTTATCGTCATAGCCAGGACGCCTTTATTCTTGTGTCTAGAAGTAAAACATTACATCAGTCTATACTTGAGTCCTTAGGGAAATATTTGTCCAATTTATATTTAGTTTTCTAAGTAAACTTATACTTGGGTCTAAGGGTATACATTCAGCTGGTTTAAATTTGTGTCTATGGGAAAATATTGGTCGTCAGCACACAATATCTCAAGCAGCCTTGCTGTAAAGGTAACATTTTTTTTATGTCTAGATCAAAAGCAGTCGGTGTATAGTAGGCCAGGATGATAATGTATCAACTTGTTCTTACGGCGTCGCAATGTGAGTGATTCCATATACACACACAAGCATAGGCCTGTAAATAGGAAAGCGTAGTGAAAATTAACCGACGTTTTGGTTCCGTTGGTTACCAACTCTTCGAGCAAATGATATCTTTTGCACGACGAGATGTGTAGCCAATGAACCTTAAGTCGCACACCAAACGTAGGTGTATGTGCATTTATTAATCTCTCTCTCTCTCTCTCTCTCTCTCTCTATATATATATATATATATATATATATATATATATATATATATATATAATAAATACACACACACACACACACACATATATATATATATATATATATATATATATATATATATATATATATTTATGGTTGGATTGATGTGAATTTGTGACCCTTGGTTTCACGCTTTTGCGATCGTCAGACAAACTCTATAGTTAGCTCTGTCTCTGATATTGAGCGCTTTCTAATAATTACCGCGCATATAATATATAAATAATTATGTATATATATATATATTTATTTATATTTATATACACACACTTTTCACAGACACACACACACACACACACACACACACATATGCATATATATATATATATATATAGATGTGATTAATTAAGAAATCGGAGACTTCGTAAAGCGTTGGTAATATTTTATTTTGCAAAATCGAGATTTCTCCCTCAGACCAGACGTTTTCAACTAATGAATGGATTCAAAATTCTTCCAGAAACTAAACGAAAAATGAAATACGAAAATTAAAAAGGAATTTTTTTCGGTGAATAATCCGGAGTGATTTTTCCATGGTGAAACCGGGAATTCGTAAAGTGATCCGAAAAGAAGTATGTCAATGAGAGTTCAACTGTTTGGCATCAGGAGGAAATGATATATCATTTGCTCTGTTATTAAATTGAGCTCTCGAGATTTATATCTTCCCTGGAATGATCCATACGGATAAAATCTAAATTTATCATTCATATATATATATATATATATATATATATATATATATATATATATATATATATATATATATATCACCTTGAATCAACTACTCTATATCACCTTCCATCAGCTATTTGCTGTGAGATGGCTTTCCAAATAGATTAATGTCTGGTCCTTAAATCCCTACCTAACTCTTTAGTATATTGAGAAAAATAGATTTAAAATTATTCCTATCTCTCCCTTCCCTCTCTAATTTCGTCCATATCTCTCATACATCTCTGCCACCTCTCTATATATATCACCTTGCATCAATTTAAAACTACCCATGAAAAGTGTATAAAAATTATATGTAAATTTTAAATATTTTTTTTCGCACTGGGAATTGTTGTCGGATGAAACTGTTCAAAACCACATGCCTGGAGAAATAAATTATAACCAATGGACACAGGGCTATGGATCATCAGACTTTATACTTAAAGTCTGATGATCCATAGCCCTGTTAAAGGGGTTAGGTGAAATAACTTATTACATGGAATCTTAAAGTGGTCTGTTTTTATTCAAACATATCTGCTCTGAATCTTACATTGAGCTCTCTGGATATCATCCTCCTTGGGTCTACCCATGCGGATTACCTAGTTTTGCATAAACTATATATATATATATATATATAAAGAAAGAACAGTAAGATATATAATCCAGTGTTCTCATTGATATTTTTTATTCTTATTTTTATAAAATAGTGCCCAATATAAATTTACAAAGCACACATATTATAAATTAATTGATTTATATGTTTCTTCCCGCTACACAGTAATAACCACAGTAAACATAATTCCCTGTTTCAAAGGATACAGAGTAATCCAATCATTCAGACAAGCGGCGGTAGCGTGTTCATTTTTATTAACTATGATTTACGTACGAAAAAGGGGTTAAGTTTAGATAGGGTAGGGGTGTATTTATTTGACGTCCGTTATATGCATGTCGTCTGGATTTTTTTTTATATTGAAGGCAAAAAGTCTTGCGGCATTTTTTTCTAATTGTATATTTAAATAATTTTTAGCGGATTTTATGTTAGAATAGCTTTTATTTAACTATAATTTTAAAATATTTTCACTCTTAATAACTAATAGACTATATTTCTTTTTTAAAACTAGTAAATGTAATAAAATTACTTAAATTATATAAAATTATTTTTTCCCTATCAAATATAACTATGTATATTACGAGCTCGTATTATTTTTATTTTTGAATATTATTTCAGGAAAATTTTTGACAATGACGGCAAAAATGAGCTATTTCATTTCTCTAATTCAGTAATTTTTTTTTTATAAACTAAGTATTATATCGTTTCTCATATATATATATATATATATATATATATATATATATATATATATATATATATATATATATATATATATATATATATATATATTGAAGCATTCTGACAAATATAACGAATTAAAATATATTAATCTTCCGTCTATCACAATTACAATTAAAAATAGTTTAATCTAAGCTTAACATGAAATTTGTTAAAACTACAACTAAAATAATGAAATGTTTGTTTCACACAAAACAATATAATAATACGCTACAACATGCAGGTAAAAATTAGTCACCTGTAAACTAAATGCCATACCGATGGCATAGGATAAATGTAGAGGAGTTTAATTAAAAAAAGATTAAGAACACAAAAAGGTATTTTAAAAAGACAACAGATGAAATGCATTAATTACTCACCGTAATGAGTAGGAATATAATGACAATGTAAATAAAATAAAATGAAATGGAATAGAAATCAATTTACTGAGCGGAAAATGTAGAGAAAGTGATTTAATCTATAGATCTGCCATAGAGTAAATTTACGTCCAACTTCTTACAATTCCCTTTTCCTGTCAGATCTACAAATTGTGATAAACAAACACAAACAAAAAGATAAGGTATTCAAATGAAATTGACTGGAATATGTACCAAAATACATATTAAAAAGAAATTAAATTTGAAATTTAAACGTTCAGAATTTGAGCATACTATTCTCTTTGAGCGCATGTGGAGGTATATCAACATAAATTTCAGTTTTGTTCCACAAAGTGACCCAGGATGAAACTCGTAACAAAAAAGATTTGGCACGTATAATTTAATTTCCTAATATATATATATATATATATATATATATATATATATATATATATATATATATATGTGTGTGTGTGTGTGTGTGTGTGTGTGTATGTGCGTGCGTATGTGCGCACGTTTTAATTTCCTAATATATATAAATATACATATATATACATATATATATATATATATATATATATATATATATATATATATATATATATATATATATATGTGTGTGTGTGTGTGTGTGTATGTGCGTGCGTATGTGCGCACGTTTATTTGTATATAAATTAACAGTTCTACATCGTTGATCCATAAATATTACTACCGAATCTAAGGTGTTCATATATAATATATACATGTTTTAACACACACACGCACACACACACACATATATATATATATATATATATATATATATATATATATATATATATATATACATATATATATATATATATATATACATATATATATATATATATATATATATACATATATATATACATATATATATATATATATATATATATATATATATATATATATATATATATATATATATATAATCTAAAAAATAAAATGTAATACAAAAATAGTCGGACATTCAGCCTTTTGTTCAGATGTTGACAAGTGGAACGGGACGAGCAATATTCAATACAGACTCTCGCAAATTCTCGCATGAGATTTCACTCGTGCGCTCTCACTCCCAACATCAACACACACACGCACACACACACGCTCCCCCGCGCACACGCACATATATGTATATATGTATGTGTGTGTATGTGTGGTCGTGTGTGTGTGAATGGCAATCCTACAGGTAGTGTATCATATACATGAGCATACATTTAAATACACATGCATTCAAACATGTAGGCGTACTCGCCTGCATCCAGATATAAAGACACCCAAGCAAATATACAAGCCTAGAGACACATGCAAATTTACAGATACATTCCCACTGTGTATAATAAACAAGTTCGTTCAAAAACACACACACATATATGTATGTATGCATATATGCGCACCTGCCTGCTCAGACACACGTAAGATCATATGCGAATCAGTATTCATAAATGCATACAAACAAAATGGCAATTATTCAAACACTGTATAATACACAAGAAACACAAAAACGCATATATATATATATATATATATATATATATATATATATAAGATATATGCACACAGACACATACTTCATATATATATATATATATATATATATATATATATATATATATATATATATATAAGATATATGCACACAGACACATACTTCATATATATATATATATATATATATATATATATATATATATATATATATATATAAGATATATGGACACAGACATACTTCATATATATATATATATATATATATATATATATATATAGGCATGTATATAGATAAAGAGAGACATTACCTATTATCTCAAGGTTGTTCATGAAGATAGTTAAGCAATTTACATTTGCGTTCATTTATTTAACTTTTGATTTTTTGTTCCAAGATTTTTTTGACTATTTTTTTTTTTACCTTCTGTCGATTTTGTACGGCATTATTTCTTTTTTTTCTCTTTTGTCGTTCCAAATTGTTGATTTAACTTTTTTTTTTCTTTGCAAATTCTAACGCCAGTCTGGCTACAAAAAACGAGAAAGTGATACATCAAAGTGTCTAGGAGGTTCCGCTGCTGCCGCGAGGCGATACAAATGTATATTATTCAGCAAGTAACATTTACCGATTATATATATATATATATATATATATATATATATATATATATATATATATATATATATA
This sequence comes from Acanthosepion lycidas, assembly GCA_963932145.1. NCBI lineage: Eukaryota > Metazoa > Mollusca > Cephalopoda > Sepiida > Sepiidae > Acanthosepion > Acanthosepion lycidas. The sequence continues at coordinate 72,676,613 of OZ010601.1, forward strand.
TATATATATATGTCTATGTGTGTGGGTGCGTGTGTCTGTCTTTCTCTGTGTATATATCTATATATATAATGTAATATATGTATGTGTTTATAACTCTATGTATCCATATATCTCTGTCTCTCTCTCTCTCTCTCTCTATATATATATATATATATATATACATATATATATATATATATATATATATATATATATATATACATACATACATACATATACATACACAGAGGTGTATGTGTATATATACATACACATATACATAAATATGTGTGCGTGTGTTTGCATATATATATATATATATATATATATATGTGTGTGTGTGTGTGATTGAGCTTGGGCATGTTTGCGTTAAGTTCTAATCATACGCGTGTGTGCATGTTAGACTGTCATGTACTTAAACGTATTTGTCACAGTATCTGTGCATGTATTTGGGATAATTGCGTGTGTATTTCGTATGAAAATGGTCATGTGTATGCGATAATCACATACACGAACCCGTGCAAACAAACACGCACATACATACACACACACGCGCGTATATACATATATATCCGTGGCTAAATATAATTTATATAGTATGCTTTATTTATGGGTCAAATCTTGAATACGCTGCAGAGAGCGTGTCTATATATGAAAGTAGACACTGAATTATCACGTCACCCAAGCATGAAACTTGACTATTACCATCGTTGTTGACCTAAGTGAAAATTTGTATATATATATATATATATATATATATATATATATATATATATATATATATATATATATATATATGAAGAAACATATAAGGACAAAAACTAACAAAAATCCTTATATGCAATTATGCTGTTTTAATGTTAATATACTGTCAACGTCGGACGTTTCGGTATAATAAACCACCTTCAGGACTTATTCATAAAATATAATTAACATTATATATATATATATATATATATATATATATATATATATATATATATATATATATATATATATATATATTGAACTCTACAGGTGGCGCGCAGACAGCTTTTATGGAAAACATCCAGCTGGCGTATATGATACCTGTATGGAGTCCACGCCGTACAAAAGAATGGCAAGTACAACAGCTGTCTAAACCCGAATGCAGTTGATTACCCCGCTCATTCCACAATCGATGGTGAAGTTTGCCGAAAGCACTGGCAGCCTTAGGAATCCGATGCATGATTTCATCATCTAAA
>OZ010601.1:72682814-72720314 GCA_963932145.1 Acanthosepion lycidas
GGTTTTCAATTTTTGTTCGTGTGATGACTTAGATTAGGCCGTATTACGGAACTTGAATTTAATGGTAAGACCCCACCTTTCATTTTCGTACTGTTCGATTGAACGCAGAGTAACCTGCCATATATATTGTTGTGGATTCCGAGATGAAATTCGGTCTCCGATGAATGACAAACGCAGGAATGAAATATAACCAATAAATGTATTTACACATTAATACAATGGGTAATACGGTTAGTAGATCCAGAAATGCGGTTAGTAGCAATAATATATATATACAGTCTGGTAAATCCAGTCTCAAAGTAGGGCTTCCTTAGAGTCTACGTGCTCGCAACTGTGACTTCTACAAGCGGTTATCTCACACTATTACTCTACCTCCAGCTCAATCACAATCTCTGGTCTCACTCTGACTGACTCTGGCAGCAGTCCAATTACACACTGGTCGAGTCCACTTATATGAAAAAGGGGTTGACCCCATAACGCATATATATATATATATATATATATATATATATATATATATATATATATATATAGCAATCCTTCGTTTATGCATGTTTTATTAAAAATGACAGAGAGTTAAAATGAAGGTTAAGCTTTTTAATTAATTTTTATTGTGTTCGAACAAGAGCTTTCTTTTCTGGACAAAGGTGTATGGAAACTGTACAAATGTTTTATATTTCCGAGCGCCTTCGCCTATACATTTAGCCATTATCAATGATAATTCGATTTTTCCGCTTAATTGAGTGTGTGCGTTCTGTGTATGTCTTAGTGTGTGGTAGGGATGTTTTTAATTTCCGAATACGGTTAGCACATTGTGGCTTTGTTCGTAGTTAATATTATTAAGAATTGGCTTTTTCTTTTTTATTATTAAAGCTTCCATTGTTTTTTATCTTTTTTTTTGTATGTAGATGCAGTTAATATGCAGTGTTTTCTACTAGTATGTTTCACATGGAATCTGGTAAATTTGTGTCTGTGTTTAAGTGGGTTCTAATGAAGCTGTGATCAGATAGGTGTAACGTAAGACGTCTGGATAAGCATGTAGTTGTGTAACTGATATAATTATTTATGGGTCCGGATTGATCAGGAACCCAGTTCCTTAAGGGGCATTTGAAGTCATAGATACTGTTCGTTCTTTGTAATTATGATTTAGCTGGTGTGTTGCTATTATTGAGGATAAGGTTAGCGGTCTTAAATTTTTTATAATAGATAATTAATTTAATTTTTTTAATCGGGTCAATATAAAACATTTAGACAATTCTTACACACCCTTTGTCCAGAAAAGAATGTTCTTGTTCGAACAGAAAAGAAAATTATATATATATATATATATATACATATATATATATATATATATTGTCATACGTTATTTATAATAGACACCAATATTTAAGTAAATGCTTTGTTTATAATAAACAGTATAACATTGAACGGCTTGAAGATCCAAGAAATTTTTCATAGAAAATAAATATCCTCCGACATGAATCGAAACTATACTACACAAAATCGTCATATAGCCTGAAGTGCTATACCAGTTTAGGAGTGTCTGGTTAACAAAGTCGATTTTACTGCTTTTAAAATACAATTTTCCTTGATTTCCCTCCAACGTCCATATCTGCTAGAAGCGTATCTTAACGTAGACAAATATTCCGACAATTATTTTCATATATTTTAATGCTCTATATGTTTATTATAAACAGTGTATTTACTTAAATACATGTGTCTATATAAATAACGTATAACAATAAAATATATTAAAATAACTGTTGGACTTTGTCCTTATCGCAATACACACACACACACACACACACACACACACACACACACACACACATATATATATATATATATATATATATATATATATATGATTAATGGATGTACTTTTTAAGCCGACAGATATATTACGTCAAAAGTTCATATCGTGGGCACTTTGTAATTGTAATAAATGCCACATTTATATTCATTAAACAGTGTCTACCATCCAACTCATTTCTTTACTAAGATTCTTCGAATGCCCAGACGAATAGATGTAATATACACTACATAATAAAAAGCATAATGTGTTTATTGCAAATTGGATGTTTCTACTATAACACAGCTTTAAGCAATAATATTAATCATTTCCATCCCAAGCAAGACAATATGCCACTAAGCCGCATAAAGTTACATATGGTGTGAGAATAAGACAAAAAGGAAAAGAGAAAACCTATTAAAAAGAGATAACAATAAAAGAACGGAAATTAAGAAGACAAAAGTGTATATATATATATATATATGATGATCTTTACATACGGACAAAAACAACTTACTCACTATAAAGATGCAGCGTTACTCTTTTTTAGTTCTCAGCAGTCGAGATGCAGCCACATTGAAACAAGAATGCATGTTTGTAGTGAACAATTTGCATTTGTCCGTATATGAAAAAATAAATAATTATTGCACTACTTTTGGCATTGAGCCCTATTTTGAATTACTGCCGTGAACGTTAGAATTTATATTATTTTCGACCTCATTATATATATATATATATATATATATATATATATATATATATATATATATATATATATATATATATATATGTGTAAAGAAAAAATCTTAGCCGACGCGTTTCGTCATCTGAGGTACTTTATTAAGGGGAAATACTGCGATTTTATTTTCTAACAAGTATTTATCTAAAAGTGCTAAAATATTAGATTTTCGATTTTTGATTTCACGAATGCTTATAAACTTTAAAATTTCAAAAAAAAAAAATTGCTTTTGCATATAAATACTTGTTACAAAGAAAATCATTGCATATGCCTTGATAAAGTCACTGAGAGGACGAAACAGGTCGGTTAAGGTTTCATTTTGTGTTAATTCATCTTTTCCTTTTGCAGATTTACTCTATCTGATCTATATCAATCTATATATATATGAAAATTTATCCGATTTAACCAGTAGAGAAGACAATATTTATGAATAAAAATGACAATAGGAAAACTGGTAATTGCTGACGCGTTTCGTTCAATGTCGACTTTATCAAAGCGAAATACGAAAATGTTCGTATTTCGCTTTGATAAAGTCCACATTGGACGAAATATATATATATATATATATATATATATATATATATATATATACAATAAGTTCAGCGCATATGCAATATATAAATAATATATATAGGAATTGCCTATCTATCTATCTACGTTGCACCTATCCAGCCATGGTTCCATTCGAACTCATTTCAACACACAACACAAACTTACCAGACCCTATTCGAAATATACTAGTAGAAAATACAAGAATAATAAGCTCGTTTATATATATATATATATATATGTGTGTGTGTGTTTGTGTGTGTGTGTGTGTGTATGAATGTGTGTATATGTGTGTATTTATGAATGTGTGTGTGTGTGTAAGTATGTATGTATGTATGCATGTGTGTGTGTGTGTGTGTGTGTGTGCGCGCGTGCGAAAGGCGTCTGGATAGGTATGTAGTAGTGTGACCAATGTAATTATTTATGAGTTTGGTTTGATCATGGACACATTTTCTTAACGTGCATTTGAACCCATAAAAAACTTCGGTTCTTCGTAGTTTTGGTTTTTGTTGTTGTGTTGTTATTTTTAACGATAAGATTATCTGTTTTAAATATTTTGTCGTAGATAATTAATTTGATTTTTTTTTATTCGGATTAATTTTGGTAGTGTATTTCTTTTTGTTATTTCTATGTAAAGATTCTTCGTGCTTATAGTTGACGTGCATTGGGCTTTTGTAGAAGATTCTTATGCCATTGTTTTGTCAGTGTGTATGCTATCGTTATTATTTACTTTATATATATATATATATATATATATATATATATATATATATATATATATATATATAAAAGTGAACATAGAAGTCAACACTTAGAGGCGACTTCATAGAAGTGTTGACTTCTATGTTCACTTTTATATTTACACACGCTCTATCTCTGATATTGAGCACTTTATTCCATAAATATAGCGCACCTTAAGACTATATTTCTTTATATATATATATATATATATATATATATATATATATATATATATGTGCAATTCTTATATAAATATCATTTATATATTGTATATGCTCGGTACTTATTGGAAAGCGCTCAACATCAGCAATAGTCCTAACACATTTATTTGCGTTGATGTGGGTTTGTGAAACTAGGTTTCATGCTCTTTGCGATCGTCACACAAATTGATTATATTTTAAAATTTTATTCTATTTATCGTTGTGTATTTTCGTTGTTGGTTATGGTAGAAAAAATTCTCCTTTGTGTCCTCTCAACCAACCAGTTCTGTAAAAAAATTCGCTATATAATTACAACACCGAAAATCAATGGCCAGTTTCTTATGTATACAACCAACGATACATGTATACATATCTGCACCCAGTAGCACACTGTCCATATATGTATATGATTTGCATGAACTGCAATACCTACATATGACTGTGTCTGTGTGCGTATGAGTGACATACCGAAGAGGACACAGAGGATTTTTTTCCTCACATTACCGCCAAACAACGAAAATATACAACTATGAATAGATTCAAAATTAATCAGTATGTCTGATGATCGCAAAGGGCGCGAAACCCTGGGTCACAGACTCACCTCAACATAAATTATTATTATATATATATGTATGTGTGTGTGTGTGTGAGTGTATATATATATATATATATATATATATATATATATATATATATATATATATATATATATATATATATATATATATAGGCAAGTAGTAATCCGTTAGTATAAAACGGGCGAATTGTTGAATTATGTTATTTTCATTAAGCAGATGAAATTACAATTGGAATTAAGATAATTCTAATTGTAAAGAGTATATATATATATATATATATATATATATATATATATATATATATATATAGAGAGAGAGAGAGAGAGAGAGAGTTTGTGATCCGTTGGTATAATCCACCCGAGTCCTACTAACACAATATAAAATAAGAAATATGTAAAAAGTGACTCACAAAAATGCGCGCAATGACTATTTTCATTAAACAGAGCAATTTTTTTTACAATTTGAATTAAGATACCTTTAGTAAATGACCATTTTCAGCTACGAAATTTAATTATAAAAAACTCAGGATTAAACAGTTTAAAAATCCTGTGAATGTTAATATTAAAATTCTTAAGTGAATATGGTCATTTACTCAAGGTATCTTAAATCCAATTGCTAATTGTGCATATATATATATATATATATATATAAACTGAAGGAATTGGAGAGAGAAAAAGAATGATTGCTATGTGTTAATTATGCAATACTAGACCCTTCTTTTTTTGCACCGTATAAATTCATACTTCACATGTTATAAATTACTATTATTTTATGATAACAGAGGTGCATTCGCAAAAGAATGTCCTTCGGAACATATATAAATCAATGTTATAGGTAAACTATACTTGTTGCATTTAAAAGAAAATAGCTTATTGTGTCCGACAGTTAAATTTTTGACATTGATCTGCTGAAGACTGAGCACATTATTTCAGTCGACGTAGATATTCGGAATGATTTAAGCCTCTATATTGACCATCTTTCAAGTATTAACCAGCTTTAACATTTAGCAACATATCTGAATGTTTGACTTAAAAATGCTTCATAGCATTGTGACATTTTTTGCTCTTTACTCTTCTTAGCTGGCAGCACGTGTTTATAGAGTTAAAAAGCCACGCTGTGATTGATCGTAATCTCATTTGATCGATATATTTATTCTCGTATGCCAACAAATGCGATCAATGTCTTTTAGTATGTGACCTTTGCTTGATCGCATCCTCTTTTGACCTCTCTCATTTTTGACAGGCTTATCATATCGATCGATTGCTACTGAGAAGCATCTTGTATTTTAAATGTTGAATCCGTTTAATAGTTTAGGCTGTACTGTTTCAATCTCGGACACATCCACTGGTTTGTATGGTAACTGTTTTTCTCTATCAATAGATGAAGCATAAGCGGAACTGCTGAACCGATCTCAAATTAGGTTAAAATTTGACGCATGGCGCGACACACACACACACACACACACACACACACACACACACACACACATATATATATATATATATATATATATATATATATATATATATATATATATATATATATATTGGAATCACCCCAAGAAAGGCAATAATGACTCTAAGACACAAGAGGTTACAGGTTGTGGAAGAATTACGAACAAAAGCAATAATGTTGAGCAGAAAAAGAAGACACCTAACAGGCGGACAGTAGATACCGATTGACATTGCATTTAAATGTTTCCAGAGTGAAGTTGGTTAGAAAGCATGGATCCGGACGGGAATTCCACAACCGAGAAGTGCGTGAGATGAAAGTGTTCGTATATAATTAACGGCTACATCTAGCAAGCTCAAATGTAAATTCATGAGATATCCATGCCAGTCCAGTACTGCGCTTATTTCAAAAACTCTAGGTACCATCGAGAAGAGTGATACTTCCATATTAATACAGAAAAAATGGCACAAGGCCAAAAAATTGGGATTGGAGAATACAAACGGTCTTCTGATTTAATTCTAAAATTAGCTAGCCATAAACACAGTCCCAAATATACAAAAAATATTCCTAACACCAAAACAACACATTCTTACTTACCTTACTACATCCACCATAATACATATTTGTCTCTATGAAAATCCTGACTAGTTCCCATATATACAATTCATTGTCTGTGGAGGGAGGAGAATAAAACAACAAATTTAAATCTAGCCCAAATGAGTATTTACAATATGAATAGTATCTATTTACAAGAAACGAAACAGAATAGCGAAGAGGTCATTCGAACAATTAATTTAAGGTGATGGGAAATTGACTATATATATATATATATATATATATATATATATATATATATATATATATATATATATATATATTGATAGATACATAGGTAGATACTTAGATAATTTATTCGAAAATTACAATATAAATATGTTATAAAATCACTACAAAAATAGACACTTAGTTTCAACATTTCTGCTGCCTTATCAAGTGTTAGTGTTAAACCATCATTTGATAAGACACCAGAAATGCCCAAACAAAATGGACACTCATGCAGTGACTCTACAATACACTTATGCTACATTTCTGGAACAAATTATATATATATATATATATATATATATATATATATATATATATATATATATATATATATATATATATATATCAAAGTATAGGATTGCTGTATACGGAATAAATTTCAATAACCCCCAAAAATACTATTGTTAAAATAGTGTTCAATAGAGAGTAGATCAAATTTAATCCCCTCGAAAATTATAACAAATTATGCCACAAAATCATTGTAAAAACTGCCATTCTGCCCCAGCACCTCCGGCGTCTCATCGACATGTTATGGTGTCCACCCCTTTTTCATACAAGTAGACTCGTCGAGTGTGTACTTGTCCTGCTGCCGATGAATGCCCGGGTGTTAGAGAGAGAGAGAGAGAGAGAGAGAGAGACACTGATAGATTGATACAGTGAGGTAACCTCTTTGTAGGAGTCACAGTTGCGAGCACGTAGACCCAGAAGGAAGTTATACTTCGATACTGAATTTCCCAGACTGTATATATATATTATTATTGCTACTAACCGCATTTCTGGATCTACTAACCGCATCTCTGGATCTACTAACCGTATTACCAATTGTATTATTACGTCAATACATTTATTTTCTATATTTCATTCCTGCGTTTGTCATTCATTGTGAGACCGGATTTCATCTCGGAATCCACGACACAACTGATGGTGTTGAATGTAAAATAAAGGGTTTTACATGTTTCAAATCAATCAAATGCCCATCGCTATTCCGTATACATCAATCATATACTTGTTAAAACACCAGACATATTGAAACTTAGTAGCTATTTTTGTAGTGGTTTTTATAACATTTATGTAGCAATTTTCGAATAAATTATATTTGCTCTACTCTGTATGGAACGCTCTTCTAAGAATAGTATTTTCGGTTATTGGAATTTATTCTATATACACCAATCGTTAAACAATATATATATATATATATATATATATATATATATATATATATATATATATATATATATATATTGGACGGAAAAGTCCATTATATATATATATATATATATATATATATATATATATATATATAGTCATCCAAATACAGGCCTGTTTCGTTTTGCTCATCACAGTTCATCAGTGTGGCTAGACATCCTTTACCTGGATCGAAACACTACTGACTTAGTATCAGTCTGAGATCCTACCGCTAATTTATCGGCGCACTCCAGGGAAGAAGGCAGATTCTAACGTTAGCCAACAGTGCTCAATTCATTAATATATATATATATATATATATATATATATATATATATATATATATATATATATATATATATATTCCAGAATCATTTGCCACAGATTCAAGATGATCTTCACCTTCTCTAACTCGCTAACTTCCTGTCCAGGAGTCACAAGTTGCCTCACAGGTCTCACGTACGATTTCATTTTTAAAAACTTTTTTCATTGCTCCTTAGACTGTCATAGATGAAACTCCACTTATCGTAGATCCCTCTCTACTCACGTTCATATTCATGGCGGACGAGTTATTACTTCATGGACCTTTGCCTTTTTTTCGATGCATTACTTCTATGCAACATAAGAAACCTATTTAGATGTATATCATCAACCACATTTCTCTTAGCTGTTTGATTATTATTAACACAATCATAAATACTCCTTTTCGACCTTCTATAACACGTTTTATACTTCATAACAACTTCGGTTTTATCTCTTTTAGATATTAAACGCGTAGCAAGACCAGTGATTTTATTCAACATCTTTGAAAACATTTTCGCCGGAGGAGGAGAGAGGAGAGAAATCCATGCACCTGGTCCATGTCTCCAGGGTCCTTGAACTGGTTCTGTATTAAGTTACAACTAAGTTTTCGCTAAGCTGGCGATTGTTTCGGAACGTGCAAGCTCAATGTCGTAGCCTTCAGATTTGCCTGACTGTTATCGGTGGCTTAGAGGAAACGGCTGTGCATGGCCTTCAACCACTGTCCTATTGTCGACGAGACGGTGGCTCGTAAAGCCCCCGATCGGTTCGTGTCCATCGATCTCGCGTACGCGTGTGATAATGTGTCGCCCCCGTTATCCGGGTTGAAGCGTGTGCTGATTCTCCCGTTGCTAGCCATGGCAAGAATGGTGATATTGACGTCACGAAAGTAGGCAATCTTGCGATGTGAACGTTATTCTCATCAGGATCTGGTTGGTTTCTTTGGGAATCAGTTTAGATAAAGATTAGATGATAGAAGCGTTTGACATCGACAGATTTCAGCGAAAGATGGATGGATATCGTGAGCCTGGTTTGTGTGAACAGGGCTAGCCTTGATATTCTCTTTTAAGTCCTGTTGATACAACGGGACAGTTTCCTAGTTAATGTGAATAAGTGTTGCCACCAGACTGTTCCCGGGATGTTGAGATTCCCACCTCTCCTGTTTTCATCTTGGCTGGGCCAGCCTTTAATTTTCCCATTCCACATTTATGATTATCCTTTCATTTACATTAGTGAGTGTGCTCTTTGATTCTGTTTATCGGCAGAATACAGCGACCCCGCTTATTAATTTAATGGGTGGACGTTTCCTAGTAACATTTGTTTTATTTTACTTGTATGTTTTTGTTAAATTTTAGTTTGTTTTCTTGATTCATCCTCTCACTATCATTTAATGATTCATGAAATTTTTACCTATTTTTGTAAAAGAAAAAAAAAGATTATTTTGGTACTTCATCAATTTTTTATGCGATGGGGTGTTTTGTAGATCCCGTGTGAATATGCGGCATTTTGGTATATGCAGGACTGATATGTGATGGATGAGATCTTGTGGCGAAAGTGTAAATAGTAATTAATGATTGAGTCGTAATTAACTAGGACTAGGACACCTAATGATGACCAACATTACCCCATTTTCATTTCAGCCTTCTGCCACAGTTTCTGTATGAAAGAAGGAATAAATAACCTGTATTAAGTTAGTTCCCATTTATATTTGTCTGCCAACTGGACGCTAGTTGGGATCTATCCTGTCTACTGATGCTTCCAGCATTATTGACCTTGATTACTTTCGGCTACAACAGCCCCCTTAGCATCCGGTGTCCTTACTTTATTTCCGCCGTCTCTAACCTGCGCATACACCGGCCACTTCAGCTTTCTACTTCCGGTTGTTGTTCCTGAACTTGAAACAGCCAAAAGCCCATACAACTTCTAGCATTTCTTGATCTGATCATACAGTGGAAACAAAAAAACATTGTTGTAGGCTTTTCTGGACTTGCGCATTTAATGACCACCACAGATCTTTAATTCCAGCTACAAATGTGGAGCCTATTTTTGGCCTTCCGATTTCAACTTAACTCACTAGGTTCATTACAAGGCCTTCAGCGAACAGTACAGCTATTTCTCCCGAACGCACGCACACGCACACACACACACACACACATATATATATATATATATATATATATATATATATATATATATATATATATATATACACAAATATGCATATATACATACACACACATATATATATATATATACACATACATATATATATATATACATACATATATATGCATAAGTACACATACATACATACATATATATATATTTATATATATATATATATATACATACATATATACATATATGTGCATATATACATACACATACATATATATATGCACACACTATATATATATATACATACATACACATGCATATATATATACACACATATATGCGTATATATATATACATATATATATGTGTGTGTGTGTGTATATATATATATATGTGTGTGTCTTAAAGACAGCCATTGAGAGATAAGAACAGACAGACGTACAGTCAGGCAAATTGACTGGCGTCTAGTCATATTAAATAAAAAAATATATAGTGTACATCATCTGCGAAAGAACTTTAACTTTTAATAAAGGTCGAACGGATTAAATATTCCTTCGAAAGTGTCCTTGCAACTTGTTTTTCTTCGTTTTTTTTTTTTTTTAGAACAGATTAAAATAATCTTTGAAAGATTAAAGAAGAAATGACATATAGACAATATGTCCAGATCTTTTCATGTGATTGGCGCGCATTTAGAAAAAAAAACAAGGACGAATTTAGACCGCTAAATACAAAAAACAAAATGTAAATCCTTAAAAAACTGTCTGTCTTGAAATATGCAATTCAGATACAGTGTTTTATACACACACACACACACACACACATACACACACACACACACACATATATATATATATATATATATATATATATATATATATATATATATATAATCTCCGATAGACATATATCAGCGATTTTTGAAAGAGAACATATATAAGGATATAAAAATGTTTTATATACATATAGTATATTGGGTATATTTTGAATTCAGTTAGCACAGGTCTGATCATATATATATATATATATATATATATATATATATATATATATATATATATATATTCAATATCACCCCATGCAAGGCAGTAATACCACTAAAACATAAGTGGTTAAATGGTGTGGAAAAATTAGGAAGAGAAACAATAATGATGAGCAGAAAGAGAAGAGAGTACTGAGGAGGGTAATAGATAGCGTTTGACATTGCATTTAAATTTTCGAAGATTAACGTTGGCTGGAAAGTGTGGACCTGAAAGGGATTCCACAAGCAATAAGTCGAAAAAGAAACTACTAGCATAAATTGCAGTGTTACATATAACCAGCTCAAATTTAAATTGATGAGATCTCGACGCCAGTCGAGTACTGCGCTAAATGTCAAAACTTTAAGGATCATAGCGGTGGGAAAGGGTCTGAATCCAAGTCAGAACCAATAAAATTGTTGATTCTTCTTTGGGTTTTATCAAGGAGTTCAAGGCAGGGGAACTGGACAATATGTGGCAGAAATATTCTAAGCATGGGCTATTGTTAGACTTATAAATATGTAAGATTCCGGAGTAAAAATTGTCTCACCCGACACGGTGAACCGACATTCTCAGTAGCTTACATAGCAATGGATTCACTATCGTCTTTCCACTTTATGTGAAATGATTCTCAGAAAGCTCAACGAATCACTTTCGTGGAGGTTAGCATCAGCCATGCTGAAGGAAGGTTACACACACACAGAGACATATATATATATATATGTATGTATATATATATATGTATGTATACATATATATATATATATATATATATATATATATATATATATATATATATATATTGATAATATTAATGGCCAATATATATATATATATATAGAATCCAGGTCAACGTCCAGTACAGCGCAAGAATATCATATAAAAATCACATGCACTAATATTCCATGGTTTTATTTTATTACATTGGAATCGTAATCATGATCCAATTCATCAGACCTATAAATTCAAAAAGAAATCGGAAAATATAACTGAACTGGATCTTGATTACGATTCCAATGTAATAAATTATAACCATGGGATATTAGTGCTTAGCCTGATATATATATATATAATATATATATATATATATATATATATATATATATATATATATATATATATATATATATATATATAATAAAAACTTTAAGCAGGCATCATTCATTTTTCTTTTGCTTTCTGTTCCAAGTATTAACTTTTGAGATTTGAATCTGAGTATAATTTAGTATTCCTCCTATGAGAACTAGTATTAAAAAAAAATGTATTAAGTGGTTCATTTGCCATTTGTACCTGATGACGTGGTAAACTATGAAAATCTAAGTTGTACTACAAAAGTGTATGTGCATTTATGAATATATACTTCATAGCGCTGTTTAACTCCATTGAGCACGCTTTTGTTTCAACCATAAGTTAAATTAAATAAACATTTATTTGCTTATCTGTGTATTCACGCCATCGCACCCATATGTAGTTGCTGTTATCTCCTTATTATTTCATATTCACATTATATATATATATATATGGTTTGGTTTTATTTGGTTTGGTTTACGGTAATCGCAATGTGTTATTTAATCCCGACAAATTTTCATTGTTGGTAATATTGTTTAAAAAATCTATTTTTGGTAATATTTTGTTCTTCAAAAACTCTATTTCTTGTAATAATTTTTTCTTCGCTGGTAATATTTTAGTAGTAATAATCTTATACGTATGAGAAATTATACTCGTCCGGAAAAACTTGATTTGCAAATAATCAAAGGGTAAAAAAAGGTATAAAAAAGAAAGAACCAAGAACATGTACGTCAGTCGAAAATAATCGTCTAGCATGCAAGTTCAAAGCCCAAAGAAAAAAAAAAAAACGATACGAGTAGGCAAAATAAGTAAAAAAAATGTGCTCAATATGGTAAGTAGAGCAGAACTAGTTAAAACTACAAAGCTAGACAAAGCTACCAAGGTTTCACCTAAGCGGATCGTCAGGGAAGTAATTATATATGAGTAATTGGTAAATATCTGGGGATGTGAGAATTACCAAAAATAAATGTTAATATATGAGTTGAGGTGATCGTGAACATGAACATCAATCAGCTTAATGACAAAGCACAGGGTGCATCAGAAAGGCGTTTACGAAATATCGGGGTGGTGTCCTCACATCAAAATCTGGTCAAATGTCCACATCAACATATATGAATACAAATACTTTTAAAGTATTTTAAAGTAGATTCGAACCATTCTGGTGCTACGGATCCTGTTTCAGCAACGCGTCGATAAGACACAGCAACGATCGGATAACACAGCTGCATTCGGTATGGAAACGCAAACTGATCCATCCGTGCAGCCTCGCGTCTATTACCATTCGCAGGGCCATATGTAAAAATCATATCTGCCAACTCACAATATGAATATACTGCCATTGTTAAACGGAAAACTTCTCAGTTAACTCACTACTACACACGCTAAACGTTGAAAACAGACGATCCACAAATATACACGATTGACAAATGTAACCAAATCCTCATGGCAACAAAGCGTCATGTACGTAAACTTTCTTTAAAGTTAATAACTCTAAAACTAAATAATTGTGATCATATCTCATAAAGGCCTTTGTCTTATTTTTGATGTGAGAAACACGTCCCCAATTTTTATAAAAGAATTTTGATACAACCTGTATATATGTAAAGAAGTAGCTTAATTTTTTTATTTATTAAACCGGTATATTTTATCATTTTAAACGTAATTTTTTGTGGAACCATATTTGAGTAGACGCTCTGCTTATTTTTGAAATTGTATATTCATTTAGTCTCGTCTGTCGGTTTGAATATTCTAGAAAAATGTTTGGAGAAGAAACTTTCGTTAGATCCGACGTGCTTTTGACTGCTTAGGCCTCAAAGTTGTTATAAAAAATTGTTCAATAAAATGAACGGCCCGTTTACTCAAATATGGATATTCACCAAAAATAATGTTTGAAGTGACAAAATATATATTTAGAGAAAGATATGATCTATCAATTTCTATAGGTCTATAGATAGATAGATATATAGATAGATATATAGATAGATAGATAGATAGATAGATATGAAAAAGATATATATATATATATATATATATATATATATATATATATATATATATATATATATATGTATAGATAGATAGATAGGAAAAGACTGAGATATATATGAACAGATAGAAATAGATGTGAACAGAAATAGAAAGATAAATCAGATAGATAGATAGATAGATAGATAGATAGATAGATAGATAGATGTGAATAAAATAAGAAAGCTGAAAAGATTTGGGCCAGATCAAGTTAAAGATAGATAGATAGATAGATAGATAGATAGATAGATAGATAGATGTGAATAAAATAAGAAAGCTGAAAAGATCTGGGCCAGATCAAGTTAAAGATAGATAGATAGATAGATAGATAGATAGATAGATAGATAGATAGATAGATATTGAACAGACTCAGATAGGATAAGGATGATATAGATAGATAGATAGATAGATAGATAGATAGATAGATAGATAGATAGATAGATAGATGTGAATAAAATAAGAAAGCTGAAAAGATCTGGGCCAGATCAAATTAAAGATAGATAGATAGATAGATAGATAGATAGATAGATAGATAGATAGATAGATAGATGTGAATAAAATAAGAAAGCTGAAAAGATCTGGGCCAGATCAAGTTAAAGATAGATAGATAGATAGATAGATAGATAGATAGATAGATAGATAGATAGATATTGAACAGACTCAGATAGGATAAGGATGATATAGATAGATAGATAGATAGATAGATAGATAGATAGATAGATAGATAGATAGATAGATAGATAGATAGATGTGAATAGAATAAGAAAGCTGAAAAGATCTGGCCCAGATCAAGTTAAAGATATTGAGATAGATAGATAGATAGATAGATAGATAGATTGTTATGAACAGATTCAGATAGATAGATATGAATAGAATTAGCAAGCTGAATAGATCTGAGCCAAATCAGATAGATATGAACAAACAGGCAGATAGATAGATAGATAGATAGATAGATAGATAGATAGATAGATAGATAGGTATGAAAAGATTGAGATAGATATCAACAGATTGAGATAGACAGATGCTAATAGAATTAGAATGATAAATAGATCTGAGACAAATCACATAGGCATGAACAGCTTAAGATAGATAAATAGCAACAGGCTAATATAGATACATAGATATATGTGAATAGAATTAGAAAGATAAATAGATCTCAGCCAAATCAGATATTAGCAGATTGAGATAGATAGATAGATAGATAGATAGATAGATACCTTCATGAGATATATTGGTATACTCCTATTATCCCATATATTTCAATCTGAATTTCGGAATACCAAATTTGTTTACCATTCCCTACAATAAAAGCATTTCCCCCGAAAGCAGTTCACTAGGAAATCTCCCTCAATAATAGTGTCAAAAATAGTATCAGTTCCCCATCTAAAATGTTAACTTGACAACGGCACAAAGATCGCACTGAACATAAAGTAGCCAACGCTATTGTAAGCGCAAATAATCTTTAGGGCCGCATTTCCTTATTATTCCATTCGAGAAATAGTTTCCATGAATATTTCTAATATAATTCTCCGAAGAATGTAAACTCGTGCCCTATTAACTTCCGTGTTTGTCATTCAGCCGTCATATTTTCCAGGGAAACCGTTCTCGCTTGCCTGTAACGCAATATAACTCGTTGTTCGCTGCAGAATATATATACATATGGAATTTCCTGATATTTTTCCATCAGCCATGTATGAATGTCACAAAAGCATCCATTCTGGCTTTAAGGAAAGAAGAGGAAAATAAAACTTGTGCAGATTTATTGGCTATACAATGTGTTATATTTATCAAATGCAGATAGACCCATATACATATATGCATACATACATATTATTATTATTATTATTATTATTATTATTATTATTACTATTTCAGACATTATAATGATAATCGTATTTGAAATAGAAGCCCCTTTTTAATATTTTTTGTAAAACAGTCTGTGCTTTTTCTAGAAATCTTAATGAAGAACGTGTGCTCTCTATTTATGGTTTATAAGAAAATCGGCGTCTATTTTATATACGAGTATCCATTATATTAACGGCTAGGGTATTGCAAGAAAAACGTTGGATTAAAAATAAATCCATTAATTCATTAGAAAACACACACAGACACACACATACAGACACACAGAAACATACACACACACGTACATATATATATATATATATATATATATATATATGAGAGAGAGAGAGAGAGAGAGAGAGAGAGAGAGAGAGAGAGAGAGAAAAAAAAACGGTAGTCGAAATGGTTGCAACCGAAAGAAAAGAGAGAAAAGCGGAAAACGTGAGAAACGGTTCAAAAGTACATATAAAGTGAAATAAAATACGATGAAAAGAGCAAACCACGACAATCTACACAAACGCATAGAAGAATGCATGGGTGCACGCGCGCGAACGGCCGCCCACTCACACGAGCACGCACACACGCACGCTCGCACGCACGCTCGCACGCACGCACGCTCACACGCTCGCACGCACGCACGCTCACACGCTCGCACGCACGCACGCACGCTCGCACGCATACATTTATAAAACAAAAAAAAAATTGTATGTATGAAAAGTGTATATGAAAAAGAAAAATCTAAAAGTATAAGCAGTCATTTGCTGTTACCCACTGACGAGGGGATGAAGCCATCCCAGAGAGTCCGTCTACGAAACACTGGAGTCGAGATGCTAATGGTAACATGAATCAGCCAAGTCAAAAAATTTTACTTGTATTCTGTCTGTCTGTCTGTCTGTCTCTATGTCTTTATCTCCCTCTCTCTCTCTCTCTCTCTCTATATATATATATATATATATATATATATATATATATATATAAAGAAATATATTTTACAATTTACGAGATGGCAATTGACGTTACATTTAAATTTTTGAAGATTGTAATAATCATAGAAGCAAGGAAACGAAAAGGAATTGCACAGGGGATAGTGCGAGAAAATAAACAGTTGACGTTGAAGTGGCGGTTACATTTATATAATTCAACACTAAAATTGTGTGAACCAAGATGCCAAACTCGTAGCACCCTTAAACTCACATAGTCGGGTACCAGGGATAAAAGATTGTCAAAGAAGTACCAATGGAAATATTTATAGAAAAGAAAGAAGAAAGTCATATCACGTCGGTGCAAAAAACTTCTGAAGTAAGGATCGATTACATTGCAGATACTTCTTTGGATTTTGTCTACGTAAAAAACCAGGCTGCCAAACACTGTCAGTCGCCTTCGAGATATCTAGAGCCAATGATCGATCTTCGCCGTTATCAAGAGCTTGATATACATATTTAGTGATGGACGTTACCAAATCAGCGGCAAACCTGGCTAAACGGAAGCCATATTATTTATCAAAGTGTAGGTCGTGAGAGATAAGATGCTTAACCACTTCAGCATATGTGCGTGTCTAGAGTTATAGGAATATTTTATTTTCCAAACACGGTCACCAAACTGTGAGCGTGTTGATCTAATTGATCTAATTGAGTGCTTATTTATTTATTTATTAATAATCTTCTTTTTTTTTTTACTTACGGATGAGACTATTGTATTTGTATTATCAACGAATATGTTGCGGATAGAGTTTTTTGATCTCAATGTGTATTTAAATGATACCTAATTGAGCTATAGCCAGAGAGATGTAACGCTTGTTGTTGTATATTAATTTTCCAAGCGTAGCTTAGATGTGGCACAAGGCCGAAAGTATGGGGCACCCAGTGAGGATCGAATTTACTATTCAGTCTTAATTGTTCTAGAGAGACAAGCCTGATAACCATTACAACATCTGGCGGTGCCTAGCATGTTGTTGTATATCCAAGATAATTATTTATGAATTTTGAATCATCAGGAACACGATTTCTTAAGGGGCATATGAATTCGTAAATAATATAGGTTCTCTGTAATTTTGAGGTTAGAGGTCTTAATGTTTTATAATAAATTTAATTTTCTCGTTTTTGTCGACTGAAGGGGTGTATTTCCTTATTAGGTTTCTAAGAAAAGATTCATTTTCCTTATAATTTATATGCATTTGATTATTATAGAAAATTCTATTTTCCTGTATGTTCAGTGTTCTATTGATTGCCTTAATTTAGAATAGCCAAAAGCGCTCGGACAGCATATCTGGACAAGTTCTACGTAAATTTCGTCCAGAAAAAGAAGAAAATTAAAAGAACACAAGACAAAATAAATAAAAATAATAAACCGTAATACCTGGTCAATCGTGTTTAATAAAACTTAAAAGCGGAAATCCACACACACACACACACACACACACACACACACACACACACACACATATATATATATATATATATATATACACATTTCATTGCAGACAAGTTGCTTTTATTTAGTACTTATTCTCATGCGATCTAATATTTTTTTTTCTTTTCGTATGATAGATTTTATAAAAACAGTCCGAATGTTCTTTTTATCCGGGCGCTTTCTGTTATACATTTAGCCATTACCAATGATTATATTTTAACTGTTAACATAAGAAAAAACATCTTCTCAAGGTAGAAGGTCGAAAAGATTATATTCCACGTAATAGAAATAAGAACATTCCAACAAAACTCAAAATAGCTGCTACAGAATTAAAAAATAACAACCCTAATATAATCATTAGAAAAGCTGATAAATCCAAAATTTACGTAATTTTGGATAAATTGGATTATCGCAAAAAGCTTCAGCATCTCATTGATGATCGTTTAAATTTACTAAATTGAATATGAACACCACTGAATCTGTAAAGAAATATGTTAATAAACTTATAACATCCAACAATGCCGTTGCAAGACCCTTAAAAATAAGAGTTTGGTTAGCAAGGTCGAACGCGCCTCTGTGGCCAAATCGGTAAAGGCACGTCCAGCTAAATGACGGTACCGTATAGGATACACGTTCGAATCCTGTCGGAGGACAAATATCTTCTGTGAACATTTCTCGGACTTTCAGGCCGCTAAATGTTGTTTAATACTGTTTTTTATATAGAGAGCATTTACTTAAATATTTGTATCTATAAAAAGAATCTATAAACATTAAATTTTATACATACATACATACATACATACATACATACATATATATATATATATATATATATATATATATATATGTGTGTGTGTGTGTTTGTATTTATATATATATATACAAATATATATATGTGTGTGTGTGTGTGTGTATGTACGTATATTTATATAGACACATATATATGCATGTCTATTTATATACATGCGTGTGAAGTAGTGATTGAAAGAAAAAGTAAAATATCTCCAATATATATATATATATATATATATTTATAGTGAATGAATGTCTCTGTGAAATCTCTTCAGTAAGTGTAACAACATGATGGGGCGTAATTTTACGAGCCATACCCGTGGAAATTTCTGTTATTTTCCAAACATTTTGTAAAAGTTGGGAAAATTGTGTAATATGACAATAATAAATGCATCCATTATTGTTGATGCTTTTGGATTGGTCTGGAAGAAGAAGGATTTTCTATGAATGATGACAATAAGAATAGAATAAACGAATTCTATAAAATTATTATTGAAATCTTCAATAGTACAGAGAAGAATGGCTGCCACTCAATCATCCCTCTCAACGACGGTATGATTCCTGGTTTGAGCCAGCGAATGCATGAATAATCCTGAAGAATTTTATCAAAATATTTGCAGTATTGGAAATCGTATGATGAATGGAAACCAGCGATAACGTTATTGATATCGGTAAGAATAGTCGTACAACCATGTATCATTGAAAACACGTGTTACGAGATCTCAAGCTGAAAGCATCAGATCGTGCTCAGGTGAATAATCATTAAATATTTATCTCCTTTTGTTCGTTATACTGCCGCCTATGTAGTGGAAATATGTGCTATTCCCATGTTATGGCACGGGAAGTTATATAACATTAGACAGTAACTGTTTTATGAAATGAAAGACTGAAGAAGTTAAAAAAAAATACCGACTGAAATCCGATGAGTAAAATCCAAGAGGTAAACAAATCCTGTAATGTTTTCTATTCGTTTCCTGTTAGATTCCATTAATCCTGCTAAAATCTTAAATAAAATAATTTTTATTTTAATAAATAAATATAATAAGTTTAATTATTATGGTATATCTACGAACACTCGTTGCCACTTTTGTAATTTCAACGAATACTCTTTGACAGTTTCGTAATGTTAGTTGTAGTAGAGACTTTGTAATCGCAGATACAACCTATAGTAACGCCGTTGAACTATACTAGTATCAGACGCTTTCGAATAACACTCGCACTAATAGTTCTTGCTCGATAATACTCATTCACATAGTAACCACCGAATAGTAATAGGTCTAGTAATAAGTATGGAGAAATAGAGATCTCTATAGTAATAGAGGATAGATTAGAAATGGTGATCCGTATAGTAACAGAGGATGGACTCTCCTGTGTTTGCTTACTGGTGATCTATGTGCATACTCAGATGTCAGCAGCGACATTTATTCCTATATTACAAATTAATTTGCAAGAAGATATACAGTGTGCTCCTAAAGTCTGGGCACATAGGCAAAAATGCATATTTGCAACATCATTTTATTGAATAGAAATATTAACAGAGGATTCAATATGATTTCAACCATTCGTGATGCAAAGGTTGATGGGCTTACAAGATTCACATAAACTCGATGCGCTTTGCAAGATTCACGTGACTTCGATGGGATTTGCAAGATTCACGTGACTTCGATGGGATTTGCAAGATTCACGTGAACTCGATGGGCTTTGCAAGATTCACGTGAACTCGATGGGCTTTTCAAGATTCACGTGAACTCGATGGGATTTGTAAGATTCGCGTGAACTCGATAGCATTTGCAAGATTCGTGTGAACTCGATGGGATTTTCAAGATTCATGTGACTTCGATGGGATTTGCAAGATTCGCGTGAACTCGATAGGATTTGCAAGATTCACGTGAACTCGATGGGATTTGCAAGATTCGCCTGAACTCGATGGGATTTGCAAGATTCACGTGAACTCCACATTACCTTCTATATGCGTTCAATAAACTGTGTCGTATCTGTGATTTTCATCTTGTACAACTTCTTTATCATACACCAGAAAAATAAGTCATTATTTTTTCTTTCGATAAAATGTTAGATCTATGGATTCAAAAATTATAGCCAATGCGATTTCCTGTGTACAAAATTTAGGGATAAACGGTATATTGTTAAGCATTGCATATCAATGACACTGAATGCTGAAAAATCTCCTTACAGATGAAGAAGGACGTGTATCAACAGAAGTGTGCTTCTACGGAAGAACTCTGAGAATAGGATCGACCGGACATACAAGTAACGAAGAATTTTTATGGAAAGTGGAAACAAAAAGGACACATTTACGTAATATCCGGAACAGACTATTGAAATTTCTAGTGTACATAGTGATGAAAGATGGCTTGGAAAATATGACACTCATAGGGGATAATGAAAGGGAGATGAAAGCAGTGCATGACCTAGCTAATGAGAAATGATTGGAAAAATGACAATCAGGGGAGAGAGCATGAAAATAAGCCTTGCTAAGAGCTAAAGAGGACGAAAATTTAAGGAGAGTCATGTTGTCCATGTCCTAAATAGATTTGAGGACAGCCATGTTATCCATATCCTGAAGGGATTTGACGAGAGTTATGTTTTCTATGTTCAGAAAGGATTTGATGAGAACCATATTGTCCATTTCCTGAAGGGATTTGAAGACAGCCATGTTGTCCATATTCTGAATGGATTTGCGGAGAGCTATGCTGTCCCTGTCTAGAAGAGATTATACGAGAGCCATGTTGTCAATGTCCTGAAGGAATTTGAGGAGAGCCAAGTTGTCCATATCCTGAACGGATTTGCGGAGAGCCAAGTTGTCCATATCCTAAACGGATTTGCGGAGAGCCAAGTTGTCCATATCCTAAACGGATTTGCGGAGAGCCAAGTTGTCCATATCCTGAACGGATTTGCGGAGAGTCATGTAGTCCATGTCCAGAAGGGATTTTACGAGATTCATGCTGTCTATGTCATGAAGAGATTTGCGGAGAGCCATTTTGTCCATGTCCAGAAGAAATACGTCGCATAAAATAATTATATTTTCATTATTATTCCATAGTCTTTGTAAGATCGTGCCTGGTTTTCAAAGGGACAGTAAGGACAATGATATTTAGAATCAAGACGCGACAGTTGAAAATTCTAGGGCAAAAAATGAGCAAATGTAATACTCACAGGACATACGGAAGGCAAAATGAACAGAGTAAAACAATACTGAACCCTCATAGAGAGCCTGGGTAAATTGAGAGCGGAACAAGATTTAGAAACGATAACAAAAGACTAAAATTATTAAGAGACACAAAAAACAGGAAAGACATTAATAAGAATTTACATATAAAGTGTGATCCAATAACTTGGACTGATTTTAAATGTGAATTAATTTTAAGAGTCTAATGATTTTTTCGTTTTCTTTCAGATTTAACAACTTTAGTCTTTGGCAATTTCAACCATGGAAAAATTAACAACCAAACAAGATGGTAAAGTGTCAACAGTGTAATTGGAAAAATTGTTCGTAAATTCAAACTGGGTAGGTGGCAGATGTGAAAACACTATTGCGTGTACGTTTACGCCGTCCAGCAGAAAACATTGCTGCAATGCGCGAGAATGCAGCCGAAAATCCAGACACCACTATTCGTCATCGCGCGCAGGATCTGATCTTCTCCACAACAACGTTACATCTTTTCCAACTGCGCTCTCGGTTAGTCGATTAAGTTGACCCCAAATAATCACGAAGTCCGCGATATGAATTTCTGTTAGAACGTCCATTTTTGTAAGAGGCTTCGATAACTTTAACATGCTATTTAATTGCAAATCTCTCCATGGTTCAAATTGCCAAAGACTTAAGTTGTTAGAGCTGAAAGTAAAAGAAAAAAGATCATTAGACGCTTAAAATTAATTCGCAGTGAAAATCGGTGCAACTTATTTAAACAAACTTTATACTGCTACATCCAAAGCCAAGATATGCGAGTACAAAAATATTAAAAAATTTAAGAAAACTTAAAATATTAAAAATATTTAACACACAAATTAATACGAAACTAAAATAATCTAAATGTTAATTTGCACAAAAGATCATTTATAACTTTTGTTTATTAGACATGTAAGTGTGTCAATTTGTGTCCTAAAATTTCAGCTTGTGTGACGAATATTTATACATTTATGTATTTATTAACTCAAGAATTTTGAAAAAAACTTATAATATTTTTGCTCTTCTATATAAATATTTATTGCATATTGCAAAACAAATTACTTTTATTTATCTTGATAAAGTCCCTCAGAGGACGAAACGCCTAGGCTAAGTTTTCGTTTTGTATTCATATATATATATATATATATATATATATATATATATATATATATATATATATATATATATATATATATATATATATATATATTTGCCTCATTTCCTCATTTCATCTATTTAGTCCTCTAAGATATACACAGAAAATAATCTTGATAAGATCTGGGTCGAAACCGGTCGTTTTAGTTTTTAGTTAAAATGCCATCAAAAACTGACTTATTCCTTCCTTATTGTTGTGGTAGGATCCACCTAATTTGCATAGTGGAGTACCGACCATATAAATATGGTTGGTACCGGGAAGAGAGTGAGAGGAATCACGAGATCCAACCAGAGACTCTGCCCGACTGCGACTCGGTCAACACACATTCCAGGAACGGTCTTCCCAGGAATACACAAAAGACTATATGTAAATATTGTGTACACTTTCTTGTTTCAATACATTTTGTTCTAAGTACATTTTGTCTGGCATTATTATTCCATGCATTAGGCAAGTTTCAACACTTATATATATATATATATATATATATATATATATATATATATATATATATATATATATATATATATATATATATATAAAGCAATTCACCCCAAGCAAGGCGGGAGTGCCACTAACAAGAAAGACGCTACAGAGGATTGAGAACAAGTGTAAACAGTCGTGTTTCAGGAAAGGATACAGGGAAGGGCGTAGAACCAGATCAAGGTACCCGATGTCTAAGGACATTACGCTTGGATATTTGAAGATTATAGTTATCGGGAAAGTAAGGAAGGGAAATGGTGTTCCATAGACGGGAAATGCGAGAGAAAATGCTGTTTGAGAAGAAGAAACGGCTACATTTAACAGTTTGGACTGGTAATGGGTGAAACTGATATGTCAGTCTCGTAGCTCTCTTTAAATTCAAGCAATCTGGGAACCAGCGAAAGTAGCTCCTGGGAACAGTTGCCGTGAAAATATTTGTAGAAGAGACAGAGGGAAGCCACGGTAAAAACACACACATGCACGGACACACACAGACACACAGACAGACACACACAGACACACACATATATATATATATATATATATATATATAAATCTAAATGAAATAAAAAAAACGAAAGAATATTAATCTACAACCCAGATTTTAATTTTTTAATATTTTTGTATTGTTCAATATATATATATATATATATATATATATATATATATATATATATATATATATTATAATTTTATCATATACATAAAAACAGTTTATGCACTACAAAGATGCAACTTTGTTTCGGTGCATGTCAATTGCACCTCGACTGGTAAGAACCAAAAACTGTTTTTGTCTATATGATAAAATTATCATAAATAATTATCGCTCCACTATCGGTATCGAAACATCATTTGAATTAATGCTGTGAACGTGATAATTTATATATCACGTTCCTTCTCATTACATCCTATATGTATATATATATATATATATATATATATATATATATATATATATATATATATATATATATATATATATATATATAATTTTGCTTGTTGCTTCATTCATTAGTTAACTTAAACGTTCATTTCGCTTGGCAATAGTTTTCCTCTCCCGCCTATGCCCACAAATACATGGTATGGCAGCAGCAGAGACAGTAAGTATATACACAGAGAGAGGGAGAGAGAGAGAGAGAGTGAGAGAGAGACTGAGAGAGAGAGACAGACAGACAGGGGTTAGGGAGGTCTGCAAATGTAGGTATACTCTAAATTTCACCTGAGAGTGGTCTGCAAAATTAGGTATACTCTAAATTTCACCAGTTCTCAGACCTATGGACTTCGTCAAGGATTTGTATATTTTCCTTTATTTACTGCTTTCATATAATGAAAATAGCAAACTTATCGTGGAAGAATATGACAGATTTAAGTGAGTGAGAATAATTTTCTAATGTGAATTCAGCAATTAATAGCCAAGAACATTCTTGTAGGTAAATATAAAGCAATCGAAACAGGGAATATTCAACGCCTAATTTTCCGTTGTCTTTCTGTCAACAGAAGACACGTTGAAAATCAAAAATCTAGCGCTTATCAAACAATTTAATAAAATGTGTAAATAGGATTGTCGAAGATAGTATATATATCATCAATAGGGAACATGTAATGGAACCAACGAATCTGGAAAATACCATAACATTAACAATCTTAGACATATGCGATTATGTTCTGGATAAGTCCAATGAATAGGATTTTCAGTGGAAGTGATATGGTAACAGAGATATACAGAAAGAAAGAGAGCGAGAGAATTGTTTTTTTTTTCTTTTTCTCCAGCGAATTAAAGAAAACAAAACAGATAAATATTCGTTCAATGAAGTCATACTTCCACATAACTTGTCAGAGGAAGAATTTATTCTGATTAATACACAATGTTACTCATTTCGAAAACCCTTTCCTTAGTAGAATACTCTCGCTGATCCTATTTGGCACAACCCTGTTTTAGAATATGATTCTTAATAGATTGTCCATAATAACAGGGGCACTTGGAATGATGAATAAATGTCCAATATCTTTGAGACACGTTACATTCGATTTCGAATGTAATAGTTAATTGTCAAGACCACTGAGGAAGGTGCTGTTGATTGTAAAAGGTAGATTTATTGTCATTCAGTTTACAGCAGTGCCCATCTTGTTTAAATATGCAAATTCATGCATCATAATTGTTGTGAATTCCGGGATGAAATCCGGTCTCAAAATGAATGACAAACGCAGGAATGAAATATAGAAAATAAATGTATTGACGTAATAATACAATTCGTAATACGGTTAGTAGATCCAGAAATGCGGTTAGTAGCAATAATAATATATATATACTGTCTAGGAAATTCAGTATGGAAGTAGAACTTCCTTCTGAGTCTCCGTGCTCGCAATAGTGACTCCTACAAAGCGGTTACCTCACACTCTCACTCTCTCACTCTCTGACTGTCACTGTCACTCCACCGGGTATTCATCAGCAGTAGTACAAGTACACACTGGGCGAGTCCACTTGTATAAAAAAGGGGTGGGCCCCTTAATAATAATAATAATAATAATAATAATAATAATAATAATAATAATAAATACAGGCAGACTGCAATGTATCTTCGAAGATCTTCAAAAAGCTATCAAAATACAAGGACCTTGAAATCGAGATCTCAAAAATGTGGCACATGGGAACATTAACAACCCCTATTGTAGTTGGAGCCCTCGGATTGGTTGGAAAAGATTCCAGTAGACTAATTAAAGGGATCCCTTGAAGCCCATGCCTTAAAGAAATACAAAAAACATTGTACTCACGAGTTCAGCCTACACCTTACGAAGGGCTTTGTCTATGTATTTTTTTTTTCCAGTGGAAAATGTCATAATGCCATTTCTAGCCTTAGTACTGAGTATATATCAGAAATCAAAAGAAATATAATAAAGATAATAATAATAGTAATAATAATAGAAAAAATATGGAAATTGAAAACAAGAATATTACCATTCATAGTATGTGCGCTTGGAATTATAGAAAGGGAACACAACAACTCATTGTAAATTCCCTAGAAATCCCAGCTTAAGAGAATTACAAAAAAAAAATGTTTTGATAAGTTCAGACCACACGCTAAAAATATCTTTGTTCATGTAAGGCTAATTATGTTATAGGAGTTTGAAAAACGAATCATGAAATGTCGCCATAAAAACACACCACACATCCTTTTGGTCTCCTCGTAGACTTGGTAGATAATGTGACGATATCAGAAATCGAAATAAAATAATAATAATAATAACAACAACAACAACAATAATAATCATAATAAAAATAATAATAATAACACCAACAACATCAACAATAATAATAATAATAATAATAATAATAATAATAATAAAATAATAATAACAACAGCAACAACAACAACAACAACAACAACAATAATAATAATAATAATAATAATAATGAACAAAATGATTGTCGGAATTTTTCCAATATTTTTCAACAGTTGAAAGTGCGATTTAAGAAAAGAAAATACATAAGACTATAACAGTTTCAAATATTTATATATATCTACAACAAATTATTAAAAAATTAAATATCAACAAAGGAATTTGAAAACCTATCGAAGTATAAAGACCTGGAAATCGTAATAGAGAAATGTGGAAATGGCAAACAAGAATAGTAGCAGGAATGTTTGCAACACAACAACACATTGAAAAACATCCCTGGAAATCCCAGCTTAAGATAAATACAAAAATGCTCCTTGATATATACTACCGAGAAGCTAAGAAGAACTTTCTCCATGTAACGCTATTGATATTGTGGGAGTTAGAAAAACAAATCATGAAATGTGACAATAACAACCCACCATTTCCTGCCTTAGGTCCTACCGCAAAACTTTGTAGGTATTTTGACCATAGTAGACATCGAGATATAATGATGATAATACAGATAATAATAACAACAACAGATGAAACAAGGACGACATGACAAACCTTTGCATGGCCAATATCCAGAACGTGCTAATAAAGCCGATGTTGATAAAGTTAATACTCATCGATGTTTACAAGCATCTGGATTAAAGGCTGAAACAGAAGGATTTATTCTTGCAGCGCAAGACAAGGTCCCATTTCACGAGAAACTTTCGAGCATATAACATAGTGTGGATGCAAAATGCAGGTTCTGTTACAAATATCAGCAAACCATAGTCCATCTAATCGCATCTAAAGATAAAATACAAAAATTAACTTGATAAGTACAGGCCACGCACTAAGAAAAAACTTTCTCCATATAACACTAGTGATGTTATGGAAGTTAGAAAAACTAAGCATGAAATGTAACCATAATAAGATACCAATGACTGGCTTAAGTCTTCCCACAAACTTGGTGGATAGTGTGACCATAGCCAAAATCGAAATATATTGATAATGATGATAATAATAATAATGTAAATTATTATTATTATTATTATTGTTGTTGTTATTATTATTGTTGTTGTTGTTATTATTATTATTGTTATTATTGTTATTATTATTATTATTGTTATTGTTATTATTTTTATTATTATTGTTATTATTATTTTTTATTACTATTGTTATTATTATTGTCATTATTATTGTTATTACTATTTTTATTATTATTATTGTTATTATTATTGTTATTATTATTGTTATTATTATTATTATTATTATTATTGTTATTATTATTTTTATTATTATTGTTATTATTATTGTTATTATTATTGTTGTTATTATCATTGTTGTTATTATTATTGTTATTATTATTATTGTTATTTTTATTATTATTATTGTTATTATTATTATTATTATTATTATTATTATTATTATTATTACCACATTTATGGTTTGCGCACTCGCAACTATTTAGAAGAATTTCTCTTTTATTCTAC
The DNA here is from genome assembly GCA_963932145.1 of Acanthosepion lycidas. Classification (NCBI taxonomy): domain Eukaryota; kingdom Metazoa; phylum Mollusca; class Cephalopoda; order Sepiida; family Sepiidae; genus Acanthosepion; species Acanthosepion lycidas. The sequence continues at coordinate 72,712,131 of OZ010601.1, forward strand.
ACGAATATAGATTGGGTGTGTGCAGTTGGCTGCACTAAATGCTTCAATGCCTAAAGGAGCTGATTTTATCTAAGCTGTGAGTCGGAGCTCTGATGTCACCATCATCCTCCTTCTGAAACATTTAGGTCGGAATGGATGTTATAAGAACAATGATGAATGAGTGAAAGTATGCTGATAATTTGCGAAGAATTATTCATTTGAATATCAGAGGGACATACCGGTTAATATTGGTGTAGTGTTTAAATAACACCAGCATCAACCTCCTCAGCACAACTGCTGAGCCGACATTCTAAATAATCCTTCCTGAAAGATATGTGTAGAAAAAAAAATATGATCCATATTTAAAATTTTGTGGGCATTTAGGTAAACATGCGCAAACCGTAAAGAAATATTAATAGTTGTTTTTCTTTTCTTTTTTTTTTTCATTCTGTTACAAAACTTTCATTGCATTTATGGCACTGAACACATGCGCACGTACACACACACACACATAATGTCGTTACTTCTTTCTTTTCTTTAGAATTATTAAACCAAAACACGGTATCTTTTGTTTCTTGGTTTCGTTTGATTGTTTTGGTATTCATGGTTCACTGATTACAGCGGATGAATTCCTTGTAAGTTTTTGACGAAACAAAAGACAGAAAAAAAATGGACGTGCTGTTTTAGACATAAAACAAGTTTTTCAATTCTTTTTTGTTCATGTCAGATTCATTTAATTTATATTTTCTTGTAGTTTTGTTTTTCCTTTTACAAATCCCTTTTTTTTCTTTTTTTTTTTTTGCGGTGAGAAGATTGTTTAATCTGCCAAGGTATCGTATACTTTTATTGCACGTGTTGGAGTAGCAGGCGGTTGAAGAGGACATGTTACTTTCTTGTATCTCCCCTGAATAAAAAAACGCTCAACATTGTCGAATTCCTATATTCCATAAAATCTGAACTGCGAACGGCTAATATTTTAAATGCTTACTTGCAGAAAGGATAAAAAGCTTTATTTTCTTAAATCCTAATTTAAATCTAGAAAGGTTTGGAATTGCAATACATACGTTTTTGTGCCGTTATACAATTATTTTTAGATCGATGTATGGATCAGTCACACTACATGTAGTGTTGTAGATAAAAAATAGAAAAAACAGTTGAATCTAGAGCATGTTGAGCGAAGAGTACTTTTGTCCATCTACATGAGATTTTATTTTAAATACTTTCACACGAAGCATGGCGATAATGCTACTAAGATGCAAGTATATATACTGTGAGTTTGACTGATTTATTTGTTTAATGGTGTAGGGATACATAAGGCGTTTATCTTCATTTCGTGGCGATATATCACGTGGGTCATATGGCTGCTTGCTTAATGACGTCACTCCATACAGTGACGAAAGCGACTTCAAATTTCAGTTTGTTTATAGCAGCAACACCGTGACGTTGCTTTCTGGGCCATAAATACTATATATATATATATATATATATATATATATATATATATATATATATATATATATATATATATACTGGGCATGATAAATACTAAAATTAGATTTTAACCTCATAGTAGTTAGAACAGGAATAAGGTAAGGACAAGTAGACGGTGTGCACGAATCTGGAAGAAGAAATTTTCATTTCATGATTAGAATGCTATCAGAATTCATTAAAAAATCCTTCCTGCATTCATTAAACAGAACGGCTAGTGCCGCCTTCGTTTGAAATACATACAATATATATATATATTTTAAATCAATTCTTCACAAGAATATGTTTGAGAAATCCACTAGATATTATCGCTCTTTCCTGTATAGACGGGCGTTTCCTTCCTAACCTTTTATTTGCAGTAGTGGGGATGGTCAACATCTTGATTGTGACATTGTTCTCTCTTCGAGATACATGTGTTGTTCGTTTTAGTTGTTGCTTATGTCTGCAAGTGATGGGGTTTCTTTTATATGGTAAAGTCCTTTTATGATGTTCTCGCTCCAGTTTCAGTGGTGTAAAGAAGGATGGTCCTTGCTAAAAGCTAGAGGCTTCATTTGAGCGAAGCAAAGAATAAAGCCCCTAAGACGCAAGAGTTTTAGACAATATGAGGAAAAATCCGCTATTAAGGAGAAAAGATAATAGAAGAACAAGAATAAAGAAAACAGGCGATAACGATTTACATTGCATATAACTTTTGGAAATTTTAATTTGACAGGGAGTCAAGAAGCAGCAAGAGATTTGCACAAATTGAGATATTGAAAGACAATTAGCATAGAATCTGAGACCAGAATATATATATATATATATATATATATATATATATATATATATATATATATATATGTGTGTGTGTGTGTGTATTCTGGCATCAGATTCTATGCTAACAGTCTTTCAGTATCTCACACATACACACACACACACACACACATATATATATATATATATGTGTGTGTGTGTGTGTTCAGTTTTAATTTTGTGTAATTAAAATTTCTCTTTTAGTCGCACACCACCATTCCCTCCTCCTCATTTACTTTATTGAGTGTGTCTTCATTTGTATTCCAAATCGACAACGACTACCTTTGAAAATGTGTTGGCCGAAAGGTACCTTAAGTATGACGTCCGTTTTTCTTATATATATATATATATATATATATATATATATATATATATATATATATAATACCCCGGACTGATATATTAGATTGACAAGGGAAGGGAAAGCAAGAGAGAAAAGGAAAAGAAGAAGAAAAGTGACGGATAGTCAGGTTCTTTTAAAAAGTGAGATAGAGAGAGTCGTTTGAAAAGAAAGGGGAGGAGGAAAATAATGAATAGGTAGCCTAAACTGCCTGACCCGCCCAGGAATTTTGCCCTTAAAGCGTTTACAGCGTGGAACTTTGTATATCGACTTATACAGTAAATTGAACGATACGGCTAATTATTTTAGGCAGGAGAAATCAATCCAATTCTAAAGTAGTTAGTCTACTAAAAGAGTCCTTAATACAAATAATGAATAAAAATTGCAATAATGTTAAACATAAATGAAGGAATTTTAAATACAGATCAATAATAAAGGTAAAATTAGAAAACTAAAACCTGAGTAGGATAATGTATGGGTAATGATACAAAAGATGTTAATTTAGAATTATAAATGTTGTATGCATCGGTAAGACTGTCATAGATTCAACTACATATAAAGAAACACGCAAAAAACACAAAACCGTGTGAAACGCAATATCAACACACATCCGCGCAAAGACATATACATACACAAATACATACATACATACACATGAATGCATGTAGACTCATATGTGCTATTACCCATATAAACGAATCAACACTTCAAATGTGCATCCCCGCCAAAAAAAGAACGTATGTAGGGGATTTTTACTTTGTTATGTCTACACGTGAAAATCTGTTAATTCCGTTGATTTAAAAACTGGTTAACATTTCAGTATTTAATTATTGCAGTTTCTGTCCCAGAATTTGTTGGGGGTTTGAGACCGACAGATGATTTCCCATTTGATTAATGTGGTGAAACCACTATCTTTTATCTTCCAATAATCCTTGGATAGAGCAGTTTAGTATCTGAAGAAAGCATTTGAAAAGCGAGGTCGGTGACTGTATAGTCGTTGTTTCCAATTTCCTACGCATATCCCGATATATGTTTATTTTTTTTTAATGTTTACTTTCAGATAAATGGTAGTTTGGTATATCTTTTCGAATTACAGGAACCTCAATCGAAATAAATTATAACCGAAATGAATCATTAAGATCTTCTTCTTGATTATTATTATTATTATTATTATGCTCTGTAGTCTACATTGAGCCCTCCCTGGATTAATATCATCCTTGGAATTATCCCTACCAGTCACAAATTGACAATATATATATATATATATATATATATAAACCATTCGACCTTGCATGGAGTATTGCTGCCATATATGGTCTGGAGCCCCTACTGTTTGCCTCGGCGTTCTTGATAAGATCTAAAGACGGATATGCAATGTAATTGCCCCCGATCTGGCATCTCGTCTGCAGTCGCCCTTCAAAGACACGCCGTCGCCTCTCTCTATCTTTTCTACAAATAGTTTCATGGCAATTGCTCCGATGATCTGCTTTCGCTGGTTCCCAGACTTCGCGAATTCAAGCGTCCTACGAGGCTGGCATCCCGGTCTCACCCATTCAATGTTGAAACTGTTAAATGTAGCCGCCTCTTCTGCTCCAATAGCTTCATATCTCGCACCTCTCGCCTGTGGAACTACCTTCTCTTTTTTCCTGTTTCCCTGAGAGCTATAATCTCCAACTATTCAAATGTAATGTCAATCGACATCTCCAGTTACCTTGATCTATCCACTATCCCTCTCCTCATCCTTTCTTCTATCACTCCTGCTCTCGCTGCAAATCCTCTATAACACATTGCGTGCTAGCGGCTTCCCGCCTTGCTAGGGGTAAAATGCTTAAATTTAAATATATATATATATATATATATATATATATATATATATATATATATATATATATATATATATAAAGAAAAAGGGTTATATGATTCTCTCTGCGCTACAAAGCTTAACACTAGCGTTAAGTCGCTATCTTCCTTATTCTAATAATTTCCACTTCCTTCAATTTCCGTTTCAATTCATATCTCATTTAGTAATGCTCTACCCTGAGATACTCTCGAGCCTAGTAATATGTGAGTAGAAAAAAACATATGGTAAAACATTTGGCGAGAAGTTAATTTCGATAAGCTAGAAGCGATTTATGGAAGAACGCACCTTAGAAAGAACCTTACTTAAAATATCATAAGAATTTTGATAAAACTGTCATTTTTTTTATTGGTAAATTGACTTCATTTTTTTTTTTTATATTTCATTTTCTGTACATATGTATATATCTGTCATTTAGCATGTTTTTATTTCTGTTTTAGGATTTCTTTTTGCACTTGCCAATATTGCATAGATTCTTAAGTTCCCTGTCTTTTTGAAAAGGCTATTTATGATAAATTTAATAAATCGTTCAGTGTTTATAGGAAATGCATCTCTCCTTGCTTTAACCAGACTAATTTTTTTTTTTCGTGGTGTCTTCATAGTTCCGTGTTCTTTATTTTATTTTCTCTTTCTTGATTTTGGTTTTGGTATTCTCTTCCATATTTTCTTGAATTCTGCATTTTTCAGTTTATCGATTATGAAAAAAAAAAAAACAAACAAAAAAACAAAAAACAAAAAAAAAACAGAAAGAACTTATCAATATTTTGCCCTCTTTTAATTTCATTTCAACCTCGCAATCCCTGCATCGATCATTCAATTTCTGAAATTGGTTGTGTTTGTATTTATTTAGCTTTTCGATTTTATTTTATTTTCAAATTCTTTCCACTTTATACGACTTTCCGCATTTTTTCAAGTTACTTTTTATTTGAGGTTTTAATATTTTCAAAATAAGATATTTATTTCTCTCTCCATCACAAATTTTTGCGTTCAAGATTTATTCTAGCAAAATATTCATTTCCGTTATAGCACAAGGTGGGAAGAGAGAGAGGAGATGAAGTAGTCTGGTATATATATATATATATATATATATATATATATATATATATATATATATATACGTATATATATATATATATATATATACGTATATATATATATATATATATATATACGTATATATATATATATATATATATATATATATATATATATACGTATATATATATATATATATACGTATATATATATATACGTATATATATATATATATATATATATATATATATATATATATATATATATATATATATATATATATATATATATACACATACACTACTGGTACAAAATTTCAGGAACTACTGTGTGTTTGCTTTTATATTTCTCTCATACTCTAATACCGAAAAGCTCAAATATCTATTCGTCTCGCCATAGTACATTTTTCAAAATTATGATTATTGTGCATGAGAAAAATTATATTTTATTGTCACCATTAACTCCTACATAGACTTTCTGAGATTACCAACATTTTCAAGTAATTTAAATATTAACCCAGTTTCTAAATGTTAACTCAGCGCTGACTAAAGTTGTAAACAAAACATAAGTAGGTCTATCTGTTTGATTTTTGTTGGTTGGTTGGTCGTTTTGTTTGGTCGCATATTAACCTAAATGGGTCATTTAATACTAATAAAATTTTTGAAATAGATTCATAGCGATAGTTTGGTAAAAAAAAGGTGTGTATGTACACATATATATTTGAGACATTTTTCAATTACTCATATTTTTGAGTACAATCCAAATTCCTTTAGAAAATTTACAATCTTGGATGATTTTATTTTCGTAAATTGTTTTTTTTCCTTTTTAAATTAATTACTTGGTAATATTTTGTTCACAGTATTTTGTATTCAGAGTTCCATTCTCCAATTTTTTTTTTCAAAGAATGTATAGCTGTTTGTATTACTGGTATGGTATTTTTAAGTATTGCTGGTAATAATTTTTTTTTATTACAGGGTATTTCTGGTATTAAAACCTATTTTTACACAAGTTTGGGTGTTAACTATTTGCTCATAGCTGGGACCCTGACAGGTGCTACCACCACGGGTCAGGATGGACCTTGGAACAAAAGCAATTAAGAGATGGTTCCACGCTCCTCAAAAGCTCCTGATCACAGGCCTTGCTGTTGGATTTAGTTTATCGTCTTACACAGGACGCGGATGCAGTTTATCGTCATACCCAGGACGGCTGTCTGTTTGAAGAAAAAAATTTGGGCAATTAATCCAGTTATTTGTATTTTATTATTCGATCGAGTTAGCTCGGACTTGAAAGTGACTATCACGCCAACCATCACGCTCCTGCATCAAGTTTGAAATGTCATTAGGAAGTCATTCTCTCGCATAACATAGCTGGCCAATGTAGGTGATTGCTGAGCGACCAATTCGTCTTATTCTATGGCTAAGTGTTCAGAACAGTAGATCATTCGTAAGTTCTTGTTTTGCTCGCCAGCAATATCTTTCGATGCGCATTCTTCGTTCGCGCAAGACTGTAGAAATATCAGGGATGGGTCCATACAGCTGTAATTTAGTTGTAAACCTGTGAAATCACGACATTATTTTAAACGTTATTTTTTAAATTATTTTTAATATGGACGTAATTCGCACAAAATGGCAAAATCAAAGCAGCTAAACATTGAGTTGAGGGCACAAGGTTAAATTATATTCCAAGAAGGCTACTCTCAATGACAAAACGTCAAGAAATTGAAAATTTCTAGACATGGCGTACAGCATTCGTTAGAAATAAAATTAGAAATTGGCGCAAAGCTTAACAGTAAATGAGATGTAGAACAAAAATTGGCAAATGTTTCAGAAGATAAACCATTGTTTACTGAGAACAAATGAAATAGAAGGAAATGTCCTACAATTTTAACAACTAATCTTCATTCTTCTCAATAACATTCAGCGCCACTCTCAACTGTGAAAACTTAACTTAGATTAGTGAGACTAATGTGCTTCATAGCCATCAAAAAACCCTGTTACTGAGGTGAATAAACAAAAAAAAGTCTATTATGGGCAAAATGCATGAAAAAGGACATTGAAAGTGTGGAAACGAATATCGTGGACAGAAGAGATCAAATTTGCACTGGTAGTAAGAGGAGGGTGTATGCGAGAAGAAAGACAGGAGAAAGGCTGGATGATGTATGTGTGGTTCCAAAGTTAAGAAGGATGGTTTGCTGTTTCAGGTGGAGAGAGGGATGTGTATTGGATTCAAGTCAAAGGAATAATGAAAAAGTCACACACACACACACACACAAAAAAAAAAAACATCATTCGATTTTACCATCTGGTTTACGAATAAATGGAAAAAAAAGATTCATTATTCAACATAACAAATGATACGAAACACACTTCCAAAATGTATTACAACATTTTCGAAATTATGATTTGGCCGCTTGATTCAACTGATCTCTCCCCCATTAAAGCAATATGGGATGGATTGGATACGAGGCATGGAAATGTATATCGAAGAATGAGACTGAGGCAGTCAGTTATGTGCCATGCGTGATACACACGTAGGCAATCATGTATCTTCCGATACATGACTGACGAGGCAGATTTTTTATTTCCGCATTTCTTTCAGTTACAGTGCCCGGTCTGTACTGCTATTTACCCATATTTAGCTGGGGCGGGAAGAAGAACAGGATTCATACCGACCCAAGGGTATTTGCACGTAA
>OZ010601.1:72725314-72765314 GCA_963932145.1 Acanthosepion lycidas
ACATGACTGACGAGGCAGATTTTTTCCGCCATTGCCATTTAGTTCTCTGACAGTGAGTTCTTAATAGGAACTCACTGTCAGAGAAACATTTAAGACTATGTTCGTTCAGGACGTGGGCGATATGACTCTCCACAGCCTCCTGTCATTTGTAGCTCTTAATATGATTTGCCTTTTTGCTATCTCTCTCAATATCTATTCTGCAAACTTTTTACACAATTTCATTTGGTAGGTTGTACGCCGCTATACTTTTTAAAACAGTTATTTTTTTGGTATCTGTCTATATTTCTGAGATGAGGTATTATGTACATTATTTACATTATTCGGACGATTGTCCTCATCTTTGTCGCCATATTTATTACAACGTTTCAGCCGTTGTACGCTCCGACCTTCTTCAGGTGGTTGGAATGTCGAACGTAACCGTTTATTTCGCTCACTGGGGTAGACTGTTCTCAAGGACACATGGAACAGTGGATAAAGGTGTTGGTTAGATGCAGTGACAGGACCCAAAGAGTGTGAGTTCAATTTCCGTTTAGGGGCAGTGGAGAACTTTCAGAGGGAAATTAACAGGAGCTAATTAGGAGAGGGAAATGAACAGGAGATAACTGACATCAATTAAACATGGCACGTGGAACTAGAACAGTTTACCACAGTGAGCGAAATAAAGGGTTTACTGCGACATTCCACCACCTGAAGAAGACCGGAGCGTATAACGGTTGAAACGTTCTAATAAACATAGCGAAAAAGATGGGGACAATAGTCTGAATAATGTGCATAATACCTCATCTCATACCTCATCTCATCATAAGTTTTTTTTTTTTTAAATATAAAGGAAATTAGCACATTAATTTCTACCATGAAATCCATTATTAAGCATCATGATTATCATAATGGTTAGTGCTATGATCGGGTGTGGTCGAAGGGTCGCTGCGATCAGGTACCTCAGTATGTTTCGGTTGCTTTTCAATGTCTGAGTATCTGAGGGTCTGAATGATCTTCCTCGAGTTCACCCAGTGACATTGCCACCACATTTTTTTTCTTTTTGCCTTCTTTTTGACTAAGTTGTAATTTTAAAGGTTGTGAGGTGGAATGACTTGGCTATTATGACATTCCAACCACCTGAAGAAGGCCAGAGCGAATAACAGCCGAAACGTTGTAATAAAGATATGGGAACTGGCTGGAGAACTTTCAGAGGGAAATTAAAAGGAGCTAATTAGGAAAGGGGAATGAACAGGAAATAACTGGCATCAATTAAACACGGCACGCGGAACTAGAACAGTCTACCCCCGTGAGCGAAATAAAGGGTTCAGTTCAATATTCCAACCACCTTAAGAAAGCCGAAGCGTACAATGGCCGAAACGTTGCAATAAATATGGCGACAAAGATGAGGACAATAGTCCGAATAATGTAAATGTTATTTTTTTTACGTACGAAACCATTTTAACTGCATATGGATCTGTGAAACTAGATTATAAGATTTTAAAAGGACAAATAATTTTGCAAACTTGTTTATAATTTTTTCGGCATATACTCCGCATACAAGAAAACACTACAGGAAACTTTGTCAAAAGTAATATACTTAGGCAGAAGTGTCAGGCGATAGCTGAAATTTCTGAGAAATATGATAAGGAAAGAAGGGCACCTCGATGTGGAGTAATGGTTAGGAAGCCTATCTTGCTAGATTATTTACGACTGAATAGTGAGTTCGATCCCCACTAGTTGTCCCAAACTTTTGGCCTTGTTCCACATTAAAGCTTAGAAGATCACTATAATGAGGAAAGGGGATCTGGGGAATTTAATACTCATAGGATAGAAACAGAGAGAAAATACGATTAACCTGCTCTGCAAGTGTGTGTGAATTGATGCCGTATCGGGGGTAAAAGGATCAATACTTGTTTAGAGCTACAAGGGATAGGAAATTATGTAGAGGCCTAGTCACTCATGTCCGGAACATAAAAGAAAAGAACCAGTTGTTGATTCGTTCAAATAGTTACAAATATTAACGTTAAATTCATTTTAGTATCTGATGGCTATTTATGCTACATCTCATAAATAACATGGAAAGTATTAGGTTGGTGCAAAAATAATGACGTAATAATGTCGTTTTTTGACGTTAAAAAACACGTCAAAAAACGTCATTATCTTTGCACCAAAGAAATATGTTTAGAGATGAGCCCAGATGTTAAAAATGTCTTATTATAAAGAGAACCTTTGATAAATATTGAATACCAAGAATTATTATTGTTCAAGTGCTGTTTGTAATGGTTTTCTTACATTCAAACTATTTAAATATGACTCTCCACAGCCTCCTGTCATTTGTAGCTCTTAATAAGATTTGCTTTTTGCTATCTCTCTCAATAACTATTCTGCAAACTGTTTACACAATGTCATTAGGTAGGCTGTGCGCCGCTATACTCTTACCTTCAATCTGCCCTGTGGGTGTCAGATTTTCCTAGCCCTCGTTGAGTGTCTTCTCCGTTTAGTTTTCGTATATTCCTCCTACCTAGTCTTACTAACTGAATAAGAGAAATGAGATAGTTCTTCGTTTTCTACTTCATGCGCCGTGTCCCCTCAGGACGTAAGCGACCATGGCTCTCCACCATTTCCTATCCTTTGTAATGCTTTATAAATTTCGTCTTTTTGTTATTTCTCTCAAAACCGGTTCCGTCATGGCTTTAGGAAAGTTCACTAAGTATGTTATGCGTTGTTTTTCTCTACCCCTCTTGATTGCAAACTCTCCTGTGAGTAACCGATTTTCCAAGCCCTATTTTCTCATTATGTGTACTAGAATTTCCAGTTGTTTCTATCTGATTTTATGTCTAAGTGGTCTTTTGTTTTCCTGATCCTAAAAACTTTGTTGTTGCTCGCATGTTCATTCCAGGGTATTCTGAAAATCCTTCCGTAGAATCATAATTCTATGTCTCTATATCTCTTCGTCATCTGTGCAAAGAATAACCAGTATTCACTGGCATAGAGGCGGACCGATATTACATAAGAGTTGAGTTATCTTTTCCTTGTTTCTGAAGCAATTTAACTATTTTTTTCATAATTTCATTATATTTTGGAAGGCACAATTCCCGATGGGCGTTCGGTGTCATATTTTCGGCCCTCTATTAAAATAGTTCCTATTTATTTAAAACTTTGTAGTTGCACAATATTTTTGGGAAGCCTTGTATTTTTGAGTTCGCACCTTGGTTCGTTAAATTTGAGTACAACCACAAATACTGTCGTCTTACAGTTGACAGTCCTTTTTCTCGCTTTCTTTTACTATCTTCTATAGGAATTCTTCTGGGTTACTTCCTGTGTCTGCTATCAATCGTGTCTTATCAGTATATTTAATGTTGCTAAGGTTGTGGCCGGGGGTAATAAATCCTGGTAGGACTTCTAATTCCCTTAAGATGGCCTATTCCTAAACGATGAACAATTCGAGTAAAAAACACGCCTGTGATGTCACACCGGCCTCTCCGCCCCCGTACTATCCTGTGACGACCAATGTGACTTGGTATTGGTTGCGGCGCCAAATGTGACGTTCTAACCCTTGGCTGATTCGGATAGGAATCTGGTTAGATTCGGTATCAGCTTTGTCGTTCCCAGCTCGCCTCCAACGTCTGGTTACCGAAGTAACTGCTTTGATTTCTAGTCTAACCTAACCACGTTGGGATTTGATCTTAGGCAGGCGAAATCAATCAGTCGCCGGGCCGTAATGCAAGCCGAATTCGAGCATAGGTGACATTGCACAAGTATATGTAAAAGAAAATAAAGTAACAACTCGAAAGGTTCAAATGTGTTAAAAAAAGAATAACAAATATTTTTATGTCTGGTTGCTGAATACAGAACTGCGTCTTTCTCCCAAACCGCTTCTATGGAATATGTGACTCTGTGCGTTTGTTAGGCGAGTCTTAATATCTTAAGTTGTTTTAAATAACTGATTTTTGGTATCTTCAGGCGATATTCGTAAAACTTGTTTTGTGGTGTGAGTCTAAGTCGTTCTTCAAAAAATAAATTGTTTTTGGTTAGAAGTCTAAGTCGGAATGCGTTGATATCTTTCAGTCAGCTTCCTGCGAGGGTGGTCCGTCTGCGTCTGTCCGCTTCTGCTGTCTTCTCGGAACTGCAACTCTCTACTCTGTTTATATGGACGCTGACCAAAACCGGGTGTGGGCTTGTCGTGGTTTGGGGTTCCTCGATAATTCCAAATCCACAATAAAGATTTCTTTGTTTTCGGACAGGAAAATTTATCACTTTCCATTTTTGGAAGTCCATTACTTTCTGCTTTAGAGTGGTTCTTAAGGGGATCGTCCTCCCAAATTCTTCCCTTCTCATATTGGTATCTCACATCAATCCCATCAGAGGGCGTCAACAAGTTTCCCTTCTTTCTCATAGTGGTATCTAACACCAATCCCCTCAGAGGCGTCAACAGGCCTCCCCTCCTTCTCATATGTTTACCTTCGCCCATTGCTCACGGCACCATTCAGCCAATGAACGCTCAGCAGCGTGGGTGTGGCTAGTCTGGCCTCAGTCCCCAATTATCGCTCAAAGGAAAAAAAAATATTTTCCTTTTTCTTTTCTTTCTTTTCTCCGACTGAGACCCTACGACTCGTAGTGTGGTGCTTAATCTCTATCATAACCGAATGTCATCTGGAATTTATCAACGAGATTTTCGTCAAATGATTATCATCAGAATGGTCAAGTGAATCTCTTTGTAACCTCAACGGCTTCGTACTCCTATCGTCAACAGTCTGTCCTGGTAACAAACTTTTATCATGCCAAGGTCTGAACATAAAACAGGTGTCTTTTCCCAAAACCAAATGACATCTCCGAAAGATAGTTAATGATTTATTCTTTCCCCTTCTTTTTTCTTTGGCGGTAGTGTCAGCTGATACCATTCTCGGTCAGTGCTTGACCTAATTACGATTATCTTCCAGCATTCTGTTTTGTAGGCCACTTGACCAATTTGAAATTGTCATTATTGCCATGGGCAGATTGCTGTCTTTTATTCGCCGCGTCATAGCATAAATTCATTCCGACAGATCCGAGATCTTACGAATTTCTTATCTTCTGCGAAAAAAAAAACTTTTTTCTTCTCAAATGAAAATAGAATCTTTACCACTTTTCTTTGTTAAAAAAAATAACATCGCTCAGTATGTCTTTCGTGATAACTTCTTCTCGCCTTAATTATTTCTCGATTTTAATTTTCACGCGACGGCTAAATAGTGTCACACGCCCTTGTCTCCAGCCCGTTTCTAATTTTATGTGTTGACTGAATTATTTTCTACTTTTTTGGTCACTCCAATTTGTTATTCGTATGTTCAGCTGTTCCTGTTGATAAGAGTTTAAACGTCAACTTTAATGCTTGACAAGTGATGTTTCCAGTATTGTTGCAGTCTTTCAGCGTATACTCAATATGTTTAGTTTTGAAAATCAAGGAGAATAGATTTTCTGTGGTCCAGAACTCATGTATGAAACCAGTAGCCGAAGGTTACCATTCTTTTTTTTTTTTTTTTTTGGACACTGAGCATGAATAATATGAGGCAGGGTCAGTTGCTATTAAAAATCTCTGAGACAAATAATGCTGAAAGACGACTTGGAGAATTTAGTGATCTTTGCACGTTGACTGCCAGACATTATTTCCCTTGATGTCCCAGGGTCCCAGCACTATAACCTAACTGTTTCATATATGTGGCAAGGATAACATAGGTAGTATTTCGTACCCACGACAAAGCGCTGTGACGTTCGGTACCTGAGCACAAAGGTCTGAATAATGTAAATTGTGTAAATAGTTACAATAACTCATCCCAGAAATATAGACAGATCCTGAAGAAGGCCGGAGCATGCAATGGCCGAAACGTCGTGAATATGGCAACAAAGACGAGGACAACAGTTCGAACAATGTAAATTGTGCAAATAGTTACAATAACTCATCCCTGAAATATAGACAGATCCTGAAGAAGGCCCGAGCATGCAATGGCCGAAACGTCGAGAATATAGCAATAAAGATGAGGACAACAGTTCGAACAATGTAAATAACGTAAATATTTACAATAACTCATCCCTGAAATATAGATTGGTTTGAATTGATTTGGTTTGGTTTACGGCATATAAACCTCACTGGGTTATTTAATACTGACACAATTTTAATTGTTGGTAATGTTTTTCTTCAAAAATCTATTTCTGGGAATATTTTTCCTTGAAGAAATCTATATCTGGTCATATTTTTTCCAAAGAATGTATAGCTGTTTGTATTGCTGGTATTTATTTTAAAGTATTGCTGATAATAATTTTTCCATAAAAAATTATTGCTGATAATAATTTTTTCTGGTATTAAAACCTATTTTTACACAAGTTTGGGTGGTAACTATTTGTCCATAGCTGGGACCCAAACAAGTGCTACCACCCCAGGTCAGAGTGGATCAGGGAACACCAGCAATTAAGAGGTGGTTCCACATTCCTCAAAACCTCTTGATCAGAAGCCTTGCTGTTGGATCTAGTCTATCGTCTTACCCAGGATGTCAGAAATATAGACATATACTGAAGACGGTCAGAGCGTACAACGGTTGAAACGCCGTGAATATGACAGTAAAGATGATTACAACAGTCCGAACAATGTAAATAGTTTAAATAGTTACAATACTTCATCTCAGATTTTAAACCATAATGTTGCCAGCTATACCGTTTTGAATCTATAATGTTGCCAGCTATACGTTTTTGACTTTTAAAGTCCCTCAAAATCATTTTCGGCATAAAGTGACCCCTAAGGTTGAGATGCCGTTAAACAAAACAATTAATCAATCAATCAAGAACATGAAGAAATTATTTGCAAAAACTGAACCAAAAATTATATTGGATTTTCTAAAAAGAATTGGTCTCTTATCAAAGATGTAGACTGATGTGTAAACAACATATCCTACCTTTTACCATTTTGCAAATAAAATGTCCTTATCAAATGGAAATTCTTGACTTAAACAAAAATACCTAGTGTGCAAGCAAATTAGCTCTAGCTTTCTAAAAATGTTCCATACAAAATAGGCATTTAAAATCCATATATTTGGCATATATATATAAACTGGATTTGGCATTAAATAACCCACAGTGGTTGATATGCAATAAACCCCAAACAAACAAACAATTCATCTAAGCAGATTATTAGCATTCGCCATTTTTCGCTTGAGAAATAAGAAACTTTCGGAAATATCATTATCCTAGTTGCAAAACCAAATTTTGATTTTGGTTTAAGCCATTTTTAGGCCATACACTGTATTGGAAGCTCTGAAAATCGAGAACAATATATCGTTCGTGGGCATGAATTGGTGCCAGAGTTAATGATGACATCGAGCTTTTATAGGCATCTGATTAATGTACTGCCTTCTTCTTATAGAAACTCATTGAAGACGAGAACATAGGTGATTATCATTGGGCACTGGTAGGTAATTTATACAAAATGCTACTGACATTACCAAGATACACTAATAGAATATGAAGTTAATACTCAGTAAATGACGACACCATCTTTGATCTGACTATATTATGCACGGTTAAGAGACATATTAAAGATTTTACAAGGGTTTTGTCCACCCTTTCATGTAGTAAATCTCATGCATGCACAGTCTTTGTGTTTAATTAAGTGGTTTCCAGACGGTGTGGCGCGCATCACAGGTACGACTGAAGAGGATAGCACATTAAATGATGGAAAGCAACTCAGATTTAGAAGCAGTTTCAAAAAAATCAATATGATTTAAAAATTTTAAATATATTTTTTTATTGATTACTTGTAATTGCATGCATGAGTTCGATTTTAAATAAGTATAAATAATATTTGATAGCTTTTATCACTGTGGTAGTTTTGCGTTATATCAAGTCTTAAGAATATAGAAACTAGGGTCCTCATATTGGAGGAGAGAGTTATCAATGATAATGTTCTGACCTCGAAACCATGGTTATCTCCCTTTGGTCCACTCTCTGGACTTTCTTTGCCGTAGGGGTGATTCTGTTGGTGAGGCGCGAGCAAATTTTAATTCCAAAAATGCCGTCCAGAGAAGGAAAAAAAAAACTATGGGAGACACTGGTCTAAGTTTTATACTCTGATACAGTGTTCGATGAATTACATTTCGCATATTGAAAACATTAATACATTGGACAAATCCCACCGCTGTAATTAGATTCCCAATGACTTTCCTATAAATACTTTCATGCTAATTCTTCGGATAAACTCTCGTTTATGGTACATTATGAATTTAAGCTCCAGTACTAGATTTGCGGCTAGGTCTCATCCTTTTACAGTTAACCTGGCTAAATGTAGCCATAAGTCCTTTTAGTTAATTTTGTCTCTTTCTTATCACGCCAAAAGCATGTCCTGCCATCCATTTACACAAGCTTATTAGGCAGGTTATGCACCGTTTTACTGTGTCGCCGTTGTCTTCAATGTCACAGCGTTCTGCTAGAGTGGTGATATGGTCTCATTTGTTTTACAGTTGAAATGCCTACCGTAAGTTCTATGCTGTTTCTTTAACCATATTGTTGAACTCAATTCCATGTTCTTTCTTTTTAATCAAAACTGAAATTCAAAAATGTAAATACAATGCCAATCGTTAAGTTCTGTTCGCGGTTCTTAATAATGGTTTCTTTTTCTTCTATTCTTCCACACTGAGTAACTCCTGGATTAGTACCTTTGTTATCTTGCTTAGAGTGAAATTAGTAAAACATACTTACACCCATAGTAAAGTTACCGAATGGCTGAAAGTACCGGCGACCGCAAAGATCGAAGAATTCTTAAAATGCCAGACTCTATAGAATCCGAAGATCTATCAGAGAAATGTGGTACTATTATTCTCAATACTTGCAAGCGAAAACCTTCTTCCTGCAGTAATACGCGCAGACAGATGTCTTATACGACAACAACAACGCCGTTCTGTCAGGCACAGCTGCACTTAGAATATATTAATCTTGGTGACAGTCTGTTTTACCTGGTCGTCCAGGATCTGGTCTAATTGTGTAGGAATGTTCATTCGACGATGGTTGTCCACGTGTAAGCACCAGTATCTAAATAATAAGAAATGTCCTTCCAGTTTCCTGTTATTTGATTCAACGGCATATCAAATCCTTATGGGTCATTTAATTTCAAAATTTAATTTTCTTGGGAGCGTAGAATAAATAAATATATGTTATGTCATTCTGCTTTCACAGTTGAATACATGGTAAATGTTACTCAGCTTTTGTGCATATACATGTGTGTGGCCATAAATATGAGATGCAGTGATATGTATGTTTTTAAGATATATTTTTAATACAGTTTGATTTAAGAAATTGTAGAATATTATATGGATTGATGTCATAAAAGTTCATATTGGTTGTTTAGTAGATTGGTTATTTTTGTTTATCGTTATATCAATCACTATGGGTTACTTAATGTCGGACTCTAAATAATTTGACCAATTTTATGACTTCATCTAAATTTTGAATATAAAATGCGTTGCTGCTTATATATTTCTGTCTTTAACAACATAAATATATTGCTGGGGTTTTTACTCTTAAAGTGTAGATTTATAATTTCGTAGTGTTTTTTTTTTTCTGCCGGGGCTCACAATTTGCCCATAAGAGGAAGCCTAACAAGTGCTACGACCCTGGGTCTGGGTGATCTCGTGAACAACAATAATTAAACGGTGGTTCCAGGCTCTTCAAAACCTCTAACCTCCCGATCAGAGAATTTGCATTCCAGATTCTCATAAGACACAAGCCAAGTACTATCACATGTCCTTAATTTAACAGAAAGAGCATGCATGCATATACATGCAATGTGTTATTTTACGGCATTAAACTTTTATCTTAAGCAACTAAAGCTCAAATACAGGCGATTCATCTCTACGATAGTTTTTACATTAGAAGATGACCTAAGAATTATTGCTTCTGTCGCACTCCCCTATATGACTATTGGTGAATTAACTCCCTTGCTTTAAAAATATTTGAAATGTATACTTTTCTTGCTAACGTATATCGAGGGAACTCCTCCTAATTTTCAAAACCGCTACTGGGGTCGCTTTGTGGACTATAAATATTCAATAATATTTTTTTCATTCTCTTCATACTTTTCCGCTTATACGACTAAATGTAAATCTCTCGCGGAGAACGCGTTCCCTTTTGGGAAACGCAGGAACAATATATACATACACACACACATACGTACATACGCACATTCACTCAATACTCGTACTTTGGACCCAAAAAGTTTTCACATTCATTTGGCACACACATTATTTATCTTTGTTACTTGTAATCTTTGTTGTTAATACATTAATATTTGTTTGCGTATATATATATATATATATATATATATATATATATATATATATATATATATATATTGGCTCTTGTCGCTTCTTTACATTTCTTTACGTGGACTCACATTCCGAGTCTGCTATGTTTTTTGTGGGCATTTCAAGAGACATATGTGGTTATCGCTCAACGCGTACATTGGCCCGCAACACTTTTAAGTATATAAAATAAGGGTTGAGTGGTATACTTTCGAGAGGCTTCCCGTTTTATTTTTTAGCGATGTAGATACAGCATATACAGTGTGCGATAATGGACCATCATCAAGAAATGAACTGGTGACAGACCTGACCCGAAAGCGCCATGACCTCTGATGTCCTGATGTGACATGGGACATAAAAGAATAAAATAAACAAACCAATTTCAGGATTTGCAGAAATAATTAATGGTGATTACTCATGACTTTCGAAAATGGAGGCCATACACCTTCAAAATTCGAAAAAATCATTTGAAAATATTTAAGTTCGGAGACATGCCCAGAGGTTATAAAGTATATATTAAGAACCTAGTCCCAAATAATTATTGTAGTCTTCAATTTAATATTTTAAAATTGTTATTGAAAAACTTTTTATTATTATGTAGAATCCTATTTTAACTGTATATCAATCTACGTCTTACTCAGGTTGACTAATGGAAAATATAAATAACATTAAGAGTTCAAGTGCGAAATCTATAGATTATTCTTTGAAAATATTTCGGCAACTATTCTATATGTTTCTTATTGAAAATGAAGTACAATCGATTTGTAAGTGGCCAGGAATTGTTGCAAAAATAAAATTGCAAACACGTGGCTAAAAGAAACATTCCAGAAGTGTGACGGAAATAGTTTATGAGTCAGTTGTAGCTGACAGTTGAAAATACTGAGGTCACATAACGAGGAAAGACAGCTTGCTGAGTTTAATACTCACAGGACAAAATAGCGGAGCGAATGTTTTAACTGGCACGTTTGTTTGAATAGATGACCGTACGGGGACAAAAGGGACGGAAAAGACTCAGAAATAGCCGAGTGTTCCGTGGCAAGGTACTGACACAAGAAACCGGTGGCAGAAACGTTGTCAGAAGCAATATCACGGGGTAGCGAGCGTGAAGAATATGGTGAGGCGTCAGTTGTAAGATTTGTTCAAATAGACACCAATGTTTGGCAAATAGTGGTTCTCATCACAGACATTGTTGCGTTGATTTTGGCAAGGTTGAGAGACGTGACAAGGCATTAGCAAGAAACAATAAGTTTATCAGCCAGGGAAATTCCTTGCTAATAAAAAGATCTGTGCGTCATCTGCCAAAAGCCTGAAGGTGGATACAGCATTGTTGCGTTTCTCGAGACAAGACGTTCGATACTTTTTATTGCTGTAAAAATGCCAACTCAGCTATTCTTCTTCGATTTCAATACCAAATGTAAGAGGTGCCGTCGCAAACGGTGTAAGGCATCTATGTTTTAGGTTGGTTAAATGGACGACACATTATCACTTGATGGGTAATTTAATACCGAATATAAATCATATATAATAAAAGAAAATCACAACGTATTGATATATAGTCAAATATAAGGTTTGCAGTAGAGGTAATAGAAAGACAGATATAGTTCCCATGAACATTACAGTCACATAAACGTAAACATGTATCCGTTGTATTCTTGGATTAAACATGTACAATAAGGTCCGGTTTATGCTTGCGTAAAAAGGTAGAAAAGTATCGGGAACGTTGCTCTGATAACGGCGCTAAAGTACACATAGTGAGGACGCCTGGAACAGAGTGACCTGGAAATCTATCGCGCATGGGCACTAAGTTCTAACGTTCTAGCTCACATCACTTGTTTAAAGCCCTATGCGAAAAAAATAAGTTTGTAGAGTGTGGTTACCTCACCACATCACAGAGACTCCGTCAGGGTTGATGGGTTGTACAACAATTTCAAGACAAGCACGCAATAATCCCCAGGTCCGACACACGCCATAATCTCCAGAACTCGTCCCATGCGATGACGAGGCAGATGAATGCTATCTCTAAAAAGGAGTACCAGGAAAGCTTTGATCAATGCAACGACACTGGATAATGCGAGTGGATACAGAAGGAGACTAATTCGAAGGAAATTAAATGCTGGATTGATATGTGTCGTAGCTTATTTTTATAGCACCAGTCTGGAAAATTTTTGATTGGAATTCATATGAGCGATTGTTAAAATTACACATTTAAGTGTTGAATCTAGATGTGTCGTCTGTGTTGTTGTTTCCATGTCACTAGAAGTTTCGGGTCTAAATAAACAACAGACTTCTTCGATGAACGACCTGACCAAATATGATCAGTATTCGGCCCGCACTCAGAGGAAATTTGCTAGTAGCTTTAGGACGTGCATTATATAAGTTCCCCCAGAAAACGGAAACTAATCAAGTCTTTACTTGGGCTATTCGATGTTATAGATCAAGTATTCTTGGTTGCACTGATCTTCATACATGCGGCAAGACAGGATGTTTTTTGGAAGAAGAGAAGAAAACAAACCAATATATATATATATATATATATATATATATATATATATATATATATATATATATATATATATAAAGTAAAGACGATTTATTACATTAGCTCGTCGTACGTCTTACTTTTCTTTCTCTTCCACCCCCTTTAAGTTCTTTATTATATCTTATTTCTTTGATCTTTCTCTTTTTATAACTTTCCTTTTTATTCTTAACTACACTTAACAAAATGTTTAAAATTTACACTATTTACAAAAAAGAAAAAAAAAAATCCTAAAATACAGTATGAATAATTTGGGATATTGATTGATTAATACATCCCGTTTAAAAAGCAAGAGAAATACCATTTAACAAAAATTTCTTAAAATAAATTAATCAATATATTTACATGTTAAATACCAGTTAAAAACATAACATTTAAAATATTAGATTGGTGCAAAAATAATGTCGTTTTCTCACATAGTAACATATATGAGAAAACGACATTATTTTGCACCAACCTAATAGATCAAAAATTATCTAAGCATAGTTAATTTAGACTAGAGTAAAAAAAAAAAAAAATGTAGATACCCGTGTAGGCTTATGCCAGAAACTAAATATTAAATATACTCATAATTTCAGATTTACAAATGTGAGAACGATCACAATAGATATATAGAATTCCTGGAAAAGGTGTGGCAAATCTGTTTAAAATAGACCAAAAGATTTATAAAGATAGTTAATTTAAACTAGAGTAAAAAAAAAATGTAGATATGCATGTGGTTTATGCTAGAAACGAAATATTAAATATACTCATAATTTCAGATTTATACATGTATCAGGACGACGATCACAATAGATATATCGGATTCCTTGACAAGGTGTGGCATAAGGGGTTTCTACACAAAATTTCCACCTATGGAATTACTGAAAGCGTTTTCTCAAGGACAATAGTAGTTAATGTCCAGTTCTCCGAAAACCTTGAGGCCAATTAAGACTTACCTAAAAGTTCGCTTTTCGTTCCAACACATTGTTTCTGTTTTATATTAATGATCTACCAAAGAGTATATTCCGATATTTTCTAAATATCTACGCAGACGATAGAGCGATTCGCTCTAATAAGCCTATGTTGTAAAAGGTGCTGATCATATTCCTTAAATCAACTGGTAACATTATTATTATGAGAAGACGATGATTTTTTTCTCCCGATAAACGGGTGTTCTCTCAAGAAAGCCTCTTGTCTGGAACGTCTGTTGAGATTCTCTCCAGACCTCAAGTGGATCTTGTACATACGATTCGTTGCTAAGGATGCTGGAGAAAATAGGCGGTTCACCGTCATTTATGTGCCATGCTTTCGATACATGACGGACGAAGCAGATTTCTTTTTTCCCCAGTAGATTGATATTTCTTTCTAGAGTAGACCAGGTGTTATCCAAGGCTATAGAACTCGGTCTGCCCTGCTATTTACCCATAGCTGAGAGGAGAAGAGGATTTATGCCTTTCATAAAGCTATTAGTACGTAAGTGAATTTCAGTCACTTATGTGCAATGGGTGACACACGCGTAGGCGATCATGTGTCTTTCGATACATGACAGACGAGGCAGTTTTTTTTTCCGCAGTAGATTGCCATTTCTTTCTATGGTAGACCAGTTGGCATCTAAGAGAACGCGGACTGTTCTGCTATTTACTCATAGCTGGGGGGGTCGAGGGAAGAAGAGGATTCATACCTTTCCCAAGGATACTAGCATGCATAACGTAACGGATTCAACAGGAATTCGAACTCGGCTCTCCGATTCCTCAATCTTTGCCGCTATCCATTACTCCACCGTGCCTCCTCCGTACTGATCCAGTAATTATCTGATTCCGTCTGCTTTTCTTTCCCAAGAGCCAAATCAAACCGAAAAAGGAATGCTGCTAGCATATCTGAGTTGAAATTTGTCCAATCATCACTTTCCGATCTTGATAGAATCCAAAACGGTTTCTTGGATTTCTAGGTGACGGATTATTTTCCATCCTACAACACTTTTCCTCACAGAACAAACGACGCAATCCTATCGCTAGTCTATCGCTATTTCCATGAGACATGTTCTGACGGTCTACATTCCTTAGTTCCACCAATTCCGACTTCTACGTCGTAGACCCGCTACACCACGTACCCTGAGGCGAATTTCATTGTCTTTCTATTCCATTAATAAGAAGTAATTTCCAGTTGAATAGCCTCTTCTTACAAAACCTCTACGATATTAAACTCTTCAACCCTATTGTTAACCCTAGAACACTAACCATGGGTATATAGTACCCCGTGCAAATTTTCCTATTTTTAATTACAATATTCAGTACCTAATATTTATACCTAAATAATATGTTTTTCAGTTCCTATTAATGTTAACTGAAAGTACAAAGCTTGAAGTGCCTGCATCAAAATTATTTCAAATAAGTATTTATATTTAATATATATATATATATATATATATATATATATATATATATATATATATATTGATATTTTCATAATCGGGTATGATATACCCAGGGTTAGTAGTGGTGTAACTTTAATTTATGGTTAGTGTTTTAGGGTTAGTAGCTATTTCCCCCACCCACAAACTGCGCCTCTTAGCTCTTATTCCTACCCCTGACACAACTAGCTCTTTAAATAACTCTCTAATTTGAGTAGCTATTTACTCTTCTATATGGTGAACATTAGTAGCGAAAATATGTTCGATTTACATTAGAGTCACAAAAGTAGAGAGAGGTTCTTTTTTTTTGGCTCAAGGGAAAAGTAAGAAGGGAGAGATTCATTCCTTTCACAGGGACTTCACTGTGGATAAATACAACAAGCCAACGTAGCTGTTCCAATTTTTGCGCCAATAACGCTTACGCTACCTTCACGTCGACATCTATACTAATCGTACGTTTAAAACTGATTATATTGAAATTCTATTCAAAGTATTCCAATTTTATTTTACAAAAGTGTATACATCCAGTAAACAAAAAGTAATAGCCTAAAAAATAAACAGATTAAATCATTCATTCCTTAAATTTGAAAGGATTGACTTGTGGTTGAGGTCGACGAAAACGATCGTGAAAAGTAGCTTTTGCCAACGTAAACATCTTTAAATATGTATACAACAAATCAACAATGATACAAAACCAACAACACATATTTGCTTCTCAAGAAATAGTTCACTGCTGCTTTGGTGAAATTTTGCTTTTCAGTAATTACGCAAGGCAAATGTTTGAATTTTAATTGTTGTTTGTCTTGTAAGAATTATATTCTGTTTTCCTTTTACACTGATGTTTTCATAATATTGATGGTGTCATCGCAGTACTTGTAACACAGTGGCCTGGAAAATATTAACTCGGGGAAAGCATTGTGTGAAGAAAACTTAACAAAAATTATATGCTTTGCATCGCAGTGGAGTGTTGATTTGATAGTTTAGTGTTAGGTTCAGAATATTATTAAGACTGAAAGGAAGTTAATTAAGGAAAAGATACCCTGTTCATACGCAGTAGCACTAGTCTAAGTAAGGATTAAAGAGAGATAGAGAGAGACAAAGAGAGAGAAACTAATTACATACAAATACCACACCATTCTGACACATCGTCAAAAAGAAAAAAAAAGGTGTTAAAAGAAGGAAAAACAACAAAATTCAACCGGAAGTCACGTTAATCAATGGAAATTCTAAATCGCACATATAAAAGACGTTTTTATTTTTTGTCTTGTGATAAGTAATCTTTGAATATTTGCGTAGGATATCCTAGAGGCAAAGATCCTGCAGAAAGTGAATTCAGTAAATATACAAATAATGAGGTCAACCAATCAGGTGAAAGCAGATGCGGTGGTTCTTCCCAACCTCCGGAAGTGCGATTGAATCTCAATTAAATCAATGACTGCTTATAATCTCGTAGGCGTTGAGGGTACCACTATGTGGACTTTTGGCATCAGTATTCATCCAATGACAGGAACCGGTTAAAATTAGAGTGGCACGTATACAATTTTGTATACAGGAATAAAGTGTCGTTGCCGACACTTGAGTTTGAACATAGATCGCCACTGACTAAGCACAGGCGATCCCATTATTGAATTAATTAGACCATGTGACAACAGAGTAAACGCATAAGTAAGAAATCATATGACATCTAACTTATCGTTATTTCTAGTCTATCCTCTATACTATACGGATCTCATTTCTGTTCTATCCTCTATTACTATACCGATCGCTATCCTCTGCTCTATTCACTATACTATTTCTCTATAGGGATTACTACTCGGTGGCTATTATTCGAGCGATTATTATCGAGCAAGTACTATTAGTGCGAGTGATATTCTAAGGCGTCTGACACCAGTATTGTTAGAATGGCGTTACTATAGTTGTATCTGCGATTACAAAGTCTCTACTACAGCGAGCATTACGAAAGTGACACCGAATATTCGTTGACATCAGCGAAATTGGCAAGGAGTGTTTGTTGACATCACAAAACGATTCAAGTAGTCTAATGTTAAAACAACAGTGGGTTTGTTGATACCATAATAGTATACTAAAATTATAACATTTGCCACTCCTCTGGCTCATATATATATATATATATATATATATATATATATATATATATATATATATGTATGCGTGTGTGCGTGTGTATGTGTGTGTTTATGTGTCTGTGCGTGTGTGTGTGTATCTAGACAACATATTTTTATTCAAGCAGGTTTGGTTAATTTAGACATATCATGTCGATTAGCTTACGTTGTGATGCTTTCACTTTCGAAGATTCATTTCTTTGTTGCCTTAGAATATTGATTAAGAAAAATACCAAATTTTTCCTTTATATAGTTTTTTTTTTTTCCCCAGGTACTTTCAATCTAATCTTTGACGATTTTCAGGGGTGGGGGTAAGTTGTCGGTGAGCTATGTACGTGTTTCTGTAAATTCAAAACATTTCAGATTTTTAATATATATTTAATAAGCATTTAAGGATTTTGTTGCTATTCGTATAGTTGACTTTTATTTATTTTGGGCTTTAATCCTCTTATATAAATAAGAAAATTAAAAACTTGCTTATTAGTGATTTCATGAATTATAGATGTATTTTCAAATAATATCCGTCTAATCTGTGAGTCTGGGGGTGGGTGTTCCTTTAAATACTGAGATGTGCTCGGACTAGTGATATTGGTGAAGTTGAAAGGATCACAATAAAGACTAATCGACATGATCCGTCTAAATTATTTAATCAATTGAATGAAAATATGTTGTCTAGATACGCACACACATACACAAACAAACACACATACACATACACACATATATATATATATATATATATATATATATATATATATATATATATATATATATATAGAGAGAGAGAGAGAGAGAGAGAGAGAGGGAGGGAGAAAGATGGGCATATGTGTAGATTTCCGACCATCAATTCCTGGTTTCAATCACACGATATGCGATTTGAAGGAAGGCGACTCCTTGGTTTCATCGGTCTGTGTAGGTGATCCAAGCGCGCGGCAACATTTGAAATTACCTGAAAAAGATCACTAGACTTATTCGAATCATACAGTGAGGCAATTATGAGAGAAGTAGAAGCCCCATCATGATTTATTGTTGGCGCCCACAATCTTACAAAAATAAAAATTACCTCTGCGGATGACACAATGTCGATAGCAGACACAGAAAGGAAGCTACAAAAACACCTACAGAAGATAGTGAATGAAAGTGAGAATAAAAGACTTAACATCAATTGCAAAACAAAATGTATGGTTGCTAGTAAAAGGAACATCCCGACATGAAAAGTAAAATCTGCAGGTACCAAATTAAAGCTACTAAAACACGTTAGATATTTTGGAGTTATTTTAACAGAGGACAGAAAATGCGACCTCGAAATCCAAAAGCATATTGGGATAGTGAAAAAAATGCCTTTCAAAAGCTAAGCAAAGTATTAAGAAACAGAAAGCTTTCGATAGAAACGGAGAAAAGTGTGCTGAAATATTATGCAATATCAGTTCTCCTATATGCTAAGGAATTCTGGACAATTTTATCACAGGTGAAGAAAAAACCTGAAGCAAAAGAAAAATATTTTTACTGGATAACTCTGAGAATATCATTGACTGAAGATGTGAGCAACGACGTAGTTTTAGAGAAAATGGAAATAAAAAGGAAAATTATACTTAACATCAGGAAGAGACAGTTGAAATTTCTACAGAAGGATGATGAGGCTACCATGGGCCGAATATGTGAGCAACGACGAAGTTTTAGAGAAAATGGAAACAAAAAGGAAACGTATACTTAACATCACGAAGAGACAGTTGAAATTTCTACAGAAGGATGCTGAGGATACCATGGAGCGAATATGTGAGCAACGACGAAGTTTTAGAGAAAATAGAAACAAAAAGAAAACTTCTACTTAACATCACGAAGAGACAGTTGAAATTTCTACAGAAGGATGCTGAGGATACCATGGACCGAATATGTGAGCAACGACGAAGTTTTAGAGAAAATGGAAACAAAAAGAAAACTTCTACTTAACATCACGAAGAGACAGTTGAAATTTCTACAGAAGGATGATGAGGATACGATGGACCGAATATGTGTGAAACGACAAAGTTTTAGAGAAAGTGGAAACAAAAAGAAAACTTCTACTTAACATCACGAAGAGACAGTTGAAATTTCTACAGAAGGATGATGAGGCTACCATGGACCGAATATGTGTGAAACGACGAAGTTTTAGAGAAGATGGAAACAAAATGTTTCTTTTATACACAGAATCAAAAAGAGTGATTTGAAATTTCTGGGACACATAACGTGGAAAGAGGGCATGGAAACTTTAATATTCTCGTGTGATAATAGCGAAGTCAACGGCAAACGAGGAAAACAGTGCATAACTGACCCAACTAGTTTGTGTAAATGGATAGCAGGACAGGCTTTTGAAAAGATAAGAAAAAGGCCAAATTAACTAAAAGTTACGAAGTGCCATGTTTGATAACGTCCCGAGGAGTATGGTACACATAAGGATAAGTATAATAATGTATATCCGTGACAAATCTTCATTCATGTCCATCTGAGTGGATAAATCATATTCATATACTTGTTGTTGTTGTTTTCATTTCACCCGAAACAAGGAAATAAAGCACCTAAAATGCAAGGGGTTACGGAGTAGAAGAGAACATTATACATACATACATACATACATATATATATATATATATATATATATATATATATGTATATATATATATATATATATATATATATATATATATATATATATATGTATATATATATATATATATGTATATATATATATATGTATATATATATATATATACATATATATATATACATATATATATATATATATACATATATATATATATACATATATGTATATATATATATGTATATATATATATATGTATATATATATATATATATATATGTATATATATATGTATATATATATGTATATATATATATATATATATATATATTATGTATATATATATATATATATATATATATATATATAGATAGATAGATATAGATATAGATATAGATATAGATACACCTAGTGAGCCAGACAAACCTACCTAGGTTTCACCTAAACGGATCGTCAGGGAAAGTATGCCATACTGGAGTTATTTTAACAGAGGACAGAAAATGCGACATTGCATACTTTCCCTGACGATCCGTTTAGGTGAAACCTAGGTAGGTTTGTCTGGCTCACTCGGTGTATCTAGGTCTGCTCTACGGTTGTATTCAGCTCTTTTGTTAGTTAGTTGTTTACTCGTATCGGGGTTTTTTCTTTGGGCTTCAGACCTGCATCTGTGCGATTTGTTCGACAGTAGTTCATGTTTCTAACTCTTTCTTTTTTTAAAACCTTTTTTTCCCTCGAGATTGATTTGATTATTGGCAAATCAAGAATTCGAGGGTTTTTCGAGACGAGTCTAGTTATCTATCTATATATATATATATATATATATATATATATATATATATATATATATATATATATATATAAAGTGGTTATAGTAGTTCCAACGAGAGAAAAGTGTGTATATTAAAAAGAAGAGAAGAGAGTTGCCGCAAACGGTTTTGTTTTAATGGGGATTTTTTTTTTTTTTAAATATTATGCTTTATTTTCCATAATTTTACTACACGTGTTTCTGGTCTCCCGACTGTCTTCAGGTAAAAGGCGGAGATTTCCACATATTATTAAAAATAATTAATTTTTTCTTTATGTTATTCAATGTTAAATATTCTCGATATGAGACATTTTCTGTTTTTGTGTTAGTAATGCTTGAATTAAGTTAGTCTTTCTTGAATTGACAGTGAATAGTTCTGCGCGAAGGGTCATAAAACAATTAAGGTTGCTCCAAGAGAAATGATATATATATATATATATATATATATATATATATATATATATATATATATATATATATATATATATATATATATATACTTAAGGAGAGAGAACAATAAAAGGACAAAAATTAAGAAAACAGAAAGAAACGAAAAGAAAAAAAAAACACATAAGGATACGAATACTAATGTATTTGCGTGACTAAACCTCATTCATTTTCAACTGATTAGATAAAAATATATGCATACAGATTTTTATTTCATCCGACAAGGAAATAAAGCCCCTAATAGGCAAGTAGTTGCTATGTGTTACCAAATATAAAGAAATATGACCTTATAGAGAGACGACAGTCAAAGGGTCAGAATAAAAACAAAAACAGAAGATAACTATTGAAATTGAATTCAAATTTTTGAACATCAAAATTGAGAGGAAAGCAAAAAGCTGGAAGAGAGTTCTACAAGCAAGAAGTGTGGTAAGACTTACGTTTAAATTTAGCCAGGTTAACTGCAAATGATGAGACCTAACCGCCAATCTACTACTGGATCTTAAATTCATAAAGTCTATGTACCATAGAGGACAGTTGTTAATCAGTACAATTACCATGACAGTATTTAGAAAAAGCACACGCAAGATACGGCGATTGGAAAATGACTGAAGCCGAGATGCCATGTCAGGACCAATAACATTGCAGAATCTTCTATGTATTTTATCAAGAATATCAAAACACATAGCAGGAGCACCAGACCATATTTGACAGCAATATTCAATGCAAGGACGAATGGTAGACTTAAACATATATAAAACAGCATTTGGCGAGAAAAGAATTATCTTATAAAGTGAACATCCCTAGCTGTAGACTTAGCAATTGATTTAAATCTTTCCGCTTAATGTCAGCTGAAAACTTTAGTCTAAGATGATTCTGAGAATATCATGGAATGAACATGTGAACAGGTTTTGAGAAAAAGAAAAAAAAAAACTTCATTTTATTTTCAACTGAGTAGTTAAAAATATATGCATGCCCTTTTTTCGTTTCACCCGAAGCAAGGAAATAAAGCCCCTAAAGCGCATGGAGAGAATTTCACAAGTGAGAAGTGCCGAAACTGCTAGCATAGGACTTATGGTTACATTTACCCAGGTTAACTGTAAAATGACGAGACCTATTGCGTAGGTTAGCATCAGCTATGCTGATCAATGATAAAAGGTTCTCTCAGACGATTAAGAGAGATTAACTTCGTTTTGAAGGCGTTAAAATTAGCAAGCCAGACCTTGCCCAATTTAACAACAATAGAGATCATTATTTAGATCATCTGCCAAATTGACTTTATCGAACCGACCAAATTTACCAAATTCTAGTGTCCTCGGCATAGATACCGAGTTTATGACACTAGGAAGGTAATTTATTAAAATTAGAAAGAACGTATGTCTAAGGATAGAGACATGGGGAATATATGCATTAATGCAAAAACAAAAAAAAAAAAAAAAAACTAGATGAGCGGACATTCAAGTCAACTTTCATTTCGCGATTTGATGAGAAAGACTGCGATGATTACAATCCGTTGAAGAGTAATCAGATCTTTAATCTAAAGCTTCTGTAAACATATTTTAAAAATTGCGCTTCTAATTCCACTTTCAATTTCGTTTTATGACTTCATTTAATATAGACCCAATAAATTCTATCGGCTTTCGTGTGAAGAATTGCAAATTATGGTACGATAACTACGGGTAATTTTAAGTAATATATAATATTAAGTTTTATAATACTATCTATCTATCTATCTATCTATCTATCTATCTCACACCCACACGCACACAGATACAGACACACACACACATACACACACACACACACATACACATATATATATATATATATATATATATATATATATATATATATATATATATGATGGATAAACTCTGTGTGATGGATAAATTTTCGTCTCAGTTACGCAAAATGAAAATAACACTGATATTTCATCTTAACATATATATATATATATATATATATATATATATATATATATATATATATATATATATATAAAAATACGCAAAAATATCGTCTCCATATATTTTTTCAATAAAATCACCATTTTCTTCAACTACAGGCTCCAGACGACTTCGGAATCTCCTGAAACTCTTCTGGACGATCTGCTTGTTTAAGTAGGTGAATACTTTTATAATCCTTGCCTTCAGTTCATGTTTGGTGTTACAAATTTTGTTCGTTCTTCGCGCAGATGCACCCAACACATAACAATCAAGTTGGTTGCAGTCTGGTAGATAAGTGGCCAGATG
This sequence comes from Acanthosepion lycidas, assembly GCA_963932145.1. Lineage (NCBI taxonomy): Eukaryota > Metazoa > Mollusca > Cephalopoda > Sepiida > Sepiidae > Acanthosepion > Acanthosepion lycidas. The sequence continues at coordinate 72,748,746 of OZ010601.1, forward strand.
TAAGTGATTATATGATCGCAGAAATTATCTGATACCCGTGATATAGGTTCTTCTAGCAGGCGCGCTCTTGACCCAGGGCAGCAATACCTCCTCAACTCATTTGATGTAGACTTCCGTGTTGAATCTGGGGCCTTGTGAAAAGATGAATGGTGGCAAAATGTCATGATCACTAGTGATTACTTAAATCGCTGTCATAATCTCCATTAGACTCATCCAATTCTTTCGAAATCCTTTGAACCGACGTCAGATTGAAAAACACTCTGAAAACATTCGTATTAGAGCTTACATTAATAATACGAAGCAATACAACACACAGTTTCCAAATTTCTGGCTGAGTGAATTACTTCCGGTTGCTCTTCTTCTCATAGACTGTGCCCAACAGACCCTACTATAACTTACAGTCGGCAAAATTGCAAACAAACAATACACATTTTAGAAATTAAAAACAAAATTGGCGAGAATTAATCCATCGCAAACTATCTATCTATCTATCTATCTATCTATATATATATATATATATATATATATATATATATGTATATACTACTTGTAAACTTATAAATATAAGAAATTATACTCGTCCGGAAAAACTTAGGTGCCTTGATTTGTGAATAAATAAACCAATAACAAAGGGGAAAATGGTACAAAAAAGAAAGAACAGAGAACATGTACGTTAGCCGAAAATAATCATCTAGCATCCAAGTTCAGAGTCAAAGAAAAAAAAAACGACACGAGTAAGAAAATTAACTAAATAAATAAAGTGTTCGATACGCTAAGTAGAGCAAACCTGAATGAAATTAACTTAAATAAACTTTTTACCAGAGAATTTGCGGTTATATCTTGCCAGCACTATTGTAAATTAATGAGGCCAACTGTAATATATATATATATATATATATATATATATATATATATATATATATATATATATATATATATATATACAGAGAGAGAGAGAGAGATAAAGGTGAACATTGAGGTCAACACTCAGAGGCCTCAGACTGTTTCATGCAAAACGCAATCATCATACCTAATGATTGCGTTGAGCATGAAACAGGGTGTCGCCTCTGAGTGTTGACCTCAATGTTCACCTTTACTTTCATACACTCTATCACTGATATTGAACACTTTATCCCATAATATAGCACGTCTTAAAACTATATATATATATATATATATATATATATATATATATTATACATTAAATTTAAATTAGATTTAAGAATATGGTATCGACGGTAGAGAGGAATCACCATGTTTCAAAAACATAAACTAAAATTTCAAATTCAGTTACAGAATTAAATGTAATTACATATTTATGATCTGTAAATTTACATTCACTGTTATATATATATATATATATATATATATATATATATATATATATATATATATAAATATTAGAATTGAGTAATCTACTCTTTTCTTGATTACTCTTCTTTTGTACTCACTCTAACGACCTTCACGTTACTTCTGATCCGAGGATTGTTCGAGACGTGGAAGGTGAGCGTTAAAAAGGTGTAATCTTAACCCGGCTGGCTGATGTTTGCTATCGGTTTGTTCTCTTTCTGTATTCACAGGAGGTCGTTTTCACAGCTTTGGACGGGCAATCAGTCTTGTTCTCGGAGAACTTTTATGATTAGCGTATGTGTGAGCTTATTCTTTTTTTCTATATCTCTCCCTCTCCCTCCTCTCTGCTCTCTGCTCAGTCTCTCTCTTCCTCTTCCTCCTTTCTGCTCTCTTTCTCTCTTCCTTCTCCTCCTCTCTGCTCTCTCTCTCTCTCTCTGTCTCACTCTCTTCTGTTCTGGTTTCTCTTGTAGCCTATATAAGGGAAACACGCGGGCATTGTTGTAGACACCTCTGACATTATCTTCGATAATGTCCAACACTCTGGTATATTTGTGTTTGATTTACAATTTGAGTAGTGTGCAACGTCCGTGTGTCTTAGATGAAAATTGGTGTCTAGTTTTAGATATGTTTTCTAATAAATGTATCAATTTGGCATTAATTAGTTACCACTATGTGTACAATGTATTTTTTTGCTACAAAAACTTGATTATCAGAGAAAATGTATTTGGATGATATGTAGATAGTGTAAAAGTGTTCAGCGGTTAGTATTATTAAAATTTTGTTGTTTTCCAATGGCCCACATTGAATTGACTTTATTTGGAAGGCCTTGTTTGTTTAGCTATGCGTGGATGATGTTGGTGCATAAAATTTAAAGAAGCTTTGATTTGTAAAGTTTCCGATCTGATTACTGGTGGTATTGCTACCGACTGTCGAATGCTATATTCATATATTATTATTAGGTTGGTGCAAAAATAACGTAACGTCAAAAAACGACATTATTACTTCATTATTTTTGCGCCAACTTAATAAATTGTACTTGCAGATTTCTTGTTTTTTTTTTTTTCATGTTAACATCATTGAAGTGTGTAAAGGGTCAGTGGGTCGGCTTGGAATAATTTCACATCTTTTTCTGCTGAGCCTAGGAGAAACAGTGATGTTTAAATTTAAGTAAAGTGTTGACTTCTGTGGTCTTTGAGTGGTATTTTCTTGTGTGGTTTGTGTAGGTCTATTTGTGAATCCTGAGCGGTATTCTTATAAAAAGATTGTGTTTTGCGTGCGAGAAACTTGTTAAACGAAATTCGTATTGTTATTTTAGTGAAAAAATGTTTGAGTTATCTGCCCTTTGGACATAGAAGTCAAAGGTTAATATGCCTAAGAGAAATAAAGGTTTAATCCAAAGGCAGTAGTCATGTGATAGATTCTGCGGGCTTGATGACCGTAGCTGTCATTATAATCGATATTAGAGATTTGCTTTGGTTCACAGATGTTGAAAAAAATATTTGCTGACTTGGAGAACATGTTGTCCACATAGGTATGTCCTGCAGATGTGTTTTGCAGTTTTGAAATTAGCGAATTTTCTCTGTACATCGGTTTTAATCATGAATTAGAAAGAGTAACTTATTTTGTTGAACATTTTCCTTCCGCTTGTGTCATACAGTAAGTAGAGAAGTTATCTTTCAGATCTGCAATGTAGATTACTCATGGTTGAACAAGATCCTTGGGTTTCTCCTATTAAAAAGAGGCAAATGGAGGATGTTTAGACTTCTTTCGTCTGAAACTATCAATGAGACGTCATCCATTTTAAGAGTCATGCTCGTTTGCGTGGCCATCATTTGAGCCGCGACTGGAAGTTGGTTGGAGTTATGTGCCATGCGTGATATACGCTTAGGCGATCATGTATCTTTCGACGAAACAGATTTTTCCCCGCATTTCTTTCTGCGGTAGACCAGTTGCCATCCAAGACTATAGAACCCGGTCTGTCCTGATATTTACCCATAGCTGAGGGGTGAATAGGAGGATTCATACCTTTCACAAGGGTATTAGCCCGTACATGAATGTAATGTATTAGACTAGAATTCGAACTCGGCTCTTAATCCGAGACGCTATCCATTAATCCATCGTAGCTCCCCTGCTGGTTGGATAAAGAAACACATTAGACAGTGGTTTAGAGAAATGATCAAAGATTTATTTTATATTTCAAGATGTGAACACGTTTCTGTTATGTCGTATAGCAGGGCAAAATGAGAGCTTGAAAAATGAGTATGCTTAAACCCGGTTGGCTGCTGTTGGCTGCTGTTGGCTAACGGTTTGGGATTCTGTGTTGATAGTGAAGTCTTTTTCTCTTTCTGCGTGAACAGGCGGTTTTTTCAAAGCCTAATGTTTGGACGGGTAGTCAGCCCTGTTCTCAGGTAGCCTCTCTGGTGAGCTTCGGTTTGTGTGTGTGTGTGTGTGTGTGTGTGTGTGTGTGTGTGTGTGTGTGTGTGTGTGTGTAGTCTCTTGCTATCTTTCTCCCTGCTCTCTGCCCTGTCCAGTTACTCTTATAGCCTATATAAGGAAAACGCGCGGACGTATTTATAGAAATCTGTGGCAAGCGAGAGTCGCATCAATAATGGCCAGTATGCTGGTATATATGTGATCGTTTTAAAAATTGTTTTGAGTGCGGCGTGTGTGTGACTTAACGAGACTAAAATTGGTGTATCATCAGAGACATGTTTTGTTATAAATGTATAAATTTGGCTTTAATTTCTTATCTCTAAATATATACAAATTGATTTTTTTTTGCAACACTTACACACCCAGCAAGCATCACATCATGTTACATGAATGAACAAAATATAGATTACAATATATGAAATGTCAATCTTTATCGTCTGAATTATTATTGTTTTATTCTTATCTATCCCTAATAGTGTTTTTTTCCATGTAGACTTTAACATTCAGGAACCCCTTGCGTATTAGTGGCTTTATTGCCTTGCTTAGGGTGAAATGTTTAAAAAATCTCAGTCATGAATAATTGAACGTTATTCAGGTTTGGTTTGGTTTATTTTGATTTACGGCACATCAACCTCAATGGATTATTTAATGACGACAATGTTTTTACGATAGGTTCGTATGAATAGAATATGTATTCTTTGATTTGGTATATTTTGATTCACGGCATATCAACCTCAGTGGGTTATTTAATACCGACAACATTTTTAGGATAGGTTCGTATGAATAGAATATGTATTCTTTGATTTGGTTTATTTTGATTCACGGCATATCAACCTCAATAGGTTATTTAATGCCGACAAGATTTTTATTGCTGGGATTAATTTTTTCAAAAATATATTACTGGTAATTTAAAAATGTATTTCTGTTAATGTAATATGTAAGATTTTTCTTGAAAAATTTATTGCTGGTAATTTTTTTACAAAGATTTATTGCTGGTATTATAAGCTTTTTTTACACTTTCAAAGAGTTTTGACCCCAGTTTGGGGTTAACAATTTTCCCATAACTACTACCCTGGGTTAGGGTGGACCAAGGTTCAACGACAAATAAGAGTTGCTTCCACACTCCCCAAAGCCTCATGATAAGGGGCCTTGCTGTTTGATGTTGTTTATCTTTTTACCTAGGACGTGAATGTAATTTATCGTCATATTCAGTACAGCGTCATTCAGTTTCAACGGAGTGGAAAAAACAACAACAAAAAAACAATAAAACAAATCAAAAAACAAAACAAAACAAAAACAAAAAAACACCGCCACTTACATTTTAAAAGAAGTTATTCATTTGCGACTGCACGAATGAAGGAAGCCATCTCTGGACTTTACCAAAATATATTAACAAGAATACAGTGAAAAATAATGTTTCAAGTAAAGTAATTCACTCTATATTAAATCATTTAAAATGCATATGTAATGGTCCTTTATTTACTCAATTGAAACAATTTAAAAAAAAAAGGCAAAACTATATATATATAAGCAAGATATAAAAAAGTTTTATTTATTTTAATCATTTCACACCAAGCAAAGCAGGATATGCCACTGCCAGGCAGTGCGCTAGGAAGAGTGAAGGTGGGGAAAAAACACAGCCTATAAGGGGGACAGAGAAATAAAGAATAAAATCTGAACGTAGTTCAAGAAAATCGAAGAAGGCGATTGGCATTGCATTTAAATTATTGAAGTTTGTAATTATCAGGGAAACCAGTCAACCTATGCATTCCAAAGGCGGGAAATGCGAGTAAAGAAAATGTCGGCGTAGAAGTTGAGGTTACATTTATAAAAGGCTCCGTTTTTCCGGTTGACGCTTATATATATATATATATATATATATATATATATATATATATATATATATATATATATATATATATATATGTTTCATTAAATAATATAGACAAGTGTTGTCTGTTTATTTTATGTAAATTCTTTTCATAACGTCTGATAAGCTTAATAACATTATCATTAAACGAAGAAAGAAAATCACAATATTGATCCATATTTTTTTAATCCAATCTAAGCTTTCGGCTTACATAAGCCATTATCAAAGATGCCAATTACTGTACAGTATATTAAGCAATATACGGATGATATTCTGTTATTGTTTACATGGATGATTTCCAAGCAATTATAAACACGTGTATATATATATATATATATATATATATATATATATATATATATATATATATATATATATATATATCTGATGCAATGGGAACAAAAATAATATATAAATTCTAACGTTCACAGCATTAATCCAAACTAGAGCTCGATACTCTGAGTAGAGCAATAACTATTTCTTATAATTTTTCATATAGATAAAAACAGTTAACTCACTACAAAGATGCAACTTCGTTTCTGTGTATTTCAATTGCACTTCGACTGATGAGAACTACAAGCAGAATTGCTCATAACCAAATTTGTTTCTCACCAGTCAAGTTGCAATTGAAATGCACCGAAACGAAGTTGCATCTTTGTAGTGTGTAAACTGTTTCTATCTATATGAAAAAAAAATTATAATAAATAATTATTCCGCTACTATCGGTATTGAGGTCTTTTGGATTAATGCTGTGAACGTTATAATTTATATATTATTTTCGTTCTCATTGCATCGGATATATATATATATATATATATATATATATATATATATATATATATATATATATAAAGAATGAACAGTAAGATATATAATCTGGTGTTCTTATAAATATTTTTATTTTTACAAAATAGTGGTAAATGTAAATTTACAGTGCATTAATATTATAAATTAATTGATTTAAAATATGTTTTTTCGCTACACAGTTCTAACCATGTTTGAAAAATGGAAGCTGAAAACTCCAAATTTAATATATATTAAACTACTAGTAATACTTCGTTGGTAAAAAAACTCGAATAGTAAAACTTGTATGTCTATCCAAACAAATCAGCTTGATTCCAGGATTATTTTAATTAATTTTACGAAGATTAAACTTGAACTTATTATTAAGCAAATGTCGCATAATAGCATTTTTGACAAAAACTCTGATGCAACCACTGAATATTCAATATGTTGATCTTAATTTTAGAAAAATCTTATACAATATACATATTTATATAAAAGCGATACAGATGTGAGTAGCCACGGCAATACACGCAAACACTATTATTACCGGAGCCCTTCTGTTCAGAGAGCAGCCAATTGCAATTCTCAAGAGATGCCAACTTAGCTCATGCTTAATCCTTTCGTGCTATAAAATCAAAACCAACCTAACTATACAAATCTCTCAATGTGACATTTGGCGAAGAGGACACATCATTCAATCCATTATTAACTGTAAGTCTAGCGAGTCTAAATACAACAGAATATGGTATCGTCTTTGATTATTCCTGTATTTGACCTTATATATAATAAATTGGCTAGCGTCGAATAATAAGCACAATCTGCTAGCAGATCAAAATGGTTAGAGAGCAGTTGATGTACAAATTCGCCCTTTTTGTCAAACTACGGCAGTTCCAGCAAGATTTATATAGTATCTTTGTGTATGGCTATGCATGTATTTGTATATGCCTGTAGAAGAAAAAAATCTTGTGACGTGTTACGTCCTTTAGGTCCTCATCGGGCTAAAGTAATGTTTATGTGACTACAAACGAAGGAATGGAGACGATGACATTTTATACTTTAATCTAATATCGCCAATCTCTTTAGTTTTTTTTCTTAATTTGTATCTCTTTTTTATTAGATTTACCACATCGTCATGAAAGACAATCTGACAGGAAAGTTGAAATATTGTAAGAACCTTGACGTACTTTGGCATTGATTTCCCTGACATGGTTCTCGTATATAAAAGTTTACGGATAAAAAGAAGACAATTGGAAAATATATTTCTTAGTCATTGTTGACGCGTTTCGTCAATCTGACTTTACCAAGGCAGTTTTAAAAGCGAAATGTTTTTTTTTTTTTTTTTTTTAGTTACATTAAATTGAAATATAAAGGGAACGCTCCTTTGATAGCCTCCTTTTGGATGTTGAATTATTCTGAGAAATCTAACAATATGTCGATATGGAAAACTTTATATTTGAATTTAATGTAACTAAAAAACATTTCGCTTTTAAACTTGCCTTGATAAGGTCGGATTGACGAAACGCGTCGACAGTGAAGAACAAATATATTTTCCAATTGTCGTTTTTTTTTATCTAAGTTGCATTCAAAATATAATTAACTGAAGCCATAAAAATTTCGTTCAAAATATTTAGGTTTCGGCATAAAACATAGCAGTTGATAAGTCACTAAAGAGATTTAACCAACCGACTATATATATATATATATATATATATATATATATATATATATATATATATATATATATATATACAAATATATATATATATATGCATGGAGTATTGCTGCCATATATGGTCTGGAACCCCTTCTGCTTGCCTCAGGGTTCTTGATAACACCCAGAGAAGGATATGCAATAAAATATAATTAGAACCGACCATTTATCCAGCGTCTTTAGCGAACGGCCGTGTGTATGATTTGCTGATATTCATGTATCATCCAACTATAATAGACATCTATAGTGTTTCGGTCCTAATTTTGAGACTATTAATTACGCCTGCTTTGTCTGCTGTGGTTATATTCTCACGACACAAGTCATTATGACTAAGAAATATATTTTCAAATTGTCTTCGTTTTATCCAAATTGTCATAAACATCATAAGCATCAGAATTATTCTGAGAAAATTAAAATTTATATATCATTTTGTTGAGTGTCTCTAGACATGTCTGTTGCAACGCCATAAATGCTGAGCTCCCTCTGTTCCAATGCTGAAGGCTTCAGTTATCAGACAGTTCTTGCTATCGATATCTGCCTTTAAGTTTGTTATGGTCCAATTTCTTTGTACCACAGTGATGGTCCAATTTCAGGAAATGAAAGAATAACACGAACACAGGTATGGAATACAAAAATATATTACAACAGAATTATTATACAAAGAAGTAGAAGTATTAGTAATGACTATCAGATTTGGTTAGAGTGAACTATGTTGTCTCGACAAGCGTCACTATTCCAATGTCCTTACAATATGCTCTCAATTATCTCTCCTCGTCTTACAATCTCTCCATCATATCTCTTGAGAGGGGTAGTATTTATAATGTCAGGAAGAGTCCATTATTATTATGGGTAAGTTCCCATAACAAAGGCGTAGCTTCTTTAGCGGCATAATTTAGAAGAATGTTTGGTATCGTTGTTTTGTCGAATGATGAATATTTTTTTCAATTATGCGTAAACCAGAGGTTGTTACAAGAAAAATCGAATGCTATTCTTTTATTTTTGTTGTTTTTTTTTTATGATTTCATTGACCTAAATCCCTCTCTCCGCCAAAGTAGACACATCGCTATGCTTATCTGTTAGAACCACGGATTCAAAATCCAACCTTTTTCCTGGCTTTCTCCTCACATACACTCACCTATAATTAACTTATAATGTATGGAGAAAGATAAAAATTACACAGTATTTAAAATACATTGTAAACGTATAATGTGGCAATCACCTGAGATTTACACGAACCAGCCAATGATTACCGCTCCATTGCATTCCAATTCTTGATTTTGTCGTTATGTACTGAAAGCTGGGAAAAGGTGCCATACATGCTCACAAGGTAGCATGATGAATGACAAATGGCATGTCAAGAAATAATAATACGAATTCTGTTTCCCATATTATATGTAGATGTTTTATTCAGGGCTTCACCTTGGTAGGTAGATAGGTAGGTAGGTAGGGAATACTTGGGGCAACGTCGGCTATGTCAGCTCTTCCCCCACTACCAATTCCTAGCCCATCTACTCAAACTTATGTGGTGAACGGCAATACGAATGGAGGCTTTGGAACCATGTGACTGACACACTAGAATGTAAAAGCAATGTAGCAAGTAGTCAGTCTCAGTTCAAATTTGATCTCGTCTGTCCACGATATACTTTTGCACTCTTTCAATGTTCCCGTTTACATACTTCTTTTTTTGCCAATAACAGTTTTTTTTTGTTCAGCTTAAGTAACAGGGATTTCTTGATGGCTATGGAGCTTCTGAGCCCCGCTGGTCTAAGTTAAATTTTCACAGTTGGGAATGACGTTGGTTGTTGTCGAGAGGAATAAAGATTAGCTGTCAATTCTGGAGCGGTTTTCATTCTATTTATTTTGCGCTCAATAACCAAGTGTTTATCTTATGGAGTATTTGCCAATTTTAGTGCTCCAACTCTATCTGTCAGTATTCGCGCCAATTTCTAATTTCCTTTTTAACGAATAGCACAACCCGCGTCAAGAAATCTTCAATTTCTTGGCCTTCTTTTGAGAAAAATTAAATTTGTACCATCAGCTCAATTCTTAGCTGCTTTGATTTTGCCATTTACTGCAAATGACGGCAATAATAAAAAGTTAATTAAAAAAAAAACCCTGATATACTATCTCAATGACACAAATAGATTTTTTTCAGACAGGGACCTACATATGTTTTAATTATTGTCGTTAAATAAATGAGTCGGTTAATTATGTGTCACGCGTGCTACACGCTTAGGTGATCATGTATCTTTCGAAACATGACTAAAGAGGCAGTTTTTTTTTGTTTGTTTTTTGCCGCAGTATAGCTATTTTTTCTGCGGTAGACCAGTTGCCATCCGAGGCTACAGAACCTGGTCTCTCCCGCTATTTACCCATGGCTGGGTGGAAGAAGAAGAAGAGGATGCATACATTTCCCAAGTGCATTAACACGTAAGTGAATGTAATAGATTCGACTGGAATTCAAACTAGGCTCTCCGATTCCTCACTCCTGGCCGAGTTCGAATTTCAGTCAAAATCCATTATATGCTAATAACCTTGAGAATCCTCTTCTTCAACCCCTAGCTATGATAGCAGGTAAATAGCAGGAGAGACCGGGTTCTATAGCCTTGGATAATAACTAGTCTGTGTCAAAAATGTCAACCTAATGGGGGAAAAATCTGCCTCGTCAGTCATGTTTCGAAAGATACATGATCGCCTAAGCGCGTATCATGCATGGCACATAACTGACTTATTTATTTAGCGGCATGTCAACTCCTTATGGGTCATTTAAATCTGAAATTTAATTTCCTTGGGTGGATTAGAAATTTCTTTTACAAAAAATGCATTGCTGATAATTAGTTTAATTCAAAAATATATTACTGGTATTTTTAGTATGAAAAAGTATTTTTTATACTTTTATAGTGTTTCGACACCAGTTTGGTAGGGTGTCTAGTTGCCCATAGTTAGAACTCTAACAGGGGTTAGCGTGGACCTAGGAACAACAGCAACTGAGAGGTGATTCGAATCTTCTCAAAACCTCCCAGTGAGTAGCCATGTTGAAAGATGGTGTTTATCTTCATGGCCAAAGCGGTATCTTCTCTTAAAAAAGCTTCTCTCATTCCAATCTTTTCTATCAGCGTTTCTTACACTCAAGCAATAATTATTTTCCCTCTATTTGTTTCTATCTGACACTTTCGAATTTATCTGTCTCTCGCTCTCTCTCTGTCATTATGCCTGTCTGTCTTTATATATACATATGTATATATAAAAGGAACCCTTGGGTGCTATAGATATCCTGGCTAGCCCGAAGTCACACGTCATCGTGGCCGAGAGCGTGAGCGTGCTGGCGTTGTTCAAATTGTTCATCACGCTAGATAATCTGAATCTTTTTCCAGAAACTGTTCAGCATAGTTCTAGTAGACATCACAGGTGGGATCAGTGGGTGTTGAATAAACGCAAATACGCCTGAGCAAGCAAGCGTCTGTTATATGGATCTAGCCGCCCTAGTAGACAGGTATCTGCAATAGTACTATATTATGTTTAAACACACGTATACATACACACACACACACACACACACACACATATATATATATATATATATATATATATATATATATATATATATATATATATATATATATATATATATATTACGTTGGTGCAAAAATAATGTCTTTTTTGACGTTAAAAAATACGTCAAAAAACGATATTATTTTTGCACCAACCTAATATATATTATGAATGGGAAGTGGTGATTTTAGGGATAACGACGCGTACAGTAGACTAGGCACTCTAAACTCGATAGGGTAATACACTAGAAGAATTCTGAATTCAAAACAGAGAACGAACCTTTAGAGAACTTGTGACCCATTAGAGGCACCGTTTCTCTGTATTTGTATTGTCACTTAGCGGATTGAAGTTAAATTCACAATCCTCAATCCAGAGTTTCGTAGGAGTTATCAGCAATTGACTGCTCATACTTAGTGAATTATCTTTTTTATATACACTTAATGGTGGAGGTTTTTTCAGTGTGTATGTGTGCAATCGCGCACCCAATATCCCGTCTGCGCGGACGTAGCTAGGAAAACTAGGATCTTCCACACCTCTCTCTCTCTCTCTTTATATATATATATATATATATATATATATATATATATATATATATATATATATATATATATATATAACCTGTAACCCATTGATGAAGAAAAAACAAACCCCAGACCAGACCTCCATTCAAAAACTATCAATGCGTAAAACATTCCATACCATAGTTATTCCATAACATTGCTTGAGGATGAAACTGCCACTCAGTGTTTAAGCTTTAATATTGGAATTCAACTTAAATACTGCTGACCAGTTCCGCAGCATAGTAATTTCTGTATCGTGATGGAATAATATTTTTATAAATAATTATAATATATATATATATATATATATATATATATATATATGTATATATATATATATATATTATGAGAAATTATTTAGATTTTTTAAACTTTCTATCATAGATATATTTATATATATATACTTCAGAGAAATGAGTGAAGGCAGAAGGAGAGATACTTGTCTATTCCTGTTTATATGCTAGTATTCATATACACAAAGGCACACAGATATACACACTCATATGTATAGGTATATATATATATATATATATATATATATATATATATATATATATATATATATATATACATATATATATATATAGATATATACATACATATATATATATATATATATATATATATATATATATATATATAATATCCATACATATTGTTTGTATACTTACACATTGCTGAGCACAATACATGTCGTCTTGACAACAGTCAATTCGCTAAGACATAATGAGATCCCTATCGACCTTTGATGTATAGACAGTGCTTGCTTAACAGAAGGTTAGAAAGGTCGCTTTTCGAATTGCAAGGTGAATGAGGAGAGTCGTAAATACCAAGTTGGTGTCAAGGTGATAGGAAGTATCGAAGTAATAAAAGTGACACGAGCAAGAAAGGACAGTATGAAAGGTTTCTTTCGAAGGAAAATTGTAAGAATCAGTGAGGAGATGTTCAACCTCTTGTCAGACATTAGCAAATGTTGGTTTCAGTTGGCGGCTTTAAGTTGACTCAGAGGATCGGTATTCCTTTGAATAGAAACCGTAGTCGAGTAATCACTGTCTACGCTGTAGTTCATAATCTAAATCTTCCGTGAAAATATTTTAAAAATTATGCGTCTACTTTCACTTTCACTTTCACTTTCGTTTATATGACTTGATTTATTATATGGCCGAGTAAAATATTTCGGCTTTCGTGTGAAGAATTACTAACTATTGGATAATAATTTTTAATAATTTATAATGTTAAATCGTATGATACCATCTAAATATCAGACCATTTTTATTTAATATTTCTTCTGTTAAAAATATAGTTTTCTTTTCTGGACACAGAGTATGGAGTAACTATAACAAATGTTATGTAATTCCGTGCACTTTCAGCTATACTTTTACACATTATCAAGGGTGATTTTAGTTTTACATTTAACTGGAGGAATGGGGTGTTTGCATTATAGGGATGTTTTAATTTCCAAACACACGCAAACCAGACACTATGGGAAATATAATAGTACGAAGTGCAAGCATGATAACAAGAACTACGTGTAAAATAGATTAAATATAACGGAAGTATTAGAAATAAAAAAAGAAAAAAACAACACTCAATAATATTAACTACGAACACGGTCAGAATGTACTGACTGTTTTCGGGAAATAAATGATATCTATAACTTTAGATACATACACAAAACCCATATATCCACTTAAAATTAAAAATAAAATCAACCTTTTTAATGTCTAACGGTATAACTGAAAGCGTTCTGAATTACAGAAAATTTGTGCAGTTACTATACATTCTGTGTGCTAAAGAATAGAAACATTTGTTCGAACACAAGAAATATTAAATAAAAAGCATAATCGCCGAACTTTGTCATCTGTAATGAAACATGAATAAACATGCAATCATATATATATATATATATATATATATATATATATATATATATATTATAATAAATTACCCTCGCACGCATGGACTCTCCCAGCTATAAATAGGAGCAGGTACTGCCTTTTGGAGAGGGAAGTTTTCAATAGTCAGCTCTGAGAGTCGGACTGCACATTCTTACTGTAACACTCTCGTTTGTATATGTTTGTAACACTCTCGTTTGTATATGTTTGTATTACTGTTTCTGTTAATATATTTCTTAAACTCTATTCCTCTCTTGTCTTTTTATTTCTGGCCCTAACAAGGCGACAATAATATATATATGGAGTTTACTATTGAGGCTCAATGGGTTTATGTGGGTGGTAGTATTAGGAAAAGGAATATTGCTAAGGGCTGAGAACTAAAGAAGAGCATTCAGAAGAATGGTATAAAAATTTAATTTTTTGTAGATTAAAGATGGTAGGAAAGCATGGAGACGGTATGGAGTACCACAAGTGGGAAGTACAAGAAAAAACAAGAGTTACATCTAGCCAACTCAACTGTAAATTGATAAGGCCAACTGTAATATATATATATATATATATATATATATATATATATATATATATATATATATATATATATAGATAGATAGATAGATAGATAGATAGATATATAAACCATGTTTCGATGTATAATTTAGACATGTTCTGTCTACTTATTTTCGATAAGATCCTTTCATACACGGGGATATTTTTATTGATGTAATTCTTGAGGGACGAGAGAACACACGCACACACACACACACACACACACACACACACACACATATATATATATATATATATATATATATATATATATATATATATATATATTCTGTTATATATATATGGGATGTGATCCTGGGTTTCACGTTTTTGCGATCATCAGAGTATTTCTGATAACGGCAAAAGCGTGAACCCCCCACCCCAGGGTCACAAACTCAAATCCATACAACTTAACATGTTTGCTATATCAACGGTACTGAGCAGTTTCCAATAAGTACCGCGCACATATAATAAGTATAGAAAGCATATATATATATATATATATATATATATATATATATATATATATATATATATATATATATATATATGTGCCTCTGTGTGTGTGTGTGCACCACCCAAATCGGTTTCATTCTACCCTTCGTAGGTCTTGGTCCTTGACTACATCGAAAATCTATAAGAATTTTTCTAATACAATGCCACCGATGCCAGTTGAGTAAACTACTGTCTTCCTGATTGCACGTCTTTGGTCTTCGCTCCTCCATAGTAATGTTTCAGCTTCTTCGATACTCAGTAATTCATTCTGCTTGGAATGGAGTCGATTAATCCAAATAATATATATATATATATATATATATATATATATATATATATATATATATATATGTGTGTGTGTGTGTGTGTTTGTTCGTTTGTGTGTGTGAATGTGTGTGTGTGAAAATTTTGTTTTTACCAACGCGTTACGACCACTGAGGATGTTTATCAATGTAAATTTATAAATTTTCCTTCCTTAGAGGAGGAATTATATCGTTATGTTTTAACTTTGTGAATTCGTTTTAACGTTAGTTGTACACATAAACGTAAACTAAGGAGCCCGCTAAGCGATACAATATTAAACGAAAGTCAGTAATTTCTTTTAATTCAGCATATTTTACTCTTACGAGGAAAAAATTCTTGGTAGTAGAATTATCATTTCTTGCCAAATGTTTGGCTTACACCCTGGATTTAAAAAAAAAATACCGATTTTCTTAAAGGAAATACAGCCTTCGGAATCTAACTTACATGGTCTTATTTTTTTCTTTAATTTTCTTGTGTCCTAATATTTGTTTTCCTTTTCTGGACTCATAGTGTGTAAAAACCTTCCAAATGTTCTGTAATTCCGAGCTCTTTAAGCTATACATTTAGACATTCTTAAGGATGCTTTTCTTTTTGCTTTTTAACTGGGTGTACGGGTTATGTACATGATTTTAGTGTTATAGGGATGTTTTATTTTTCAAAGACTGTTAGCACATTGTGGCCGTTCGTAGTTAATATTATTAAGTGTTTTTTTTTCTTTTTTATTATTATATCTTCAATAATTTTAATCATTATTTACATGTGGATAAGTTTATTATGTTTGTATTTTCTACTAGCATGTTTCAGATGATGTCTGGTAAGTTTGAGTTTGTTTCTAAATGGCTTCTAATAGAGCTGTAGTCAGACAGGTGACACGTAAGTCGTCTGGATAGGAATGTAGTAGTGCGAACGATGTAATTATTTACGAATTCGAACTGATCAGGAAGACAATTCTTTAAGGTGTATTTGAAAACCTTTGTACGATCACGAGAAAAATTAAATAAAAAGCTTAATCCTAGTACTTGTCTATCATCTTTCATGATATATATATATATATATATATATATATAT
>OZ010601.1:72767814-72785314 GCA_963932145.1 Acanthosepion lycidas
CCTCTAAGCCAAAAGTGTTCAATACCAGCAAGCCCTCATGTTCTTATATATATATATATATATATATATATATATATATATATATATAACGTCCTGTGTATGACGATAAACTAAATCCGAGTCCAAGGTAAGACGATAAACTACATTCAAGACCTCTGATCAGGAGGCTTTGAGGAGCGTAGATTCGGGTTGGGGGGAAGCACCTGTTAGGACCCCAGCTATGGGCAAATAGTTAATCCCGAAACTGTGGTAAAAATCATTATGAATGTGTAAAAATAGGTTTTAATACCAGAAAAACCTTAAAAAAATTTTTAACAGAAATAAATTTTAGAAGAAAATAATATTACCAGGAATAGTTTTTGAAAAAAAATATTACTAGTAATACAATTTTGAAGAAAAAAATATTACCAGAAACAGATTTTTGACAAAACAAAAAAAATATTACCAGGAAAAAAAAAAGTTTTCTGCATTAAATAAACCATTGAGGTTGATATGCCGTAAAATAAACCTCATGTGGCATTAGAGAGTTTACTCAGCTCTGAGTCGTGCTAATGGTGAAGGATAATATTCATAATTATCAGTATATACTTAATAGATGATTTACATTACATCGGGCACCCTATGTGTGTTATCTGATATATATATATATATATATATATATATATATATATATATATGTGTGTGTGTGTGTGTGTGTGTGTGTTTTCTTTAATAATGAATGTCGTGCAACTAACTACTTCTTGTTGAGCATTTCCTACTTTTTAATGTATGGTCTTCTTTTAGGTATGGTCTTAAACTCCTGACCAGTTGCTACTTAGCCTAATCACCTAGTATTAAATACTAAATAAAAATAATTTGGCCCATGTTGGGATGTATGGACGTTGCTCGTCACTTGTCTTATCGATAACTTAGCTAGCGTCACTTACTGACTTAATCGTCCATATATTTTTCTTTTCACCAAAACATCCCATCCACACAACGCTGCTATAAACATATATCACAATTCACATTTACTTTAAGAAATCCTAACTAATCCCATATTTACATTTTTTGTTTTTTTGTGGACGGCTGGGTTGATGAAAAATCTTAAAAATATATACAATGTTCTTGATGCAAAGAAAACATCTAAACAAAACGAGTGTTAGTAACAGGCAACCACAGTCTAATTATGGCAGATATAACAGTTAACTGTGGGATTAATATAATGATTCCCATTCTACAATCACTCACACTGGCACTCACAGATTTAGATACAATAACAATTACGAAAACTCAAAATCGAAAACTAATGACATCCCACAATTTAAATAGAAAACTGCAATCACTGTCATGTAAGGGAAAAGGGAATAAACCAAAGGAAAAAGAAAAATGGTAAGCAAAAATAAAGGCGCCTATGACCATCCATACTGTAACAATGTTAAATATATTAGGTTGGTGCAAAAATAATGTCGTTTTCTCACATGTGTTACTATGTGAGAAAACGACATTATTTTGCACCAACTGTTGAAACTTGACTAATGCATGGAATAATAATGCAACACAAAATGTACTTAGAACAAAATGTATTGAAACAAGAAAGTGTACACAATATTTACATATGGTCTTTTGTATATTCCTGGGAAGACCGTTCCTGGAGAATGTGTTGACTGAGTCGCAGTCGGACAGAGTCTCTGGTTGAATCTCTTGATTCCTGTATTTATCAATCCACCCACGAGGATCGAATGTGGCACGAGGCCGTTTTAATGTAAGTATCCCCGACCCCGTAGGCTTGGCCAAAAATATGGCCTTTCTGAACCCGCCTAGACGGGTTCAGGCCCTGTCAACCTCCCCGGACGAAACCTTGCCCTTCGGCAAAGCCTCGTCCGGGTTCCCCTCTGCTAATGCAGAGAGTTCGATAGTCGTCGAGAGTCTGTTTCTCGGTCTCTGAATCTCTTGATTCCTGTATTTATCAATCCACCCACGAGGATCGAATGTGGCACAAGGCCGTTTTAATGTGGGTATCCCCGAGCCCGTAGGCTCGGCCAAAATTATGGCCTTTCTGAACCCGCCTAGACGGGTTCAGGCCCTGTCAACATCCCCGGACGATACCTTGCCTTTGGCAAAGCCTCGTCCGGGTTCCCCTCTGCTAATGCAGAGAGTTCGACAGTCGCCGAGGAATCTCTTGATTCCTTCCCTCTCTTCCCGGTACCAACCATATTTATATGGTCGGTACTCCACTATGCAAATTAGGTGGATCCTACCACAACACCAACCTAATAGCAACTTGAACAAAGAAGAACAATTTAAACGAACCTTACAGTAAATGATAAATGTTTAATCCAGGCGACCAATATCCTTATTCGTATTGCATCTTCAAAGGCCACTCAAAGTTAACCGCTTTCAAGCGAACCAAAAGCGAAACACTGAACCACCTTTCACCGAATTTTAATGAAAAAAGTCGCCTCCTTTCCTCTCTAATCATGACTTTAAGCTGGTGTTAAAAAGCAAAATTAGTCGAGAAGGGGAAAACTTCTCACCTCAATGAAACTCATTCTGTCGCGTCGTCCAAATCATGACACGCGTAATATCAAGTAAACACAAAAAGACATAGTGTTCATTTCTCTTCAGTTGCCGCACAGCATTGCTACAAACGGAACTGGCCTCGCGTTGAAAGAACTTTCCTTCCAGGATGTGAACCATATATTTTTCATTATTAGTAGCAGACAAGAGAAATTTACATATAGATATCCGAAGACGTATAAGAATAGAGAAAGATGTCTTCACGACCCTAAGCAAAGTATAAAGACATAGGAAATTTCATTAGAAACAAAGAAAAGAGTGCATGACTACTATATAATATCCTATCTCCTATATGTAATGTTGACAAGCGTTTCCAGTGCACGCGTCACAATGAAAGGCGAATAACTAGTGGAAGGGTCCAGCTTCAAATACTTGGGAGCAACCCTGTCAAAAGATGGCACCTGTAGAGCAGAAATTTTGCCCACGTATTGCCACAGCTACAGCAGCAAAAGCCAGACTAAAAAAGGATATGGAAGAGCAACATCGGCTTCCATACACATTCAAGCTCTACAAATCGCTAGTCGTATCCATCCTCCTCTACGCGTGTTACACTTGGACATTTCTTATTGTGGCAGGAAAAATGGATCCAGGCGTTCGAGTAGAAATGGTTGAGAAATTCCCCCCATATCTCCTACTAGGAGCATAAAACCGATGACTATGTACGTAATATGGCTAAATGTCTCTGGACTGACACGACTCTATCCTCGCCACTATTAAGCGTCGGGAGATGGTATACTTTCGCAATGCCCCAAGAATTAACAGCCTCTGTAAGACCATCATGCAAGGTACTGTTTAAGGCGGACGCAAGCGGGAACGGTAACGCAAGAGCTCTTTAAGAAACATCAAAGAGTGAACGGTACTGCTGAAAGCTACCACCACCAGGTAATCCTGGAGGGGGTTGTCTGTTTCTTCTGCCCTTAGATATACCTGTTTTTTGGAGCAATCAAAGAACTCGTGATGATGATCTCCTATATGACAGTAAACATCGAGCAATTACCCTACGGACATAAATATGGTTCTATCGACGGATGCGAAGAACAGAACGAAATAGTTTTAAGAAAATTCGCTAAAATAAATGACATTTTAAATTACTGGAACATAATGAGGAAAGAGTGCTCAGAGAATTTAATACCTACAGTGCAAAATAAAGGCAAGAGGGTACCTGGGAATAACCTAGTTTTAAAAAAAGACTATGCGAAGTGATGACAGGAGTTAAGAATAGATGGTAGTTAATATACAAGATAGTCCGAAAGTTTTGTCACCCCATACCAGACGATAATGAGAACAATAGAACAAGTCATACATCAAAGGAATCTATACTTTTGCCAGATTACACATAACCATATGTCCATACACTTGCAAGCAGCATCTCTACCAAACTGAAATTTGAAAAAAAAATATATATATATATTACGTAGGGGAGACAAAACTTTCGGACCACCCCGTAGTAAAAAGTTTTCAGACAACAAAATATGACATGAAGTGGTAGAGCTGTGATCGCCAATATCCTGAAAGAAAGTTTGCACATAAAAAACGAAAGATTTAAGGCAAATTTAACTTAGTTTCTTTCCACTGTCACATGTATGGAAGACATTTTCTTTTTTAAATCGTATGCAAGGTTACTGCTCACAAAGGTTTGGGACTTGTCTGTACATTATTCCGTTGCTTACTCTGTACGTGCTACTGTTTACCATCTTTTGGTTAATATTTTCTATACTTTTGAAGGACTTTTGTTACTGCGAATGGGTATCTTGAACAGAGAACTACGAACCTCTTTCTTTGCAGTCCAGTACTTTAACACTTTATCTGATGAATCATCATTTGAGGCTTCATACTCGTTTGCAATTCTTTCTACCAATCAGTCTTCATTCAAGCTTCCCGACCCTCACTGCGCCTTGGCACTTTATCCTTTTTTTTTTTTTTTTTTTCTTACTTGCTCCATCTCTCCTGACCTAAACATTAGCTCCGGTATCGATTCTATATTTGAGCGCCAATTCCTTTTCAAAGCTCAGTGGTCTGTCGCCGCCATGTTCGTTTTATCACACATCGTTGCCTTTTTTGTCTTTCTTTCTTTCCTTCTTTCTAGTTCTTTTTCTTTCTTTTCTTTCTGTCCTTTTCTTTCTCCTTAATTCAGTCTCCATTACTTTTTCCACTATTTTTTTTTTTTTTTTGTATTTTTCTGACTCTCTCTTTCTTTATTCGTCTTTCATTCTTTCTTTCCTATGTAATGACACCCGTTCATTGTTTCTGGTATATATTCTTTTTCTTTTTCTATTTCTATTTCCTTTTTCTTTTTGGTTCTTTTGCATTTTCTATTAGGTTGGTGCAAAAATAATATCGTTTTCTCACATAGTAACATATGTGAGAAAACGATATTATTTTTGCACCAACCTAATATTTACTTTTCCATATTTCTTTCTTTCTTTTCTTTCTTTTTTTTCTTTCTTTCTTTATTTATTTTTCGCCTTTTCTCTACTTTTATTTTCTTTCATTTTTTTTCTCTGGTTCTTTCAGTTGGCCTAACGACTGTTTTTCATATATTATTTCTTTTTTTTTTTTTCGTCTTTCTGTCTCCATTTTCCTTTCTTACTTTTTCTTTCTTTTTCTTTCTTTCTTCATTTTTTCTCTTTTTCTCTCCTTTCTTTTACTTTCTTTACTTTTTTTCTATGGTTCTTTCTTTCAGTCTTTTTTCATTTGGCCTAACTTTTTCTTTCATAATTTATTTCTTATTTCTTTTCTGGTTTTCTTTTTTTTTTTTTTTTGATTTTTCCTCAGACATTATCATCTTTCGTTTTACTATTCTTTTTGTTTACTTTCTAAAAGTCTCACATTGTTTCTTTCTTTCTTTATCCTTTCGTTTGGTCTTTACTTTTTTTCAGTGCTTCTTTCGTTCATTTTTTTTCTTTCTTTCTAACAAATTCACAAGTCTATATATTTGGCCTGTTTATTTATTTCTTTCTTCTTGCCTTCTTTTTGCCTGCCTGAATTATTTCCTTTCTTTCTTTCTTCCTTTCTTTCTTTCTTTCCAGTTGTTTTTCTTTGTTTCTCTCTCTACTTTCTCTTTTCATTCTCCTTTTAATGTCTATTTCTATCTTATTCCATGCTCCTACTCCACGCCTTCAACTCAAATATAAATCAGTCAAAAGTCTCCCCGGAGAGCCGCCAAAGGATAATTTGTTTTGTTCTGCTATTGCTATTTGCGTCGCTATTTTAATTGTACATTAAGTATTTCAATCTGACAGTAGATGGCGGTGTGATGATGCCGATGAGGTGGGCAGGATGAACAAGAAAATTAAAGTAGAAGAAGAAGAAGAACGAATACGAAGAGAAACAAAGAAGAAGAAGAAGAAGAAGAAGAATGAATATGACGAGAAAAGAAAAAGACGGAAAAGAAGAAGAAAAAAAGAATAAGAATGGATGAATGAATATGAAGAGAAACGAAGACGAAGAAGAATGAATAAAAAGAGAAAGGAAGAAGATGGAAAAGAAGAAGAAGAAGAAGAAAGAAGAAGAATGAATATGAAGTGAAACAAAGAATACGGAAAAGAAGAAGAAAAAGAAAAAAGAAGAAGAAGAATGAATATGAAGAGAAACGAAGAAGACGGAAAAGAAGAAGAAAAAGTAAAAAGAAGAATATGAAGATAAACGAAGACGGAAAAGAAGAAGAAGAAGAAGAAGAAGAAAAAGAAAAAAGAAGTGGAAAGAAGAAAAAGGAATGAATGAATATGAAGAGAAACAAAAAAAACGGGAAAAAGGTAGAAGAACGAATTAATGAATGAATATGAAGTGAAACGAAGAAGACGAAGAAGAAGAAGAAGAATGAATATGAATAGAAACGAAGAAGTAGAAGAATGAATAAAAAGAGAAACGAAGCAGACGGAAAAGAAGCAGAAGAAAAAGAAGAATGAATGAATGAATGAATGAATGAATGAATATGAAAAGAAACGAAGAAGACGAAAAAGAAAAAGAAGACTGAATAAAAAGAGAAGCGAAGAAGACGGAAAAGAAGAAGAAGAAGAAGAAGAAGAAAAAAGAAGAATGAAAAAATGAATGGACATGAAGAGAAACGAAAAAGAAGACGAAGAATATGTTACAGGTAATTATTGAGTAGGAAAATAATTAAAATAGTCAGGTGTAGGAAGAGAAAACAAGTAGAAAAAAGAAGTTCATCAGTAATGATTATGAAGAAGAAGAAGAAGAAGAAGAAGAAGAAGGAGAAGAAGAAGAAGGAGAAGAAGAAGAAGGAAGAGGGGAAGGAGTTGGCGATTGAGTAAGATAAAAAAGAAGAGTGTGGCGTAGGAAGGGAGACCAAGGAGGAGGAGGATAGTCGAGAAGAAGAAGAAGAATGAAGGTATATGAAGTGAAACGCAAAAGACAGTGATGGAGTGAGAAGAAAAGAACAAGGAATAAAAGATACCAAGAAGAAAGAGAAAGTGGGCGGGGGTTGCGGAAATCCGCTCTGTGAGCGTGACTGCAACATGCCGGCTTCCTCTTATGATGATCGTTAAGCCCCATCTCATGATTTTACTTTCTTGTAGATTCTGATAATAAGTCCGAACAATGTTTGCTTTTTAACACAAGTAAAAACGAGAAATATGACTACGTTTTGGCTTAAATATAAGCAGGACATATTCGGCCTTTTGACTCAAGTATAAACCAGACCATCTTCTGCCTATTGTTTGAACTATCAATCGCATATATTCTTGATAGTAAACCGCACATTTATTAATTTACTGTGATTTTTATCGTATACAACTTATGCCAGACATCAAATAACCCTACGCGTGCTCTATATATGCTGAAGCTGCCCAGGCTTATATTTCAACACGAAACGGAGTTACAAAGCATATACACGGAATTGTAGAAAAAATTAATATCTAACAATCAAGAATGCCTTTCACACAGAATCATCATCCCAAGCCTTTCTCTAATCTATCGCTCTTTCAATAAAAATAATGCCCCCCGCCTGCGTGCTACATAGGTTAGCTCCACAACTTCAGAATTTTACATTCCATGGACACAGGGGTTTATCCATTCTCATTTTCTTAGTATATTCTTCGGCAAGAAGTTAGTTCGCTTTTTCCAAGTGCCATTGTTTTGCGCAAAAATATTTCCGAGGGGGCGATTCGATGACCCCAACACAGTGGCAACACAGTGCCAAGATCAGTGGCAACCGTTATCTCTATCTATAAAAGCAGGATGTGTGTGTGTGTGTGTGTGTGTGTGTGTGTGTGTGTGTAACGAATGCACGGCCGCAATTTTCGACGGATTTGCATCCAAATTTACATGCACATGCTCCAAGTTAGCGGGAAGGCCAAGACTGACTTTGCATTTTCCAACTCCCATCGATAGTGGAAATAATCGATTTCTTTCATGCTTCTACGGCAATTTTCCTGTAGTTTGCGGCCATTTTCTACTGGCCAGAATGAGAGCCTATAGCTGGCTACCACGAATAGGCAGGAAGATTCTATTGGCCAGCGTGAGAGCCAACAGCTGACTGACACGAATGTTAACTAGCATGCTAGCATGCAAAAAAATCGATAGCTGCATTCGTCACAAGTGGGAAAAATTTTAATCTGTATGGCACTTTACTCCTATTGGCTCGCTCGCTTGCTTAAACACATCGTTGATTCTGATTCCGCAGAACTGGGATTGGTGTGAAAAAGTATTTGTTGTTAACATTCTTTTTTCATTCAGTTTTTCCAGTTATGCGTCCTTTTTTAAAGCTGATCGTTTTGTGTTCATTTTGTTTAGTTCTTTTTTCGTAACAGATTTAATGTTTAGTATAGAGCTTAGAAAAAAATCGCAGTGTGAGATAGGCAAGAAGTAAGGCATGTCGCAACATCAGCACGGCAAAGGACACTTTTTTAAAGGCAAGGAGGGGCAAAAATATTTGAAGTCAAGTGATAGCGATTGCTGTATGAGTCGTACAATTTTTTAATCAAGCAAGGGCAACGCCAGGCCATGTTGCTAGTCTATCCTATATAACGACAATTCTTACGTCCATAAAACATGATCCTCCATGTCTAACGAGGACACCACTAGAAAACATTTCAGACCGCGTCAGGTACACGGCAAGAAAGACTTGATAATACCAGTCTATTAAATAATTTCTTAGATTATGCCCTGCACATTTACAATCACAGATGTAAAAAAAGGGTACTGACAATTTAAACATTCCATATCATATACCAATGAGTCTACTAATAGGTTTGGTTTGTTTTGTTTTACTGCATATCCACCTCAATGGGTTATTCAATTCCTGAAAACTTTTTTGTTCCTGGTAATTCTTTCTTTTTTTCAAAAAATTATTTTTGGTAATATTTTTTTCCTCAGAAATGTATAGCTGATAATAATATTTTCAAAAACGTATTGCTGGCAATATTTTTTTTTCAAAAATATATTGTTGGTAACAGTTTGTTTTTTTTTCTTCCAAAATTTATTTCTTGTAATATTTTAAAAAAAAGTATCTGTAGTATTAAATATTAAATATTTGTAGTATTAAAACCTATTCTTACATTTTTATAATTCTTTTTTACCTCAGTTTCGGGGTTAACTATTTGTCCATATCTAGGACTCTAACAGGTGCTACCATCCCGGTTCCACGCTCCTCAAAATCTCCTGATCAGAGACCTTGCTGTTGGACGTAGTTTATCGTCTTACCTTGGATGCGGATGTAGTTTATCGTGACTAATAGAAGACAGAGTTAATCCTTTCCCTCCCAATGTCAATGTACGTATGATGATCAGGCTATGCTGATGACATAAGTATTCACAGTTGGGAAAAGAATGGTATCGAATATAAAAGCTACATCTAGCAAGTGTTCTCAGTGAGAGATATCAAAATAAACCTGTCTATATATCTAAGACGAGATATTATGATGAATTGCATTATTTACATTATTCTGACTGTTATCGTCATCTTCCTTGACATTTTAAAAACGTTTCGGGCGTTATACGCTCCAGCCTTCTTGTTCCTCAAGGGTACATGGCGTAGTGGATAAAGACATTGTTTATATCCAGTGACACGGCCCAAAATATTGTGTTCAATACCAGGCCACAGCAGTGGTGAAACAAAACTTGCAGAGTTGAGTTAAAGGGAAATAACTGAGACACATGGAAGAGGCATGACACGTGGAACTAGAATAATCTACCCTAGTGGAGGAAATAATGGGTTCTTATCGAAATTCCAATAACTTGAGTAAGACTGGAGCGTACAACAGCCGAAACGTTGTGAATCTAACAATGAAAATGAGGATAACAGTCGGAATAATCTAAATAAAGCAAGTCGTCAAAATAAAACTTTCAAAAACAGACACATTGATCTGTAATGAAAATGAAGGCAGTTATGGCTCCGACCTTGCATCCATCAAAGAATTAAGGATGTAAAATTAGTAAATAATAAACACTTCAAATATCTAGGCGAAGGTATCAATCCTATCAAATTCAATATCGAAGAAAGAAAATTAATCACAAAATATGTTCCACAAAAAAAAACGCAAATTCCTACAAAACCAAAGCTTCAGTCTCAAAACCCCAGTCATGTTTCCAAGTAAACGTGACATTTTCGAGACTTTCATATGGATGCATGCTTGTGGGTAACACACGTTCAGAAATATCTAAACTGTCAGCTTACCATCGCTTTCTAAGATCAATCTTGAAAAATGGGTTTCGAGCAAGCCAAGCCTGAGTGTCTTGAGAAAGAAACATACTTCTTTAAACATTGTGGACTAGCTCTTCGGAATCACAAAGAATTGTACCAAATAACAGAAACTACATCATTTGAGGACTACTACAGCAGTAACAGCTAAAATGGATGGCACATGTGATTGGAAGAATAATAAATAACATAGAAGAAGAAAAAATAAGCCAAGAGGTTAACATTTCACAAGACTTCATATAAAAGAAGAAAAAGGAATTCAAAATAAGTACTGGAAAGAGCGATAACAGTTAGTGGAATACAGAAACCTATTTTCATGAAAGATTGTTTCAGAGAAAGATTTTATAAAATTTAAACAAATGTAGTAATGGCTGCACGGTCAATCAATTCCAAGTGATTTACTTAAAGAGAAACGGCTAATAATATTGCAGTTAGCATTAAGTAAGCTTCTACTCATATATATATATATATATATATATATATATATATATATATATATATATATATATATATATATATATATATATATATGTATATATACACACACACACACACAGACAGACACACACACACATGCACACAGAGACAGACAGAGAGACAGACAGACAGACAGACTGTGAAAGAGTCAGTATGTGGGTGACTAAATATGCTCTAGGAAATCCGGCTGGGCTCGCTAGTGAAAGTTTTTTTTTAAAAAAACAAAACAGCGGTTCCTACTGCTAATATGCATTATTCTTCAAGTAAATGGAATTGAGTTTTCAGAGCTGAAAAAAACGTTAAAATTTCTTTTATACGTAATATCACGATAGCCTGGATGTAATATATCTGACTGATATCAAATTATTTGGCTTTCGATCCCGGCTTGATGCAGTCGGACGTGTGTATGAATATATATGTATTTTAATCAACTTTCTTTATATATGACGCACAAGGACGGTTTAATTTTTTTTTATTTAGTTTTTCAGTATTCTTATATTTTTTTCCCATTGCGTTGAAATAACGGAGCACAAAAATGTCCACATCATCTTTTATTTCAATCGGTTTCGTCAATTCATTATCCATTTTCAAGTGGGTTTCTTTTAGCTGCTAATTTCTGTCCATGTTTTGAATGTTTAAGATGAATTTTAATTGTCATAATGACTAAAGAAGTGGCTGAAAACGTTTGGGAAAATGGATAATACGGAAAATTGTTGCACTCCCTTACTCCCCCATGAACGGAAAAAATGTAAGAACGATAATAAAACTAAATAGAAATATATATATATATGTGTGTGTGAAAATATTGTATAAAATAGGAAAGAAACTGGTTTGGTAAATAATCCAAAGTTCCTTAGTATTTTTGTAAATATTTTAAAAAAAATAGTGCTCGATACGAAAGTAGAGCATAAATATAATTATTTATTTAAAAATATGATTCCAACTCGCTACATAAGAGGTCTCATTTTCGGCTCTTGTTTTGAAACATGAGACATCTTATGTAGCGAGTTGGAATCATATTTTTAAATAAATAATTATATATATATATATATATATATATATATATATATATATATATATATATATATATATCATTATTTATTTAAAAATTATAACATAAATATGTTATAAAATCACTACAAAAATAGTCATTTTGTTTCAACACCTCTGGTGTCTTATCAAGTGATGATGTTGAATGTAGATTGTAGAATAAAGGTTTTAACAGGTTCAAATTTATTAACCACCCCTCGTAAGGGGAAACGCTGTCACATGAGCTGAAATGACCAATCAAAATACAAGTATACGAGAATCCAAAATCCCTTGACAACGAAGTAAGGCTATACTAACTATTAAATGCTTTAAAGTTGGGTTTATACTAAAATAGAATTTATTCTAATAAGTATTAAACTGTACGATAAAATTTGAAATTAAAATTAAAAACGATTTCAAAAATGTAAATTTAATCCAGATTAAGTTTAAAATTTTAAAATTTTTGAAGAAAGAATACATACGTTATTCTATTCATTTTATTTCTATTAAAATTACGTTGTAATAAATGTTAAGATTGACTGCCGTTAACTTGATGAGTTACAAGTGTAGACATGGGATTATGACATCTTGCGAAAGACAATACAAACACAATCAGATTATAATACATTGTATAGTCTTTCGCAAGATGTCATAATCACATTCATTGAACTAAAAAGTGGATACAGTGTAACCCGGATATAAGACAGTTGTCGGGACCGGAGAAGATGTATCTTATATCCGGGTTTCTCTTATATCCGGGTTTGGTCTATTATTCTTAACTAATGGCTCTAATTTAGGACCAGAGAGAATTTCTCTTATATCCGGTTCTCTTTTATCCGGGTTAAACTGTATTTTAAATGCATTTTTTCACCCTTGAAAGTGAAGTCTGAAGATAAATAGGAAATTAAATTCTCCGGTGAAATAAATTATAATTAATGGAGTCTTAACATTTAAATTAAATTATTCGTTCTGACTTAACATTGAACTCTCAGGATTACATCCTCCTTGGGATTATCCATACGGATTAACAAAATTTTCGTTACTTAATCACATATATATATATATATATATATATATATATATATATATATTACAATAGAACTATTTGTTAAGCAATATTTCGGATTGCCATTACCAATGGTTATTCATTTTCGAACTGGACTACATCTCTTTGCAGCAGTTGATGTGCATCAATATTAATGGTTGACTCCAGTAATGAAATGCACTATCCTACCTACAAATATGCTCAGATAAACGTTTTGGTCTCTGTAAACTTTAAGCCATATACGATATAAATTAATTTGCGCTGTTTTATTTTATACACGGAGGGATCCAGTGAGGCACTTCCGCTTCAAATACCCTTTCATTTCAGGCGCCATGTTGCTAAGACTACTTACATCCTTTGCTAGCCCGGGAGAATAAACTCGTCACGCCATGTCATGTGAAAAGAAACCCATGAGGATCGAAGGAGCACCACATATACAGCGGCAAAAGAAACTATATTTGTATAGCCCATGTGCTTTATCTCTTTATATATATATATATATATATATATATATATATATATATATATATATATATATATATATATATATATATATATATATATATATATATACGTGTGTGTGTGTTTGCGTGAGTTTTCATTATTTAACTATCTAACAACAATTATTACATCAATCCGATAGAAGCCGTCTCTCTTTTCTCTTCCTTTTTACATATCTAACTACCTACATCTATCGATCTATTTTATTACCTACCTGTGTACCTACCTACATCTGCCTCTCCTTCTTTCTCTCTTTACTTATATGTATATATATATATATATAGACACACACGCACGGACGCACGCACACACACACACTCATATATATATATATATATATATATATATATATATATATATATGCACACACACACATATATATTTATATATATTTGGTTGGATAGATGTGATCGTCGATCACTAAAGCGTAAAACCCAGGGTCACAAACTCACATCTATCCAACCAAGTATGTTAGCTCTATCCCTGATATTGAGCGCTTTCTAATAAGTACCGCGCATATAATAAATAAATAATTATACATATATATATTTATTTATATTTATATGCACAAACTTCTCACACACACACACACACACAGACACACACACACACATATATATATATATATATATATATATATATATATATATAATAAAAAGGCTTAAACACTAATATTCCATGGTCATAATTTATTCCATTGGACTCGTAAATATGATCCAATTCATCAGACCTACAAATTCAAAAGGCTTTTTGAATTTGTAGGTCTGATTAATTGGATCATATTTACGAGTCCAATGGAATAAATTATGACCATGGAATATTAGTGTTTAAACCTTTTTATTATATCCTTACTCTGTCCTGGACATTGAGTTCTACCTGGATTCTATCCTCTCGGAATTTTTTATTCAAAAAATATACATGTGTGTGTATGCACCAGTGGATTTTGCATATATATATATATATATATATATATATATATATATATATATATATATATATATATATATATATATATATATATATATATATATATATATATATATATATTTGTGTGTGGTATTCCACAAAAAGACTGCCTCGCTGTATCACAGATCATCAGTCTGAATTGACATGAGATTACTTCAAGCCGAGATCGAAACTCGACCGTTTTGACATCTGCTGAGATCGAAAAACCCGACCGATTTGACATCAGTTTGAGACTCTCACCCTTAGGCCATCAGATCACGCTGATGAGAAGGGAAAGGGAATTTTTAATATTTATATTACAGTAACCAGAGAACTCATTTCATAGCGAATATATTTTAGCGTTAATAGCATCAGTCGACAAATTCGCTTTCTTTCAAATTGCTCAACATACGGGAAGGGGATTATATATATATATATATATATATATATATATATATATATATATATATATATATATATATATATATATATATATATATATATATGGAGAATCAATGAAAGATTTGAAATATTATCTTGTATTTTAGGACTTCATTGGACTAAAAGAATAAACTTTTCAAGAGATTTATCACCGCGTTGATGATACAGGACCCATGGCACCACAGACTATAACTCGATGAAGACAGAGATCCGCTCCTACGTCTGAATATTAGAAATAATTGCTACAGAAACGATCCAGGTATCGGCATATGTCAAGTGGCCTTTGTATGCTCTGCATTTTATAGTACAGCAGGGAGAGTATTTCAAGCGCAGAACTATGTTAAAACTAAATAAACATTAATAATATATTCCTTACCTGTCATTTATAACTAACCTCATGGAAGGCTTTTGTATCATATCTCTATCTATAAAAGGAAGGATATGTGTGTGTGTGCGCGTAACTAATAATAATAAAAAAAACAGAATGTTCTTAGCAATTGGAGGAACATTATGTTTTTTATCAAAATTAGATATGTTCTTTAATTAAGTTCATTTCGTTTTTTGCTTTGAGAAAGTCCATATTGGACGAAACGCGTCAGCAATAACTATAGTTTTCCTTTTGTCACTTATATATATAAATATTTTCTTTTCTACAGGTTAAATCTGGGAAATATTCATATATATATATATATATATATATATATATATATATATATATATATATTGTTTGAATGAAAACAGACCACGTTAAGGTTCCATGTAATAAATTATTTCACCATAACCCCTTTAACAGGGCTCTGGATCATCAGACTTTACTTCCAAAAATTGAAATGAAAAATGAAAAGAAATTCACACATTTTTGACGGACCTCATCAAGTATACGTAAAATTAACTAAGTGAGGAAGTGAGGTGGGAAAGAGGATATGAATGTGTCATATGTATCATTTCAAATTCTTATTTTTAATATTTAACTCCAATGTGTCGGCTAGATTTTGTTCGAATTTA
This sequence comes from Acanthosepion lycidas, assembly GCA_963932145.1. Classification (NCBI taxonomy): domain Eukaryota; kingdom Metazoa; phylum Mollusca; class Cephalopoda; order Sepiida; family Sepiidae; genus Acanthosepion; species Acanthosepion lycidas. The sequence continues at coordinate 72,783,476 of OZ010601.1, forward strand.
TTGTGTCTAGTCTCAAGATATAGATGCCTAAGGAGTGGAGTGGTGGAGACCGACCTTAAAGGAAGAAGCTACACTACTTTCACGATTTATTACATGGAACCTTAACGTGGTCTGTTTTTATTCAAACATATCCGCTCTGAATTTTACATTGAGCTCTCCGGATATCATCGTCCTCGGGTCTACCCATACGGATTACCTAAGTTTGCATAAACTAACTATATATATATATATATATATATATATATATATATATATATATAGTAGATATGAACAAAAAATGAAATTATCTATTACAAAAAAATTAATTAAAACAGTCTTATCATAAAAATAGCAACAGACCCTCAAAATCAAAACTACAAAGTCCAGCACTATATTCGATTTCAAATATGCCTTAATGGATTGTGTTCCTGATCAAACAATTTTCATAAATAATTGAATTGCTCATAGTATGGGGCTGGTGTAAAAATAATGACGTAATAATGTCGTTTTTTGACGTATTTTTAACGTCAAAAAACGACATTATTAGGTCATTATTTTTACACCAACCTAATACTATATGTTTGTCTAGACGACTTACGATTCACCTCCATGACCATAGCTCACTTATGACTTATTTAAACACACAGAAAAACCTAGCAAACCCAAGTCGAAAATACAAATATAATAGCCTGATCTCATGTAAAAAAAGACTCAAAATAATGAACAACGTAATAATAAAAAAAGGAAAAGCCTACACTCAATAACATTAACTGTGAACACGGACACAAAGTGATGGCCATACTCAGAAAATAAAACTTTCCTATAAATTTCATATATATATATATATATATATATATATATATATATATATATATATATATATATATATAACATAAACACCCCTTCAGTTAAAAATAAAAATCGCCCTTGATAATAACTTAAAGAATAGCCGAAAGCTCGTGGGTAAGCAGAACCTATGGACAATTTTAAAACTTTATGTCTAGAAAAGAAAACACTTGTACAAACACAAGAAAAATTATATAAAAATCTTAATCACAAAACTTTGTCAGTTACCTTTAAAGAAATATATATCAAATTGGGGTTTCTGGCCAAATACACAATATATATATATATATATATATATATATATATATATATATATATATATATATATATATATGTGTGTGTGTGTGTGTGTATGTGTGTTTCCGTGTGTGTGTGTGTGTGTAAATAAAGTTTTTAGCCTCTGACTATTGTGACGTCAACCCGGCCTGTCTCCTCGCCGTCGCCGTCCTATCCTGTCCTCTGACAGCCAATGTGACATGGTATTGGTCGCGGCACCAAATGTGACCTTCTAACCTTTTTCTGATTCGGATGGGAATCTTGTTAGATTCGGTATCAGCCTTGTCGTTCCCAGCTCGCCTCCAACGTCTGGTTACCGAAGTAACTGTTTTGATTTCTAGTCTAACCTACCCACGTTGTGATTTGATCTTAGGTAGACGAAATCAATCAGTCGCCGGGCCGTAATGCAAGCCGAGTCCGAACAAAGGTAATACCGCACAATTATATGTACAAGAAAATAAAGTGACAACTCGAAACGTTCAAATGTGTTAATAAAGGATAAAAATATTTTATATCTGGTTGCTGCATACAGGACTGCGTCTTTCTCCTAAACCGCTAATATGGATACGTGACACTTTGCGTTTGTTAGGCGAGTTTTAATATCTTATGTTGTTTTTCGAAAACTGGTTTTTTGGTGTATCTTCAGGTGATATTCGTAAAACGTGTTTTGATGGTTTGAGCCGAAGTCGTTCTTCAAAAGTAAATTGTTCTTGCTTAGATGTTGAGGTCGTGATTGCG
>OZ010601.1:72795314-72820314 GCA_963932145.1 Acanthosepion lycidas
TTCCGGGAGAGACTTTAAACGTATAAGAGTCGAAGTATACTTTCGAAAGAACCGGAAACCCAACCCTAAAAGGCAAACGAGCTGTTGCCCCTTACTCTTGTTAAAAAAGACAGGAAAGATGTGTGAACTTTCCTGGTGGAGACTGGGGTCAAACAAAAGTCTGAGAATCCAGACAGGTTCGTCTGTCCAGTTGAAAGATACAGGGAAAGAAATCCATGTTTGGAAACAGGTCTATGATTTGAATAATAAAATTCAAAATCGAATGTAGGATATACTATACGTCCCTGGGAAATATTATGAGAGTATGTATATAATCATATAATATCTCACGAGTAGAGAGAAGACACTAAGGGTTTGAGTGGATTTTTGGGGAATAGTGTGCCCTGAATGTTCGCCTGACAAGGAGCTACTCGTTCATTCACTTGATGTGAAAGAGCGGTCCATGCTCACACAAGATACTGTCCCACCATGGAGCTGAGGGCCACATATCGAGACGACATCGTTCAACGTTTCAGAGAATTTCCTTCTGGCTGTTAATTCCAAGATCTAGTTTCTACACATCGTGGAATTAGTGGAATTCCTAAACGAACTCAGCCACCTTTCTAGTGACATTTGACATGTCAGTGCATGCCTCATACCATTGGTTCATACCAAGCAATCATGGAAGAGTTTATAAACACCAAGTCATATCAAAAATTATTATTCTATTTGTCATATAGGAATAAAGTGTCACTACTAACGCGGTAGTTTGAACATTGATCAACATTTCTATTCTATCCTCTATTACTATACGGATCACTATTTCTACTCTATTACTATACGGTTCACTATTCTCTATACTATTCACTATACTATTCTCTATACTGATCACTATACGTTTTACTATTTGGTTGCTACTATTTGACCTAGTATTATCGAGCAAGCACTATCAGTGCGACTGTTATTCGCTGGCATCTGATGGCAGTATTGTTCAACGGCATTACAAAGTCTCTACTACAACGAGCATTACGAAAGCGACAACGAGTATTCGCTGGCACTAAAAACAAGTGGCAACGAGTGTTCGTTGACATCACAAAACTATTATAATTCTTATTGCTTTTCGCTTCAATATTTAGTTCTTAGTTAGTTTGCACGATCAATACGCCGTGCCAATACCTCATGCATATTGACCTATTCCGTTTTCATCACGTGAAAACACGGAAATTACATATCAGATACGCTACTCGATTAAGAAAATAGTCGTTTGAATTTATTTAGCGGAATATCAACACCTCTATGGATTATTTAATGCCAAACCATAAATATTTAATACGTAATTTTATGCTTTCAACTACAGTTAATCTATGCATATTGTGTATACATTTGGTAATTTTACTATATAAATGTATCTTTATATTTACTATAAGAATGTATATCTAATTTTTTTTTAGCGTTTCATTCATTTAGCAGGTGCTAATGCCGGGGATCTGGGAACAACAACAGTTCAGAGGCCTTGCTGCCGGATGTAGCATATCGTCATACCCAGGACTAAGTCTGATAAACGATTATTATAGAGTAGGATACTTACTGGGTGTCCTATAAATTCCGCCCTGATGCTAACTTAAGCTAAGCTTAGTAAATAACATATTGATCTTTATTTAGTCCTATTTGAGGTAACCGGAGGCGAAAATTAATTTTGTTTAAGTCCCCGCAAAATCGTAAGTTATGGAGAGCCATGAGCATCACGATCCTGTAATGAACACAGCAAATAATATATGAATATTTGTGTGTTGGTTACAAACCCTTTGACTGCGAGAATGGCGTTCATTGCTCTCTGGTGACGGCGACGTTGAAGTAAATATTTAATATCATATCACGAATATCATTTATAAAACAACTGTGAAAATTTTATATATAAAGTACAGTGGATGTCTATGTATGTGCGCGCTCGTGTGTGTGTCAAAACAATTCCTCTGCTCCCACTGGTCCGATTTCAATGATTCAGAGCTCATTCAAAAAGTTAATCACAGGGAACGATTTTCGTTGAGCTCAGATTCAGGTTTACCAGATTATACGATTGTTAAAAATATATATTAATACATTGTACTAGCCATTATCGTTGTTTTCATGTTTCAAGTGGGGTAACTCTTATTTTCCTTTTGTATCCAAACTTGCAGTGCACATTTCATTATAAACGAGCTTAAAAGCTGCAATATTGGGCTGCATTTAACCTAGGTCCGGTGGCGGAATTTTGGTTTGGCCATCATCATTATAACAAGGGAGGAGCAGATGCGATAGGCATCAATAAACTACAGAAGAACTCAAAATTGATCGCTGCATTTAAGTTATGAATTAATGTGTAAGCTAACCTTTTAAAATTTCAACGATACTTCTGCTGCCACTTAATTTAAGGGCGATTTGATGTACATAGATTCTTATTTTCGTTAAAACAATTGTTTTATTTCATGAGTGACAGAACAGGGGATATTTTGTAAGATAACATTGATATAGTGTAAAAATGGGAAAATAGAAATTAGAATTAGTTATACATTCAACATTTGAAGAGTTAGAGAACCATTATACCTAATTAAGTAAACTTAAGTAAATGCGAAATTGGAGCTTACTTCTTCCACAAATGTCTGAGATTAAAAAAAAGCACCATCTCTACTTTATTATAATTTACACGGTATTTACTCCCCCCCCCGCCACTGAGTCAGGTTGTGACACAAGATTAGTTTTTAACGTGGGGACCCAAGTGTTTTCATTCTGGTCGCTGGTCTAAGCTGGTCAAAACTTGTCCAAGCTGGTCATAGAGGGTCTAAGCTGGTCATAGCTGGTCTAAGCTGATCATAGCTGGTCTTGGCTTGTTATAGATGATCCAAGCTGGTCAGAGCCGGTCCAAGCTAGTCGTAGCCGTGATACCCCCAGCACAGGGACGGAGCCGTGGGGTGGGTAAGGATCAAAATGCGTATACCCCTCGAGGAAGGAATTTACACATTCTTTATTATAATTTACACGGTATTTACTTCAATCGTCAGGCCGCCGATTGCGTCCAGCATGGAAACAGCCTGTCGCTTCTGAGTTTTGACTTCAATGTTCACATTTATATTTATATTTACATACGCTCTATCTCTGATATTGATCAATTTGTCCCATAAATATAGCACACCTTAAAGCTATATCCCTTCATATATATATATATATATATATATATATATATATATATATATATATATATATATATATATATATATATATATATATAGTGTTCTGGGGTAGCATAGTATTATTTAAACATATATTAATAAATATAACAAACAATATATGTCTGTTATGTCTGATCATGTGTCCGAATGTTTGCTTTAATTTCTGGCGAAAATAAAGACAAAAATTGTCCAACATGTGGATAATTTTTTTATTCAGTTGGTCCTAAGCTATCATCGGATAGAGTCAAAATAACAAAATATAATCTTTGACGGTTGATATCTTTGTTTCATGTATAAACACTCTGAGGATGGCTCATGTGAGCCGAAAGCTTAGGACCAGCTTAATAAAAAAAATACCCAAATGTTGGTCAATTTTTGTCTTTATTTTCACCAGAAATTGAAGCAAAGATTCGAACATTAGAACGACTCTTTGCGATAGCTATTCGAATAATCCAGAACCTATATGGCTAAACCGCTACACCTCAAGATTTAGTACAGTTTTGTTACGCTCGATTCCTCGAGAATAGTCCGTAGTTGGAAATGCTATATTCACGGCAAAACGAGAATTCTTTCAGGAATATTCGTTGATTTGATAATGGGTGTGTTGGGTTGTAGGAACCGGGTATGAATTTCAAAAAAGGAACGATTGATCAGAGAATTCCGTTGTGTAAAGTGGCGTGGACAGAGGAGAATCGGGTAGAATGATGTTTTCTAAAGACTTTTACGGTTACAGTTCTTCATGACGACCAAAAATAAAGTAACATAAATAAATTTAAAAAAAAATATAATGCATACAAAAAATGTCGGAAAAAAGCAAGATATTTCAGATCAAAATTAAATTATTTCCACTCAGTCAAGATGAAAGACGGAGAAAATACAGATTCAAGGGGAAATTATTCTCGATCATTCTTTCTTCAGAATTACTATTTTGGAAATGTTAAAATAAAAACAAATAAAGAAGATAAGCGGTCAATAGCGACTCAACAATGCAGAAGGAATGAATTTCAAAAATAAACAATTAAAAAAGAAAATAACGAAACAGTCAAATATATTGACTAGCAATCATTCAAAACAATTTTAAATTTAATTTAAAATTAAACTAAAAAGCGCTGTTCAAAGAAATCAATTATTTATTTATTTTTTTTAAAGAAATCAGAAGGAAAGAAACTCGTATGTTTGCACGTGAAAACGTGTTTAATTCTGGAGTACGCTGATTCGTAATGGAAACTCAACTTGTAGCATAAACTGCGCCGGTATTGTAACGGTTATCAGCGCAGAAAAGAGAAATCGGTCGGCCGTGTTCAAATTCACATTCACTGTTGAATAGGTCTTTAACACCAATGCCCTTGCGAAAGTCATGGATTCATTTATTCCCCCACAAGCTATGGGTTAAATAGCAGAGCAGATTAGTGGTTATAAAACAGACAAACCTGGGCATTTATCGACTCCTCGAGACAATTTCATTTGACAATTGCCCTAATAGGTCAACCTGCTCTCGCACAATAGAAATTTAATTTTTTTTTGAAGTTTTTTTTTTCTTCAGTGAAAAAGATAAATTTCCTAAAGTCATCTTGAAGTTTATAGGTTTATCCTGACCTGACCTGCCAAAGTGGCAGGTTTGGGGAGTATCAACAAGCTAACGACGGGTTTGAATTCAGTGCTTGAACTGATTACAGTGTATCTACAACTCTCCAAGTATATATATATATATATATATATATATATATATATATATATATATATATATATATATATATGTAAGCAAATATATGGATATAGAACCGAATTATGCTGTTTTAATGTTAATATAATGTCAACGTCGGACGTTTCGGTCTAGTAGACCATCTTCAGGACATATTCATAAAACATAATTAACATTAGACTATATTTAATTCAACATGAAAAGACGATGGACATAAGAGTAAGATTAATCAAAACAGACAACTGAAATTTTTCAAGATCAGCGTTTGATATTGAAACGGAACGCTTATCTTGAAAAATTTCAGAGGAAGTTTTCCTGATACCAGATTACGCTTTAGCTGGAAACAGTCTAAGAGGGTGAAATAAAACTTCAAATTTCCAGCCGTGGAAAAATAGAACGAATAATAGATATTCCATTAAATTTCTCGAACAGTATTAAGAAAAAAAAACAAAACGCTTAACAGATCTTCGAGAGACGGTATTTTGTTAGTATGATTTACAAGTCATAGGTTTATGTGAAGGAGATAACAGGAAACTCTAGACTAGAACAGAAACACAAAGACAGAACTGCAAGCCTTTCAACAGCGGACACGACGAAAATGGATAACGCATTCAAATCGAAGATAAATAATAACCTATTCAGAAAGAGAAATATTTCCAAAATCCGTGGAAATTCTCTGCGAGCGCAGGTCCATCCCTTTCGCAATGTTGGCCAATCAGCCTCCTTAGTGTATGTTATATACATTACTTGTTTAATTGGAACACAATGATTGCTGGTCGTAATAAATCGGTGGTCGATGTAAAATAATAGAACTAAAATTTATACTTCTTTTTAAGTAAATCGCCCCAAACAAAACAGTTATGCCACAAGTACGCAAGGGGTTACAGAGGGTGAGAGTCAAAATAAAGAGGAGTTTTGGGAAAAGGATAAAGAGAAGAACAGGGATCAAGGTCAAGACTGTTGACCATGTTCACCATAGTCTATGAATATAGAATACAGTGCAGTACGTAATCTGTTCAAGGAAACAACGTTAAAGATTAACACTCACGAGTCAGACACTCTACTGAATCTCACTATATCGTCAATACCACCAGCAGCTGTTCCGTAATTCTTCAGTCTTCGATATCAAAGGCTGGCTGTCAGTGAATATTCGGAAAAAAATATGGCCGCCTTTATACACGTCGCATTGAATATTTCGAGCCTTCTGATTGGTTAACCTTGTGAACTATAAAATGAGTCAGCTCATTTTGGCTGGCGCACTAGTACACCAGGGTACCCAAAAATTCCAACAAAGACATCAGAAGATGTCGAGTGACATTAAATTTGAATATCTGAAGATTATAGCTATCAGGGTAGCAAGTGATAGAAACGAAGTTCCACTGACGGGAGGTGCGAGAGAAGAAGCTGTTGGAGTAAAAGAGAGGGCTACATTTCGCCGTTTTCATAGAGAAAGTGTGAGACCTAGATGCCAACCTAGTAGAGCGCTTAAATTCATGCAGTTTGGGAACCAGCGAAAATAGCTCGTCAGAGCAGTTGCCAGGAAAATGCTTATAGAAAAGACATAGGGAAACCACAGAACGTCTGTGAGAAAGTGACTATAGACGAGAGGCCAGATCAGGACCAATCATGTTGCATATCTGTCTCTATTTTGTCGAGGATCTCGAGATGAAAAGCGGGAGCACTAGATCATATATGGCGGCTTTATTCTATGGAAGGACGAATGGTTGATTTGTAGATTTGAAGGATGGACAAAGAAATATAATTTTTTCCTCGCCGTTTGGTACAAATGTAAGTTTCATGTGACAATCGATAGCACAAACTGGAAGCTAATCTGCGATATGATTATATAAAGTCCGTCGACCTGTGTGAGTCAACGATGGAACCAAACAGGAAGAAATATGAAAAATAAACAAATGTACAATTACAAGAGAACAAAATATTTCTACTTAAAATAACCTTGCAGGTATAAGTGAATTCAAGTTTGAAACCCATCCTAAAATGGAGGATTACGCTGAGATTCTTACGCTTGTGTTTATTCCCAGAACCTATCTTCTACTTTGGTTCCCAAAGGTGCGATGACACGAAGACGATCTTCAAGGAATCGTCGAAAACCGTCTTGATATCCTGAAGAATAAAAAAGAAGGGGGCATTTCATATATATCACTGCTATTAATTCGAACTCTTCATGGAATTATTACCTCCCTCACTATTTTGTTCGATATATATAGTGCCATGCAAAATGTTTACGACACATTACAAAAAGGTCTTCTTTAGGTATTTGTAACAGATTGATGAAACGTTTACTACTAATAATACATATACTTAAGCTTTTAATCAGATTTAAAAAAAAAACAATAAAGATATCACACGAAGAAACACCAATATTCAATAACGCAAATGTTTGCAATACATTTATTAAATAATCTATTAATATTTGGTAGCATAGCCATTATTGCTAATTGCAGCATGGGAGCGTTTATAGTATTCCCTTACGAATTTCTTGCCTGTTTCTTGGCTAATATTTTCTCTTTCTTCACAACCAAATTCCTTTATTTCATGCAGGTTTTGCTGGTTCCTTCTTTGAATTCTCAGTGTCAGCTTTTTCCATAAATTTTCAATCAGATTGAGATCTGGAGATTAACTCTGATTTTGTGAGCTTTGCAGTATGTTTAGGATTGTCGAAAGACCCAATCTAGTTTCAAGCCCAACGAATGTGCACTCTAACGTAAATTTATCTCCAAAATATCCCTAATACTCCATTTCCCCCTTCTAGCAATTTAATGTTCCCTACACCTTGGGCACTAGAGTAACAGCAGATCATTATTGATCCGTCTCCAAATTTTAATGTTGGGATAGCAATCTTTGGCGAATATTCCGTACCCTTCTTTCTCCAGACCTTTGCCACAGCGTCTTTGTCAAAATTTACACTGACTAAATTGCATTTTACGAAAATGCTACTGGCTTGTTTTATACAATGCTCATTTGTTAAATCCAGTCTAGAAAGAAAGTTTTTTCGCTTAAGGACTGTTATTTTCCTTGGTGTCCCCGAAAAGAAATCATATCGACGAAGTGATCCACGAATTGTATCCGTACTCACTTTTACTCCACTTCCAGAAGTTCTTTAAGCGTAACTCGGGGCTCGTTGCCAACTTTTCACGCCATTAATCTTGGCGTACGTTCCGTTACCTTTCGAGGACGACCAGAGACAAATGGATTGAAACGTCTTCTAGTGATGAACAATCGTACCAGCTGAACTCAATGGCACATTTAACTGTCTAGATAACTTCCTATAGCTAAGTACTTTTGTATGAAGGTCAACAATAAGTTTACGGAGGTCATGATTTTTTTTGCCCTTTCTCATTTTGTCAATATTTAAAGGACAGTTGACAGAAAAAGAAACCTTAAACTAATCATAAAATTAAATTGTAAGGTTCTAAAAAACAACCCCATCCTCATTAGCAACGTTCTAGTAAAATTTGAATATTTCTATAAAAAAAGAAAAAAAGAAACTGTTTTGATTAAAAAAATGTTTTGTAACGTAATTATGACACTTTCTAACAACGTCTGGCTTGTTTTGTTTGCTTTTTCTTATTTAGTGTTAGCACCGTCGTCGCCCATCATTTTGTTTTCTTAAAAACTTTATTAATGAATTTTCTGATTTAATTGTTCTTATAACTGCAACTAACAAATATTTTGAGTCTGTTATCAACAAGATAGTACGAGATCACTACACCATAAAAATCCTTCTAAGCGACAAATTGTATATGTTTCGCATCTCTAGGTTCACTGCTGAGATTTTAACTGTCATTACTTTCTTAGTAATTTAAAGATGCCCACCGTTAGCTTTGTCAGCCACGTTATTGCCTCAGATATAACAAAGGCTAAGACGTGTTATAGGTTGTTGCTACACAAGCTAACCTGCACTGTCATCTCTGGAAGCTATGTGTAAGGATCAAGTCCTTCTTCTCAGCTATATTTACTCGGCCTCACCACTAAGTCTGGATGTGGCCCACTCTGACATCAGTATTACACCGATCCAACCTCTTTAGTGCCATGAGAAATACGCTTTCACGGCTGAGCAAATTCTCCCCTCTATAATGAGGAGAATCGTAGGTCCATTTACAGTACAGGGAGGTTAATCACATCCCAGTTTACCCTGATTGGCTTAATGGTTCTCTCCGGTTTACTTCCTCTTAGGAAATTGTACTTGATAAATGTTCTCAATCTCTCGAGATCAATGTAGGCTCTTTTTAACAGTCCTCCGACAAACCTTCGTAGATAATTAATAATCTAGGCAAATGTTAAAGAACAACGCACTTCCAAAAGAAAGATGCCGCTGATCTGATCAGAATATGCAGCCTACGAACGCGTTCAAACAGCTCAATAAAGAAAATGTCTTGATTTATTTATACGGCTTATCCACATTTTGCGCGTTATGTAAAACTAGGATTTTAGATTTTAATATTATTGTGATGTCAACTAACACCCGTTGCCACTTTTGTTATATCAACGAATACTCGATGTCAGCTTCGTAATACTCATTGCAGATACAGCTATAGTAAAGCCATTGAACAATAGTGGTGTCAAACGCCTTCAAATATCACTCACACTAATAGTACTTGCTAGATAATACTCACTGGAAAAGTAACCACAGAATAGGGTATTAATTAAAGCCTTTTTTATGTCAACGAATACTTGTTGTTAATTTCGTAATGTTCGATGTAGTTAAGACTTTTTAATCGCAGATACAACTATAGTAACGCCATTGGACAATACTGGTGTCAAACGCCTTCGAATATCACTCGCACTAATAGTACTTGCTCGATAATACTTGCTCGAATAGTAACCACTGAATAGTGATCCGAATAGTAATCCATATAGTGAGATGTTTCTAAAACTTCAGTATACATTTTGTAAGGCTTTGTTTTCCAATGTCAACGAACCGTCATTGCCACTTTTGTAAAGTCAACAAAAACTCGTTGTCACTTTGTAATGCTCATTGTAGTAGAGACTTTGTAATCGCAGATACAACTATAGTAACGCCATTGGACAATACTGATGTCAAACGCCTTCGAATATCACTCGCACTAAAAGTACTTGCTCGATAATACTCACTGGAAAAGTAAACACTACAGTGTCTTAAAGCTTTTTTGATGTCAACGAACACTCGTTGCACTTTTCTGATGCCAAGGAATACTCGTTGCCACTTTCATGATGTTTGTTGTAGTAGAGACTTTGTAATAGCAGATACAACTATAGTAACGCTTGATAATACTCGCTTGGAAATTAACCAACGAATTGTGATCATTATAGTTATCGATACAGTGATCAGTGTAGAAATAGTGAATAGTATAGAGAATAATATAACATATAGTAATAGACAATAGTGTAGAGATAGTTATCGTTAGACGTTACGCTCATTCTGATATATACATTTACTTGACTCTCACGTGGTCTACTTAATTCCACAATGGGATCGTTTGTGTTTGCTCACTGGCGATCTATATTCAAACTACAGTGTCGACAACGACACTTTATTCCTATATAACAAATATATTTTTGAGATCGTGACGATTTTTTTTACAGCTACATGTTCTTCTGATTAACCCATAGCTGGAGTGAAAAGACGTGAATTCATAGATTTCCCAAGGACATTTGCGTCTAACTGACTATAATGAATCTTCACTAAATTCTAACTCGATTTCTCTCCGATTTCTAATTTCGTGTTATTAACTATAACACCACACGCACATAAAAACTTACGACACCAGGTCTTACCAAACGGTCACCCGTTTAGGTCGTGACAAGACAGATGCTGCTCACGAGGGAAAACGTGGCTTGGACTTTCAATATTGCAAAAAAAAAAAAAATTAGTACCATTTAATCCCCATATCGTTCATCTGTTGCAATATGAAGTTCCGACTCATAATGAGGGTACTTGCTTTGGCTGTACAGGGTACGGTAGATAAATTCTCGTCTAAATCACGCAAAAATAAAAATAAAAATTATATCTCATTTGAACTGATATATATACAAAAGGGTAAATTTATTCAATAAAATCGCCATTGGCTTCAACCAGGGTACCCAGATGATAAGGAATCTCCCGAATTTCTTCTGGAAAGTCTCCTTGTTTAAGTTGGTGAATGCTGCCATAATCCTTGTCTTCAGGTAATTTTAGCATTACAAGGGGTTTTGCTGGTTTCTTGTTCAACTGTGCCCCGCACATAATAATCAAGGGGGTTGCAGTCTGAGGAGTTAGGTGACGATATGTAAGGGGTGATGGTCGTAGAATTTATCTGAGAGCCATGACTTGGTTCTTCTGCCTGTGTGGTAAGGGTCAGACTCCTTTTGCTAGGAATAAGGACTTCCAGCAGCCACCCTCTTGAACCAAGTCCATACTACCCCTTCAAAGCTCTTGATTTAGGCTTCCGTGTTGTCTGAGTCCCTCAACAACAAATTCGGGAGTTTTCTTATCAGAGTGAGTTTTTTCAGCCCGCTGTACCTTCGTAATCACCACTAACTTATCCAACTCTTTCCGAATCCTCTGCACTGTCTTAATATTCACACCAAAACGCTGTGAAACTTTCGTATTGGCGCTTCCGGCGCGAATACCAAAAAGTACAGCATGGCGATTGCAAAATTCTGGCGTAGAGAATAGCTCATGGAGTTTTTTTTATATCACAGACTGCGGCCAACTGACCCTACTATACTGTACAGTCGAGAAAAATCAAAAACAACGCGCATGCTCGTTATTAAAAAATGTAATATTGCGACAATTTGCCCATCGCACCCTGCAGATACGCATACGGTTGATTTACACTAGGGTAAGGAAAATAGATATAGATCCGTGTTGCCGTAGAAATGGAATTGATAGGGTGGGTTTTCATGAAAATTAAAATTGTACACAAATAACCGGTTGGTACTAGGTGTATAAAAGTGTAGATCTAAGTCAGATTTGCTCCAGTGTCAAATAGTTAAACATATTTTCGGGTTAGAACAGAACTGGAAATTTTTATATATACCCAGTTTATGAATAGGGAAAACTGGTAGACATAAGATGGGTTTACACTCAGTTAAACACACAAAAAAAAGTTTGAAATAGGTCCAGTTTACACTGGGGTCAAAAAGGTAAAAATAGAGCCAACTAGGATGAAAAAAGTAGTCATAGGGTCCGGTTTACATTAGGGTAAAAAGATTTTACACAACAGTTAAGAGGGTAGCCAGATGTCTCTTTTATACTGGAATTAAACATAGACGTCTGTATGTACAGTTATTCTTGAGTCAATAATTTAGATAGTCGTCAGTGTTATATCCGAGTATAAAAGCATTTACCAAGAAGTTTTCCTTTTTTGAGTGAATTTATTCCTTTGTATCTTAAACCCTACTGACAGACAAGGCAATGAGGTTATGTCTTTCCCAGCTGGAAGAATTGCGCTGCATATTCTTACTTTCATTTTACATTATTTGTAGTGTGCCATATTATGCTAACCTTATTGAAATATTTCTAAAACTGGAGTCTTTATCAGGTGAGCCACATCGCGAAAAAGTATTCTTTTTTCGTCTTTTAAGTTTTAGAGAACTAATTTATTTAAAACAAGTCGACTGGATTAAAAAAAAAAATCTTACACAAATGAAGCAATCTTAATGGGTACGCCTGTTTTGAGAATTTCCGCATGACTGCTACACGATGATCTGTGATAAAATTAAATCCAAATTTAATTGGGCAAAAATTTTCAGTTTCCTAGGAAAGCACAAAAAATATGAAGACAAACCAGAAACTTAAGATGGAAAAGATTGAGATTAAATTAATGAAGAAATTCAGTCAAACTAATGATAAATCTTTTAAAAATAGATTTTGCTTTTTTGGGAATTGTTGGTCGGATGATCATCACATTAGAAAAAAAATATTCGTAATTCGAAGACATAACAGAATCTAGGACAGGAGACCAGATATAATTTTATTGGAAAGAAAGAAAAAAAAGTTATATCAGCTGTGGATCCTGGTGATTAGCAACGAGAATCAAATGTGGTTTAGGCAAATATACTGTTGTAGAGTGATTTCGCAGTGGGGGGCTTGTATTTGTACTAAATCGGTCCGAAATAGTTCGACGTACAAAACGTTAGGAACTTGATATAATAGGTATTACGCAGAGTAATCTTGTGGTCGCAGACTACTTTCGTATTCGACTAACTGTCGACTACTTTCGTCCAACATCGATGTTATTTTGTAACTGTCCCACGCAGTCACATGTGGCACAAGGCCGAATTTAATGTGGGGTTCCTGAGCCCGTAGGCTCGGACAAAAAATCCCCATAGACCCTTCATAAACGGGATCGGGTCTGTCTACCTCCCCGGACGAAACTCTGCCCTTCGGCATAGCCTCGAGGGCAGAGAGTTCGACTGTCGTCCGACATCGACTAATATTTAGTCACACCCCCACGAGGGTATCATGTGGCACAAGGCCGTTTTAACGTGGGATCTCCGAGCCCGTGGGATCTCCGAGCCCGTGGGCTCGGCCAAAAATATACCCTTTGAACCCGTATAAGCGGGTTCCAGGTCGGTTTACCTCCCCGAACGAGATTGCGGCCTTCGGCGTAGCCTCGTTCGGGTTCCTTCCCGCCTGAACGCAGAGAGTTCAACCGTTCAACTTGTCGTCCGACATCGACTAGTATTTAGTCACCCCCCACGAGGGTATCATGTGGCACAAGGCCTGTTTAACGTGGGATCTCCGAGCCCGTGGGCTCGGCCAAAAATATGCCCTTTGAACCCGTATAAACGGGTTCAGGGTCAGGTTTACCTCCCCGAACGAGATTCCGCCCTTCGGCGTAGCCTCGTTCGGGTTCCTCCCCGCCCGAAGGCAGAGAGTTCAACCGTTCAGCCGGTCGTCCGACATCGACTGACCGTCGTTTCTCTTACTACTCCTACTTATATTAGGTGGGCGTGACTATTAACTATAGAATAGGTGTGTTTCACCATAACATACACTGAGGCATAGGTCAGATAGATTTAAAAAGGAAATATAGAAAATTAATCGACTCCCAACAGGATGCTTCGCCTATCATTACAATCTTAACCTGTTCAAGTCCAAGCTTAACAGCTATCTTCTCCCAATTATACCCATAAAGTCTGTAACACTCTACACTGAATGGTTTTTGGTACTTGTACAGAGTGAACATTATTGTAAGACAAGAAGAAATTAACGAATCAGTTTGATTCAGCATTTATTAGACACTTGAAGTAAAGTGGAAATGAATTGAGAATAAATGAGGATCTGAAAAAGAAATGTTCTATTCAGACAATTAAAATGGCCATTGATTCAGAGATGAAAGCTGAAATTTTGCCGATATTGACCTTGCTTGATTTTTATTAACAGCTACGACGGACACAGCTGAAAAATAAGTAATAATAATTATAATACAAGGAACTTGAAATCGAAATCACAAAAATGTGGCACATGGGAACATCAAAAATTCTTGTTGTAGTTGGAGCCCTCTGATCGATTGGAAAAGATTCCAATAGGCTCACTGAAGTGATTCCTGGTAGCCAACGCCTTAATATATAAAAAAAATGTTCTGACGGAAAAGCCCCACACATTACGAAGGGCTTTATTTATGTAAAATATGTGTGCGTAAGTTTTATTTTTAATTGGTCAGTGGAACATGTCAAGGGACCATTTCTGACCTTAGGTCTCTTGACCGGACCCGGAAAGAAATGTGTACACACCAGAAATCAAAGGAAATAATATATGTGCAAAAGTAACATTCAAGAAAAGGAGAATTACAGAAACACCTTCATTAGTTTTAGACTTTGTCAGAAAGATTAGGGAACTGGAACATGATGTAGCCTATAAGTACCTAGGAATTAGCGAAGAAGATGGTATACAACATGCGTAAATGAAAAAGAAGGTAAGAAGTGAGAACTACAGGCGTGTGCCTCTGCTACTAAATACCGGACTGAACTAAAAAAAAAACAATATCAGACATAAACACATTGGCTATTTCTGTGGTGCAATATAGCTTTAACATCCTTAACTGCATCATTGCTGACATTAAGCGAATGGACGCAAAAACGAGAAAGCTTCTCACTTGCTACCGCATGCATAATCCCAAAGCTGATGTTGATCGTCTGTATGTGGCCAGATCCGAAGGAGGCAGAGGATTAGTTCAACTAGAACTGTCCAACAAAACTACAAGTATTGGCCTTTAAAGAAACCTGAAACCTACAGAAGACTGGATGATGATATTTGTCAAAAATATGAAACTAGTAAGCGTCTCTATTCCGTAATAAAGGAAGCCGACAAGTTCAAAATGGAGTTTCAAATGGGTGAAGAAATAAAAAATAAAACGCAATAAACCGACTAAAGTTGCAAAATACTTATTAAAAAAGTAGAAGTAAATGCAACCGACTAGATACAGAAACGATGGCAGGATAAAAGGCTTCACGGTGTATAATCTGCCTGTAACAAACAAGCAGATATAAATAAACTCCGTACCCATCATTGGCTACGTAGTGGGGGATTAAAAGCTGAAACCGATGGTTTAATCCTTATTGCAGAAGACCAATGCTTGTTAACTAGAAATTACCAAGCACGCATACTAAAATATTGTGTTAGCCAAAAATACAAATTCTCTGAAAAATATCCGGAAACAATTGATCATCTTGTATCAGGTTGCGCGGTATTGGCACCCAGCTGGCACGACATAGTGGGGCACTATCTGCAATGGAAAATCTGCAACATTTACAGGAAGGAAACTGAAAGAAATTGGGATGGACACAACCCAGGCAGGTTAAGTAGATAGAACTTGTAACAATTTTTTAAGACTACACAATACCCACAGACAGAGCAATGAAGTCTAACAGCCCATACATTAGTATTAGAGACAAAACAAACAAAATTATATGATGACTATTGATATGGCAGTCCCTGCAGACTGCAATGTATGTTTGAAGATCTTCAAAAAGCTATCAAAGATACAAGGGCCTTGAAATCGAAATCTCAAAAATGTGACACATGGGACATCAACTATCTCTGTTGTAGCTGGAGCCCTCGGATTGATAGGAAAATATTCCAGTAGACTCATTGAAGTGATTCCTGGAAGTCCGCGCCTTAAGAAAATGCAAAAAAAAAAAAAAATGTTTTCACGAGTACCGCCCACACGTTACGAAAGGCTTTATCTATGTAAAATATGTGTGTGACTGTTTTATTTTTAATTGTTCAGTAGAACATGTTATGACATAATTTCTGACCTTAGGTCTCTGGGACCCGGAAAGAAATGTGGACACACCAGAAATCAAATATATATATATATATATATATATATATATATATATATATATATATATATATATACACACACACATACACACACACATACACACACACACACACACACACACACACATATATATATATATATATATATATATATATATATATATATATATATATATATATATATATAAGTGTATAAGACTAAGTGTATCAATAGTTCCAAAAAGTGTGGATGGTTCTGCACAAGCCTTCACCACTTTAATCAAATCAAATGTGTGGGTTTTCTGGTGTTTTACTTTGGCAGATCCTCAAACGTTGAAACCGACGGGAGTGTCTATTATTATTATTATTATTATTATTATTATTATTATATATATATATATATATATATATATATATATATATATATATATATATATATATATATATATATATATTCTGGTCTTTGTTGTTTTCTTCACATTTTCTTTTACATCTCTTTTCGGTGGACTTATCTTGAGCCCGATATATTTGTAGTGGACCCTATTTCAGGGGATACACGAGTCTATGCACAACGCTTAAAAACACTTCGGCCCGCTACAATACAGTTTTTTTTTTAGTTTCAAAGACAAATTTCTTCATTTTCCGGTGGTATATTTCCGTTTCATATTCAGCTATTTATTTCGTTAATTCTTTCGTTCACAGAAATTTCGACATTTCCTCAACACAGTTAAAATTATTTTCCTGGTACAAAAATTATTTTCGTGGTACAAAAATTATTTTCGTGGTGCAATGCTAGGCAGTGTCATGAACCCAGATACGTTACGTAATGTAGTCGGGTGAAGACCGCTATTGATCACAACCCTAAGAAACATCAAAGTCAACGTAAATCCGGTGACCGTCAATGCCGGTTCAATGCGTCAGTCGGTCAAGTTTTGACTTGAACAACTGTTCGGTTATACTCTCTTTCTACGGACGGGAGGAACCCGAAAGAGTCTACGCTGAAGGGCGTAGTCTCCTTCGGGGAGGTAGACCGGCCATGGAACCGTTTATACGGGTTCAATGGGCATATTTTTGGCCGAGCCCACAGGCTCGGAATGCCCACGTTAAAAAGGCCTTGTGCGTCATGACACCCTCGTGGGGGGAGGGGGGTGACTGAATATCATCAATGCGGATTCATCCGTTTCGTATGTGCAGAGCAGTTTGTCGGTCATTCCTTTGAAGTGATCACATTCAAGAAACTCGTTAACTAAAAGCCAATGTTCCTGGTTACTAATGTTATAAGGACTGCGTGTCTTTTCTTTGAGTTAGATAGGCATATATCATGTTAATGCACTCGATATGTCTTCAAGAAAAAGGAGAATGTTAAAATCGATTTTTAGAAGTTTGCTCAATTTCAAATTATTCTACCTTAAAAGGCTAAAAGATCTCACGATGAATGCGTCATATCTGGGTTAATGGTAAATTTTCCGCCATTTTGAATACAAGATGATCGCTGTTTAATTGGAGGAGGGCTTACTTTAGTGCCAACAACTTCTCTTTTCACGGACCAATTCTAGTAAAGTTTGTATCATTTCCTAAGGCTAGGTTTATTCTACCAAGAAAATATAGTATAAATAAAAATAATGGTAATTAATTATATCATTAATGCAAGAAAAATATCAAAATTTTAGTGAGAAATGCTGAAAAATACTTTCATTACATTTGCGTAGAAAATTATGTACACAAGCAAACTAAACATTTTTTTGTATTTTCCTGCAATCATGTGTCTTGTTATTAAAACAAATTTTGTTAACGGCAACTATTATTATTTTTACACCAACAAATACGACGGTTTTAACCCCTACACTGAATGACGTAAATGTAGTCTCTGAGCAGTGTTGGATACCATGTAAACATTTACAAGAGAATCACTCAATCAAATAGTAGACATATTCAAAATGGCGAAAAACAGAGCGTCAACTCACCTATGGAAATTACTATTTATGAATCTCAGATAGTGTATTTACAATATATGAAGTCAAAATCTCTTGTCGTGAAAGTTTACACGAAACCTAACTCATCTCCTCTACTATTAGAACTTCAAGATATTATCGTGTAATTTTGGTAAATACATTTTTGTCAGTGTTATTTTCATTTTTGCGTTCCTTAGACGAAAATTTATCCATCGCAACCTGTATATAGGAATAAAGAGAAAAAAAATATATATCCGACCCGTTTCCTCCTGTGAGGGATTTTATTAAGGCAAACCTTTCTTTGGCCTTTATTGTTATTTCACAGATATATTCCATCTATAAATTTTACATACGTATACAGCGTGTTTCAAAAATCACATTACAACACTGTATATCTTAAAAACTATTGAGGATATCAAAATACAATTCATATTTTCTGAAAGGTAATATTTCCAAGTTTATATATATATATATATATATATATATATATATATATATATATATATATATATATATATATTTTACATGTGTTCAGTGTGAGCGCCGTGGGTTACATGACACATATGCAAACGATAATTCAGTTCTTGCTAAACTCGACCAAGCGTAGCATTGTTGATGGTTGTCAACGCTTCAGTTATTCGTATATTCAGATCATCCACGTCTCTTGTAAGTGAAAGGGGCATGTTCCGGAGGCCTTCCACATGCCGGCAGAGGAAGAAGTCACATGGCATAAGGTTTGGATTCTTAGTCGGCCATCGCAAGAACACACGATCTGTCATGCAGTGTATTGTTCAGATATTGTCTCACTTAAAAAAAAAAAAGATTAAATTATATTTAACAGAAGAAAACTTGAATATTTTAGTTTTCAATGGCACCAGTTCAATCATGCTACCATTTGTAGTTTATGTTATAAGAATTGTTAGATTGTGACATCGAGCTTTAAAATAATCCATATATGGATTATTTTATGGATAATAAGTGTGACATTACTGTAATTATTGAACAATATAGTTCATGCCATATTCACGGAAAATCTACCAGTCAAAAAGAATTTCTCTTATTCCTATATTTGTACAAAAACCCACAACCTTAAAATTTAAATTCAAACTCAGCGTTGAGACCGCACGTTCCATAACAATAACACATTTCTCATATCATTTTTCGAATTACATCTCTATTTTCGTTGTCCTCTTATTACTGAGAAGTAAAAACAAGAACAAAATTTACTTCCATACCTGATGATGTCTGTAGGAACAGACGAAACCTTGTAAAATTAAAAAGACCTTATGCAACTAGAATTTATAAACGGGGCTCATATCATTCATATACAGGTTCGGGGTTGATGTGTCTTATTTAGATTGTTTGCGACGAAGTATTCTCGCCATTTAAATCATTAACCTCTATATTTGTTTTTGGTATGAATTATTCATGAATTTATATATATATATACATACACACACACACACACACGCACATATATATATATATATATATATATATATATATATGTGTGTGTATGTGTGTGTGTGTGTGTGTACGTGTTAATATATATATACCCCCTATCGTAGGTTGAGTACTTTGGAAGAAAGGGAATTTGTCGCCTGCTACTATTTAACGCTAAAAGCTCTTCTCTATGAATTGAGCACTCTGATAGCAGTAATGATTATATCTCCTATATAATGCATTAAAAATTCCCTTTATCCGGTGTGCGCGCTGATGGCCTAAGAGTAGAAGTCTCCGACTGACGTCAAGTCGGTCGGGTGTCAATATATCCTGTCACACTGATGAGCTGTGATACTGCGAAACAGTCTGTCTGTAGATGACTATATATATATATATATATATATATATATATATATATATATTGTTCAATGTAACAGACATTGAATGCCTATATCATGAGTCGTTCTAATGTTTGTAATATATATATATATATATATATATATTCATATATTGTATCTTGGGGCAGCACATCATTAATTAAACATATATTGTTAAATTAAACAGAAAATGACTGTATATTATGACTAATAATGAGCCGTTCTAATGTTCGTAATTTTGCGTTAATTTCGGGTGAAAATAAAGACAAAATTTTTCCAACATTTAGATATTATTTATTAAGTTGGTCCTTGATCTAAGCTTTCGACTCACAGGAGCCATCTTCAGAGTGGTTATACGAACATGATAACAAAGTTATTCACCATCGAAGATATTTTTTGTTTATATAGGATTGATATGCGACGATAACGGTCGTGGAATAGAAGACACATGTCTTCAGTTCAAGATGCGGTTCTATGACGTCATACCGCACTCAATGAAATTACATTTCCAACTGGTCAGAACACATTAGATTGTATCTAGATATATGGTTTTGTCGTTAATATTTCGGACGCTTGCGATGCATGACGTCATAGAACCGCATCTTAAACTTACGTCCTTCGTCTGCTATTCCGCGACGGTTGTCGTCGCATAGCAATCCTCTATATCAACATAACAAATTATTTTCTTAGATGGTGTGACACTATTTAGGGTTGCGTGGGAAAAAAAGGCGAGAATTAATTAAGATGATAAGAAGCTATCACGAAAAGACACTGAGCGATGTTATTTTTTCCAACAAAGAGAAGTGGTAAAGATTTTTTTTTTCATTAGCGAAGAAAGTAAGATCTCGGATCTGTCGGATTTAATTTGATTTATGTTACGACGGAGCCCATGGTAATAATGGAAATTTGAAATTGGTCAAGTGGCCTACAAAACAGAATGCTAAGAGATATTAATAAGGTCACGCACTGACAAGAAAAATGTCAGCTGGACCACCCGCAAGTTAAAAAGAAGGAAAAATTAAACCAATAACTATCTTCAGAGATATAATTTGGGAAAAAACACCTGTTTTATGTCAGAGCTGGCCATGATAAGAGTTTGTTGCCTGGACAGATTTTGGCGACGGAAACACGTAGGCGTGGAAGAGACAAACAGATTCACTTGACCAACCTCAATGATTATTTGACGAAAATCTCGTTGACGAACTATAGATGAAATTCGTTTAAGATAGAGATTAGGGACCATCCTACGAGTCGTGGGAGGTCTGCTCGTGGAAGAGAAAGAAAAGAAAAAAAGGAAAAAAGATATTTTTTTCATTTAAGCGATAATTGCAAACACCACGCTGATGAGCGTTCATTGGCTGAAGGGTGGCGTGAGCGGTAAGCGAAGGTAAACTATGAAGAAGGAGAGGAGGCCTGTTGACGCCCCCTGAAAGGAATTGGTGTAGATGCCACTGTGAGAGAGAGGGGAACCTATTGACGCCCTCTGAGGGCATTGGTGTGAGATACCAATATGAGAAAGGAAGAATTTGGGAGGACGATGAAGTAGAAAGTAAGGACTTCCAAAAATGGAAAGTAATAAATTTTCCTGTCCGACAAAAAAGAAAATCCTTATTGTGGATTTAGAATTATCAAGGAACCTCAAACCCGACAAGCCCACCCCGGTTTTGGTCGGCGTCCATATAAGCAGAGTCGCAACGAGTAGACGGCAGTTAGTAAGTGAGTAACTCAGACGCAGTTGGCAGACGCAGACATAGTTGAGCTGTGAGCTCTGAGACCACCTCGCAGAAAGCTGACTGAAAGATCCCACGCAATCCCGACTTCAACTTCTAACCAAGAACAAATTATTTTTGAAGAACGACTTACACTCACGCCACAAAACAAGTTTTACGAATATCGCCTGAAGATACGCCAAAAACCAGTTTCTTAAAAAAAAAACTTAAGATGTTAAGACTCGCCTAACAAACGCAAAGTGTCACGAATCCATATTAGCGGTTTGGAAGAAAGACGCAGTCCTGTATTCAACAACTAGATATAAAAATATTGTTATTCTTTTTTTTAACACACTTGAACTTTTCGAGTTGTTGCTTTATTTTCTTTTATATATACTTGTCCGGTGTTACCCTTGTTCGGACTCGACTTGCATTGCGGCCCGGCGACTGATTGATTTCGTCTACCTAAGATCAAATCACAACGTGGGTAGGTTAGACTGGTAATCAAAACAGTTACTTCAGTAACCAGACGTTAGAGGCGATTTGGGAACGACAAAGCTGATACCGAATCTAACTAGATTCCTATCCGGATCAGCAAAAGATTAGAACGTCACATTTGGTGCCGTGACCAATACCAAGTCAGTTGGTCGTCACATGATAGACGGAGTGTGGAGCAGAGAGGACACGGGGTGACGTCACAATGTGAATATCTTTGTTGAAATATCTCTATAAGCGTTCTGAAGATGGGTTATGTGATCCGAAAGCTTAGGTCAAGTTCTAGTTTGAGAAAAAAATATGCAATAAGTTGGACAATTTTTGTCTTTATTTTCATCCGAAATTAAAGAAAATATCCGAACTTTAGAACGGCTCATGATCAAATATAATAGACATTCATTGTCTGTTTAATTTATCAAGATACAAAATATATATATATATATATATATCATGAAATGGACAAAGTCCGACAATTATTTAAAGACATTTTTATGTTTAACATTCTTTTGATTGATACAAGTATTTAAGTAAATTCTGTGTTTATAATAAACAGCATTTACCGGCGTGAATGCCCGAGAAATTTTCATAGAAAATATTCGTCCTTCGACAGGATTCAAACCTGCATCCTATACAGAACCATCATATAGCCTGACGTGCCTTACTTCTCCGCTGCAAAGGATCGTTCGGTTGGCAAGGTCGAATTTACTGCTTATTTAAAGAATGTTAAACATAAACATGTCTTAAAATAATTGTCGGACTTTGTCCATTTCATAATGTGTGACGTCATTTGTTTACATTTGAATACGCTATGAGCAGATATGAATGTACGTGAGAGATTCATGAATGATTGAAGTTTATAAACAGTAAACATGAAATTTGAATGTATGGTGCCACATGTTTCAGCCAAAAAATATCTACAAGTGGGCTAAATTGTTTAATGAAGGACGGAGCAGTGTGGAGGATGAAGACAGGCCTGGGAGGCCTCCAGAAGTGAGGTCTCCTGAGGTGACCGAATCAATCAATGACCTCATTCTGTCTGACAGAAGAACTGTGAACGGCTGAGGCAGGTCAAGAAAGACATAAAGAACAAACGCAGGGGTCATCAGTCAGAAGGAGTCATCTTGCATCATGACAACGAAAGGCCTCACAGAGCATCCCAAAAGGTGCAGACCATCAATGAGCTGGGCTGGGAACTGCTCCCTCATCCCCCTTACAGCCCAGACCTTGCCCCTTCAGACTTTCACCTGTTTGGTCCCTTGAAAGCGTTCAAGAGAGGCACGAAGTTTAAAAGTGACGATGAAGCCAAAAGTGTTGTGAGCGACTGGCTGAGACATCAGACCAAAATATTTTTACGCTGAGGGAATATAGAAGCTTGTGCACAGATGGAAAAAAATTGTGACAGTGCTGGGAGACTACGTTGAAAAAGAGAAAAAAAAATCCTTATACCGAAAAAATCATCTTATTTATTTATTGAATGACCCTCGTATATATATATATATATATATATATATATATATATATATATATATATATATATATATGGTTTTGGATTTAAGCAGTAATGCCGCTTTTATATATATTTCATTGAAGATGAATTTAAATCAGCCTTGAGGAACTATATTCCTGATCCCACCAATTTCATGAGTAATTTTATTTGGCTTGCACCTATATGCCTATCAAGAAGACACACGTTACATCTTTCTGAACATAAACCATTTAAGAATCATCTAAACACACGTGGAAGGCTACCGAATCCCTTCCGCAACAGACTCGTGGAAATCATAATTATAATAGACTCATATACATGTAAGAAAAAGCAAAACTTATGAACGTATTTAAAAACGTATTATAATAATAACATCATATAGGCTTGATTTCGTATTCGATTACTTACATTTACGGATCCGTAAGCTGATAGGTTTAATACGTTCTGTTTAATAAATAAACATGTATATATTTCAAATAATAAGTCTCCATGACAATAAAGTTTGTAGTAATAAAAATGTCGGATTATTAATTAACTATTCGTCGTCGATGACGGCATCCGTCCGTCTCGAGAGACGATGGAGTAGCGTTACGAGCCTGGGCGGGATATATGGAGATCTAGGGCTGCCCGGACGTCTAGTTCCCCTCTCTGCCTTGCTAGCAGAGTCCAAATAGAGGATAAACCAATACAGTATGGTACCAACGCGGCTGCAGGAGTTGCCGGAAAGTGCCGTCCATCCGCCTTAGGGGCTCCAATCCGGGTTTGAATTCAGAGTTTTCCTTCTCCTAGACCAGTTGCCATATAGAATCCAGTCTGTCCTGCTGTTTACCCATAGACAGAGGGAGAAGAAGAGGATTCACACCTTTCCCAAGGGTATTAGCACGTAAGTGAATGTAATGGATTTAAACTAACCATTAATTCCTTACAAATATATATTATATCAGTATTACCCGTCTTCGAACGGGTTCTTCATTACTGAGAATCGGCACTGAAGAATTATTTATCAAATAAAAAAAATTCCATCGAAATTGGATGAATACTGTGGAAACGCATAAACAACGTCCGGTCACCCACACACACATTTGAGAATTATATATAAACACACACACACACACACACACACACATATATATATATATATATATATATATATATATATATATATATATATATATATATATATATATATATATATATATATTATAAAGAAAACGAACTCTTAAAAGACCATGGTGATATTTATTTCGTTAGGATCGAGATAATTCAACTCTACAGACCGACTCCTTACACACAACTATAAATCGTAAAATTAAAGTCGGCTTAAAATAAAAAAAAGTTTAATATGCTGATTTAAAATTGGGGAAGGGGAAGGAAATAGAGTGTATGTATTCAGATAG
>OZ010601.1:72825314-72890314 GCA_963932145.1 Acanthosepion lycidas
ATAACAGTGTGTCACACTTTTTCAGCTTTACGCCTAGAGGCCGT
Source organism: Acanthosepion lycidas (assembly GCA_963932145.1). Classification (NCBI taxonomy): domain Eukaryota; kingdom Metazoa; phylum Mollusca; class Cephalopoda; order Sepiida; family Sepiidae; genus Acanthosepion; species Acanthosepion lycidas. The sequence goes on from OZ010601.1 coordinate 72,825,359, forward strand.
AGCCTAACATGGAATCAGGCCGACTCCGTGAGCAAACTGAAAACATTGTGGATCGGATCCAGGCCCGCAATCCGGAAAATTCTTAATTTTTCATTACTGCGATTGTTTTCCGCGAATTTTTATCCGATTATTTTTGCGACGATATTTTTTGTACAATAACAATTTTTATAACTTAAAAATAAATTTGAGAATAATCGAAATTAATTGTGAAATCAAGCGAAAACCACCAATGAAATAAAAAATAATATTTTTTGCACAGAAAGTAAAGAACAACTCACACCAAATTATCTTTAAATTAAGCGGCGACAGATGAATTATCGTTAAACTTTTAAAAGATAAGCTTATAAATTAATGCAGTACTTAAATGAAACAATCAATTTTGAGTACGTCTCTAGTTTATTATTGTCTATCATATACGGATGCAGGACGGCTAGCAAAAAGAAACCTCCCATAACAGAGAACCAGATTGCAATCAAAAGAGCCAAGGCTGCAGCGAAGAAAAGAAAGTCCCTTGCAAATGAAAACCTAGAAAAAACCGCAAACAGGAGAGCTTGCAATGCTGAGAATATGCAACGGCTTAAAGACTCTCAAACACATGTGCAAGCCGAAGGCACAATTAAAGGCACACCGCAGGAGCGAACTACTGTGACACTATTTAGCGGTTCCGTGAATTTAAAAAGGCGAGAATTAATTAAGGCGAGAAGAAGCTATCACGAAAAGATATACTGAGCGATGTTATTTTTTTTAACAAAGAAAATTGGTGAAGATTTTATTTTCATTTGCAAAAAAAAAAAAAAGTCTGGTGAAAAAAGAAAAAGAAGAAAAAAACAAGGAAGATAATTTTTTTATTCCTTTGAGCGATACTTTTAAACTGAGGCTTGTCTAGCCACACCCACACTGCTGGGCGTTCATTGGCTGAATGGTGGCGTGAGCGGTGGGCGAAGGTAATCATAAGAAGAAAGAGCGGAGGCCTGTGGACGCCTCTGAGGGGTTTGGTGTGAGATACCTCTATGAGAAAGAAGGGAAACCTGTTGACGCACTCTGAGGGGATTGGTGTGAGATACCAATATGAGAAAGGAATAATTTGGGAGGACGACTCCCCTAAAAAACCCTCCAAAGCAGAAAGTAGGGGACTTCCAAAAATGGAAAGTGATTAATTTTCCTGTCCGAAAACAAAGAGAATCCTTGTTGTGGATTTGGAATTATCGAGGAACCCCAAACCATGACAAGCCCACATCCAGTTTTTGTCGGCGTCCATATAAACAGAGTCGCAGTGAGCAGTTAGTGGCAGTTGGAGTTGGAGAGACGCAGATGCAGACAGAGTTGAGCTGTGAGCTCTGAGACCAACCTCGCAGGAAGCTGACTGAAGATCCACGCATCCCGACTTCGACTTCTAACCAAGAACAATTTATTTTTGAAGAACGACTTAGACTCACACCACCAAAACAAGTTTTGCGAATATCGATGAAAGACACCAAAAACCTGTTATCGAAAAAAAACTTAAGATATTAAGACTCACCTAACAAACACAAAGTGTCACAAATCCATATTACCGGTTTGGGAGAAAGACGCAGTCTTGTATTCAGCAACCAGATATAAAAATATTTGTTATTCTTTTTTTAACACATATGAACTTTTCAAGTTACTTTATGTTCTTTTACATATACTTGTGCGATGTCACCTTTGTTCGAATTCGGTTTGCATTGCGGCCCGGCGACTGATTGATTTCGTCTAGCTAAGATCAAATCGCAACATGGGTAGGTTAGACTAGAAGTCAAAACAATTACTCCGGTAACCAGACGTTGCAGGCAAGTTGGGAACGACAAACCTGATACCGAATCTAACCAGATTCCTATCCGAATCAGCCAAGGGTTAGAACGTCACATTTGGTGCCGTGACAGCAGGATCACGTCACATTTGGTGCCGCGACCAATACCAAGTCACATTGGTCGTCACGGGATAGCACGGACGGGAGCAGAGACAGGCCGGGGTGACGTCACACTACAATGCCGCCGAATGGGACAACTTTTAAAATAATTTGTAAGAATCCAATAACAAATTAAACCGCCATGGGTTGTCAATTGAATTTAATAAACGTAAACATTATTTTTATGAATACATGCTGCCGATATATGTCCTATATATAGCAAGATATATATATATATATATATATATATATATATATATATATATATATATATATATATATATATGTTTTGCTATATATAGGACATCAATTTTAATTTCATTTTTCGTTTCATTTCATTTTTGGAAGTGCTATCTGATGATCCGGCGTCATTTAAAAGGACTCTGGTGAAATAAATTATTATAATGATACCTTAAAGTGGTCTGTATATATATATATATATATATATATATATATATATATATATATATATATATATATATATCACAGACGAGGTGTTTCAAAAGTCTATGTCACATTCTGAGAACTCTTATTTTCAGAAGTACAAATGGTAGCAAGATTGAACTAGTGCCATTTAAAATCTAAACGTGGCACGTTTTCTTCCGTTAATTTAATTTTAATTTACTTAATTAAATTTAATATTTAAACACAATTCTACCTGACAGCTTGGTCGGAATTTCAGGACAGACTTATCGCGTCGAGACCTCATGTCATGTGATTTCTTCCTATGGGGTATGTGAATGGCCTTGTGTACGTACCCACTCCCCTTCCCAGAGACGTGGATGAGCTGAATACGAGAATGACAGATGCCTTGGCAACCAGCGACAAAGGTATGCTTGGTCGCCTTTGACAAAAATCGGATTATCATTTGTTTATTTGTTGTGTAACCCGCGGCGCTAACATTGAACATCTGTAAAAACCTGTATAGAAACGTGGAAATATTAGCTTTCAGGATATATGAATTGTGTTTTGGTACCCTCAGTAGCTATTAAGATATACAGTCTTGTAATGTGATACAGACTTTTAGAAACACCCACTATCTATCTATCTATCTATATATATATATATATATATATATATATATATATATATATATATATATATATATATGTATATATCATTTCCGTTAAGTTAACCATCTAAATAGGTCAAGGTCTGGTCACTCCTCCTACCCCAATGTAAAACACGCTTAAGAGAGATATGAAATTAACCCCTCCCTATACTCTACCTTGTCTCTTTAACTACCCCCTCATACCCCCTGTTAAATTATAAAAATTACACTACCCATCAATTTTCAATATCATTTTCCCTTTCATTTCGTTGTTGGAAGTGTTACCTGATGACCCGGGGTCCTTTAAAAGGATTTTGGTGAAATAAATTATTGTAATGGTACCTTAAAGTGGTCTGTTTTTCATTAAATATATATATATATATATATATATATATATATATATATATATATATATATATATATATATATATATTGAACAATAAAAAAATAAAAAAATTGAAATCTTCAGACACACTGGGTTGTAGATTAATATTCTTTCGTTTTTTTTATTTTTATCCCATTTAGATTCCTCGACTAGTTTCGGCCGAAATGGCCATCATCGGCAGGAGAAATATTTCTGCTTGCTGCTAGCACTAAACTACAGAAATGAATCAATATATATAATATAATATAATATATTATATATATATATATATATATATATATATATATATATATATATATATATATATATATATATATATATATATATATATATATAAAATGTTAGATTGAATATACATGTGAAACGACAATATAACTATATGCAAAAGGAAAGGTTTGTTTTGATAAACTCCCTCACAGAACGAAATGACTCGGCTAAAAGATTTTTTTCTTTGCTCTTTATTCATATATAAAGGTTGCAATGGATAAATTATCGTCGAAATTACGGAAAAATGAAAATAACACTGACATCTCATTTTAACAGTTACATTTACGAAAATTACACAAAAATAGCTTTGAATGCTAATACGTAAATTTATTCAATAAAATTGCCATTGGCTTCAATCACGGCCTCCAGATGACTTTGGAATCTTCTGAATCTATTTTGATGTAATGTCTGAGCTGTACTTATGTGTACAATTTTTGTTCCTTCAAGGCATGATCTAATAGGAATCCCATCATTGAGACTCTTATTATTATTATTATTATTATTATTATTATTATTATTATTAATATGTAAAATGAAGCACTGTATTTAAAACAAATATTTTAATTTTAACTCATTATAAAGGACTGTATGAGGATTTATTTGCATCAATTTCAGAAAAATCTAAATGAATTTCTTGCTTTCAAGCCATTCTGATAATGAGAAGATGGGTTGCCTTTAATTTTATTAGAAAAAAAGCTGGGAAAATACCACCGAAAAGCAGGGCATTTAAGAGAAGAACTAGGAAACAACATAATCGCTAATTTATCAGCCAACCACTTTTTAGACCTTTGGTCAAGTAAGAGGAATTTAGTTCTTTTAAAAGAGTTAAGGTCGTCTTCTCGTTTCAGTTTTGGTCTACGTATTCATTTTCTCGATATAGACAGTGGTAGTGATCCTGAGATCCAGTTAGCGCATGAATATTACCTTACTTAACATGCCATACACGAAAGTCCATCTGTTCGCCTAGCCATTTTGAAGGGGATTTTATTTGTTTCATTGTGGGCTTTTATTGTCAATGATAGACTCGAATCTGTCCTGTCTACACTCCTGAAAATTAACTGAAAATTTTATAAGTTCTCTTGAAATATAAACTTGTGGCATTATTCATGTAAGCGACATTCTTTATGTCTGTTTCTCTGTCTCTCTTTAAATGCAAACACTCACACACACAAGAACAGAGAAACACACACAGGAACGCACAAACGTTCACACTTACACATATTTGGGAATTCAAGTGTCTAATGACAGTATTCTTTCTTTGTTTAGCGGCATATCAACTCTATATGGGTCATTTGATGACGAAATTTAATTTTCTTGAAGCGTTAGTGATTTCTTTGAGAAAAATTATTAAAGCATAGATACAAATGCACAGACACATTTCGTTTTCGAAAGCGATGAAGCCTTAAATGGCGAAATGCATTATCAAATCTATTTTCTATCAATAAAGACAAAAATTGTACAACATTTGGAGATTATTTTTTTATTACGTTGGTCCTAAGCTTTCGACTCACATGAGACATCTTCAGAGTGCATATACAGACATAAATCAAAGATATCCACCGTCAAAGATGAAATTCTGTTATTTTGACATAGAAAATTGCTATGCAATGATAACGGTCGTAGAATAGCAATCGCAGATCGTAAGTTCAAGATGCGGTTCTATGACGTCATACCACGCGATAGAACAAAGGATTAAAATAAAACCAATGTCCAGATGCATTGTAATGTATTGTGACTACTTTGAAATGTAATTCTGTTGAGTGTTGTTTGCTTAGTTTTAATTTAGATGGTTTCCAATATCTGAAGGTTCTTTCTACTAGGTGTATGTGTTTGTCTTATTGTGTTTACAACTAATATCTGTCTAATATAATGTACACGGCTATATTTTTCTAAGAATTGTTTTTTAATAGAACTAAGATCAGAAAGGTGACAGGTAAGTCTATGGGAGCGTGTGGTTGTAGTAAAATCAATATACGTAGCGGGTTTATTATTAGCATCAGAGATACAATCAATGAACGGACATGTAAATTCATACACTACATTGGTTTTTTGTAGAGGATTTAGTTGTGTGGCTGTAGAGTTATTAGAAACTATGAAGTCAATTGTTTTAATTTTTTTATATGATGATCTTAACTTTATTATTATTAATTTTTATGATGATCATGTATATTATTACTAATGGGTTTAACATTTCTACCTATTATGTTTTTGAATGTTGTTTCATCATGTTTGTAATTATCAGGTTACAATAGTATTAGTTTTGTTCATTTTGACGTACAATATTATTATTAATATTATCAATTTTGTTATAGGCATTATTAAGTTTATTGAGATACATTTTAATTTGTTGATCAATGACGGCATTAGGAAATCCATTATTAACAAATGATTTTTAATGTTATTTCATTCTTTATAGGATATGGTTTTGGAAGAAGATATCATTTGTGTGTGTTGGATTAAGTTTTTTATAACAGCTAACTTATATCGTTGGGGGCATTCACTATTTTAATTAAGAAGACACAAGTTAATGCTTGTGAGTTTCCTATATAGAGTAGCCGTAAATTTATGAGCGCTGGAATCAATTAATACATAAAGACATGGTATTTTATTATTTAGTTCTAATTTGAATTTGAAGACGGAATGATTTGTTTTTAAGCTGTGTAATTTGATCGATATTTTTAGCTAAAACGAAAATGTCATCTATATATCTGACAAAACATAGGAGGTTTATTAGTGTCATTAAGTATTTTATTTTCTAAATGTGCCATATAATAATTAAAAAAAGAGAACCTAAAGGAGACCCCATTGCAATACCGTCTCTTTGAGTATAAATATTACCTAGTGAGTCATGAAAAGGTACTTGAGTGGTACATGCTAATAATTTCTTTTTGAAATAGTAGGTTTAATATTGATAGGTGCAAGAGAAATGTGATTATAAACATCACGGATAATGGTGTCAGTCATTTCATGGACGGGGACATTAGTAAATAAATTTTGTACAACCAAAAATGCGATTATTTGGTTGTTTGGTTTTACAGCATGAAGAATTTGTATAAATGTATTTGTGGAGTTAATACAATATTTGCTTGGGAGGTAGGGAGTAATTAATTTATTAAGAGTTTTTGTAAGGTAATATCCTGGTGTAGGTATTTGGGAAATGATAGTTCAGAGGGGATGATCTTTTTTATGGACTTTTACATTTCTATAAATGTAGCCAGGGTGATAGTCACCTATAATATTTTTAAGTTAATAGGATCCTGTGTTAGCAGTAATAGGTTTATTAATATGGTTTTTAGTTAGGTTAACTTTTTAAATTTATTATGATAATCCAAAATGCATTGTAATTTTGAGTGGTACTCATGTTTGTTTAAAATTACAAAAGTGTCAGTCTTATCAGCTCGTCGGATAACAATATTTCTGTTATTTTTTGGGTGTCTGCTTTTATTAACGGAGTGTTTACAATTCCATTCGGATTTTGTGATAACGGTTTTTAATAAAGCCAGTTTTAAATAAGTCTTTTAAACCTACCTCTGTAGTAATAAGATTGTCTTGTTCCAATAATATATGACAGTCTTGTTCTAATACATAGGAGGCATGGTGTAGCGGCTTGGACTGAGGAATCGGAGAGCCGAGTTCGAATTCCAGTCGAATCCATTGCATTCACTTACGTGCTAACACCCTTGGGAAATGTGTGAATCCTCTTCTTCTCCCTCAAGCTATAGCTAAATAGCAGAACAGACTGGGTTCTATAGATGTATGGCAACTGCTCTAGGAGAAGGAAAACTCTGAATTCAAAACCTGTGGAGGGTCGTTTTGGAAACTTTTGGCACTACGTGCAACCAGCTGTCTGTATTCGGCCCTTCGAAAAGTGTGGATGGTCCTGCACGAAACCTTCAACACTATAATCAAATCTCATGTCGGCCTGTCGGTTTCCTAGTAACCTGTCGGTTTCCTAGTAACTTATCTGCTTGACCCGCATACGTCGAATTCGATGGGACAGTCGAATATATATATATATATATATATATATATATATATATATATATATATATATATATATATATATATAACGTTATTACAATGGGAACTTCTTATTTGAAATAGACGTCCAATTGGGTGTGTAGTACCTCTATCGTGAAAATGTATAACAAAACAGAGACTCGCAGGTAGTTGAATGCGAATGTGCGTATCAATAAATCCCTCGAATGACAACGTTATTAGATTGATTTTTATATAGATTCTCCGAATAATTTTGATCCCTGTAAATAATGGAGAAATCTAGAGATGAGTGAATAACAAAGGAAGGTGATCATATTGTAAAATACATTTGTTGTTGAAAATAGACGCAATTTCTAATTATGTTAAGAGTTTATTAACGTACACCTGTGTGCATCTCGTTATTATTAACGTAACCCTGTATGTATCATATTATTATCAACGTACCCCTGTATGCATCTCGCTGTTATTAACGTACACCTATATGAATCTCGTTATTATTAACAGAGTCCTGTATACAACTAGTTATAATTAACGTATATTTGTATGCATCTCTTTATTATTAACGTATCTCTGTATGCATCACGTTAATATTAACGTACCCAATATGCATTTAGTTATTATTAACGTGCCTATTGTGTGTTGGAATTTTTGGGTAGTTTTTAGTACTAGTGAGCTAGCCAAAATTAGCTGACTCATTTTATAGTTCACCAATAGAAGGTTTAACCAATCAAAAAGCTCAAAATATTCAATGCGACGTGTATAAAGGCAGCCATTTTGTTTCTTCTCCCAAAATATCTTCAATGCCAACCTGATATCGAAGACTTTAAGAATTAACAGCCGCTACTTTCTCCGAATCTACACTGCCAACCTCTGATATTGAAGAGATTACGGACTTCACTGGACTCTATATTCAGAGACTACGGTAAACAAGGTCAACATTGTGCATCTCGTTATTATTAACATACCCCTGTATGAATCTCGTTATATTTAACGTATCCCTGTGTGCACCTCGTTATTATTAACGTACGGCTGTATGTATCTCTTTATAATTAACGGACCCTGCATGCATCTCGTTATTATTAACGTACCCCTATATGCATCTCGTTATTAATAACTTATCTCTGTATGCATCTCCTTATTATTAGCGTATCCCCGAATGCATCTCGTTATTATTAGCATAACCGTTATGCACCTCGTTATTATTAATCTACTCCTGTGTGTATCTCGTTATTTCTAATGTACCTCTGTAAGCATTTCTTCTGTATGCATCGCTTTATTATTAACGTAACCCTGAATGCATCTCGTTCTTATCAACGTACCCTGTATGCATCTCGTTATTATTAACGTACCGCTGTATGTATCTTGTTTTTATTAACGTACCCTTGCATGGATATCGTTATTATTAACGTACCCCTGTATGCATCACGTTATTATTAACGTACACCTGTATGCATCACGTTATTATTAATGTATGCCTGTATGCATCTCGTTATTATTAACGTACCCTGTATGCTCCTCGTTATTATTTATGTACCCTGTATGCATCTCATTATTATTGACGTACCACTGTAAGCATCTCGTTATTAATATAACCTTCTCTCTATATTCGCCTTTTTAAACTTAATACATTTTCCCAAGAAACCAGTCAAATATAGCTTTCCTTACCGTCTTAACTCTCTTTCTTTCTAGCCATTGTTTCTCGCTTCATTTCTAGCTATAATCCTTTGCTATTTTGCCAAATGATTCTTTTTTTTTTTTTTTTTTTTTTTGTTAATCCGTTGTGGTTAAGCCAGCCTAAGACAAGGCAGCAGTCAGTAACATCTGGATAATCCCTACCGTCAGTTGGCTTGCCGGAAAAAGGCCTAGAGAGCGTAGAAGGGTAAAAATGGTTTCAGATTACGTCACGTGCCTCCAGGTTTCTGTTGGGGTTGTCATGACCGTCACTCTTGGAGTGACTACTTTTTTTCTTCTTTTTACGAAGTTCTCTTACAAGATTCTTAGTAGCCAAAAATGTTCTTTCTTTCTTTTTTCTTATATCTTTTTCCATATTTCTTGGTTATAGAAAACGACTTTTGGCCATTTTACCCAACGTTTCAATCCTGATATAACATCTTTTTCGCTCAAGCCTTCTTCAGAATCTGTCTCTATTTCTGAGATGAGGTATTGTAATTATTTACATTGTTTGGACTGTTGTCCTCATCTTTATTGCCATATTCAACTTCAAAATCAATTTATATTTCTTCTACATTCTTCAAAATGTTCTTCTAAACGTTGTTTCTTTTTTTCTTATAAATATATATACATGCTTGGGTATAAACCTTTCGTTAAAATTATTTCGTTAAATATGACACAAGCCACATATCAAACATTAAGAATCTGCATGTGGCTGAAGAGCCACAATTTGGTTACACTTGATTGACATATATATATATATATATATATATATATATATATATATATATATACTTACATACATATATATATATATATATATATATATACTTACATACATACATATATATATATACATATATATATATACTTACATATATATATATATATATATATTTATATATATATATATATATATATATTTGAACAGCAAACTTTCTTTTTAAAACCTTTCGTTAAATATGAGAGAAAAGGAAAATTTAATTATTTTGTTTTTAATTTTCCAGCGTTCTTACATTTTTCCATTTGGTGGGTATAATGAAGTTTAAAAAGTGTCTGTATTCACCATTGTCCAAGGCGGGTATATATATATAATAGAATCGATGGAAAAGTTTATAGCCTGACAAAGATTTTCACATGGAATGTAACCAAATGAGATTTATTTTTCACCATACCTCCTCGCAACTACTAGGTTTCCCACACTTCTTCCATCGTATTTGCTGTGCTTAGATTCCTTTGAAGAAGGACTATGATTTAGTTGATCACAGAATATATCAACATATATATATATATATATATATATATATATATATGTTGTGCAGTTAATAGATCCGTTCGTATACAATCTGAGTGGATCCTAGATTAAAACTGATCCACAGATAGAACTCAATGCATATATTATAACAGAGCATATACATTACAAAGAAAATTATCCAACATTCCTTAATTTTACTTTTTTTGCTGTGTAATTAACACACACACACACACACACACACACACACACATATATATATATATATATATATATATATATATATATATATATATAATGATTACTTAAATTTTAAATTCCATGTTTAAGGATAAGTATTGATATGTAAAATGTTAAGGAATCTTTTCAAAATAATATCATTAACGCTCTATTTTTAACATTTTTTTAACATTGAGAATTATTTCTTAAATCTTATATATATATATATATATATATATATATATATATATATATATATATATATATATATATATATATATCAGGTCATCCCATAAGTTCTGTCGGAATTTTAACTTTTTGTTAAAATGAACGAAATTTAAAGAGTATTTTATAATGTCTAATGGAGCTGAACATTATTTTTATGTTTAGATGCATTTAAACTGATCAAATTTTCTTTCAGAGAACAATAAAATTAAATTTTGTTTGATAAAAAACCCTGCTAACATGGAAGTAGCCAAGAATCATTTGAGGTACATAATGCTTTATGAGTTCAAGAAAGGAAACTCAGCATCCGAAGCGGCTAGAAACATTCACTCAGTTTATGGAGAGGAATCTGTGAATGAAAGAACTTGCAGAAGATGGTTTGCAAAATTCAGAGGCAGAGATTTCACCCTTGAAGATGAAGATCGAATTGGACGTCCAGTTGAGTTTGATGAAAAGCTTCTTGAAAGATCCCTTGAAGAAAGTCCTGCTTTATCAGTTGAGAAATTGGCAGTGGTTCTCAGTTCAAACCATACAAACTTTTTATCGTCATCTTCCACAACTTGGAAAAGTTCCTAAACTTGGAAAATGGGTGCCTCATGAATTGTCTGAAAACAACCTCAAATCTCGAGTTGACATCTGCTCTTCTCTCCATTCTCGCCTACTTGTTTTACCTTTTTTGGATAGACTTGTGACTGGCGACGAAAAATTGATCTTTTATCGAAATGTTAAGCGTCGTAGACAGTGGCTTGGTAAAAGGGAAGGACCCCAGGCACAGCCGAGAAGGGAACTTCATGAGCAAAAGATTCTTTCAATCTGGTGGGATCACCAAGGAATAATGCAGTTTGAATTCTTACTATCTAATGCAACAATTAATGGTCAAATATACTGTCAGCAATTAGAGGGTTTGAACCAAGCTTTGAGGAAAAAAGACCTACTCTAGTGAATCGAAAAGAGTTGATGTTTCATCAGGACAATACGCGACCCCACGCAGCAATAATCACGTCACAAAAGATCAAAGAACTTGGTTGGCAGAAAATTCCTCATCCATCTTATTCTCCCGATCTTGCTCCTTCAGAATACTATTTGTTTCTTAGGTTACAGAATAATTTGGAAGAAACAGCTTTTGTAACAGAGGAAGAGGTTAAAACTGACATTTGTGAGTTCTTCGAATCAAAGCCTTGTTCTGTTCAACCATCAATGAATATGTATATCAAGCTCTTGATAATAACAGCGAAGCGAGTGCTGTGTCTTTAGATATCGCGAAGATATTTGACAGAGTTTGGCATGCTGGTCTTCTACACAAGCTTCAAAGCTACGGTACTGCAGCGTGATTGTCGGATTTAATCTAATCATTGCTAACAAATCGATAAATGAAATTCGTTCTGATCGGGCTCGCTTGCCGATACTTTCACGCGCAGGTGGATGTCCTCCAAGGCTCTGTCTTGGTTGCTACGCTGTTTCTGATCTACGTCAATAATCTTGATGATGACATCAGTTCCCAAATGAACATTTATGCAGATGACACCAGCATTTACTCCTCTTTCAATGGCTCCATATCACTGGTAATGTAACAGACAAAAACTAACAAAATTTCAACTTCCTTTTATTTGTTGTTGAGAAAAGACACAGGTGTGTCCATAAATTCCAAACTTAGTACCTTTACTCACCAAGTTTGTATTTGCCTTTTGTTATTATTATTATTATTATTATTATTATTATTATTATTATTATTTTGTTATTATTATTAATATTATTATTGTTATTATTATTATTGTTGTTGTTGTTGTTGTTATTATTATTATTATTGTTGTTGTTGTTATTATTATCATTATTGTTGTTGTTATTATTATTATTGTTGTTGTTGTTTTATCTGGGTATTAGGTTGGTGCAAAAATAATGACGTAATAATGTGGTTTTTTGACGTATTTTTAACGTCAAAAAACGACGTTATTACGTCATTATTTCTGCACCAACATAATAATTTCTGTCATTGTCTGAATAAACCCCCAACCACACACACACATATATTAATTTTGTCAAATTTTCTTGATTACACAGCAGCCCTTTTATAAATGCCCTTCGGTTTTAGTTCCGCCCGCCCCATCTCTCTCCCCCACCTGTTTTTTCTTTTCTTTTCTTTTCCTATCCGTACCTCTTCTTCTGATCTTTAAGATTATATCGTCTATTGTGCGGGTATCATTTCCGGTTACATCTTTAATGTATTAGACATCCGAGAACATTCATATTTCTCTCACTTAAACCGTCTTTGACTTCCCTCTTTAAAACCTCTCTCTCTTAAATTTAAATCCCCCCTTCATCTTTAGACCATCCTGTTCTTCTCCTGTTCTTCTATCGTCTGTTACTCCTCCCTATAGCTTTCATTTAATCTAACATTCGTCCCACACTCTCATACATACACTCTGACTAAATTTTATGTTTTATTCCCGGAGTTGTTGTTTTCTATTTTCTTTTTGAATATGTAGGTGTGACGAATTGGGCCGTTGGACCATGGAATATTAGCGTTTAAGCCTTTTTATTATATATATATATATATATATATATATATATATATATATATATATATATATATATATATATATATATTCTTGTTCACAATTTACCGTCCGTAAGCAAACGATTATTCTAATGAGATGTTGGCCAAAACAATTTACGTTTGAAGGGAAATATAAGATATTTTCTCTGTTTAAAATTATCTATAAGTTCCGTGGTATCTCACCGACACACCCACACCCACGCTCATATATATATATATATATATATAATATTGATCAATATATATTGTCAATATTGATCAGTCTATTATCAATATTATGGAGTAATTCTAATTCCTAAATGTTTATAATATATATGCAGTGTTTGAATGGCACATTGATCGCTCTTCTTGAAACAGTTTTAATATTTTATTTTATATCATATTAATAGGATCCACTTGGATTATATATCAACTGTATATCATATATATACATATATATATACATATATACATACATATATATATATATATATATATATATATATATATATATATATATATATACATATATATTTATATAGATATAGATATATGCTTCATGGAACCGGATTGGATCAGAAGATTAAGCAATTTCTTTCCAAAGTAAATAATAACGATACTTTACACACAGACAAATGCAATAGCATAAATATTTTCTGCGAAAAACAAATGCATGTCAACTATATACAAGATGAATCTTGACTTAGAGATATCATAAATAAATACACTTAGTTGACTCGAACAAAAAAAAATCAAATTATCGTTTACAAAACATTTGAACAGCGAAACTTATTTAAAAAATAAAACGATACAGCTGCAAAATCAAAGCTACGTTGAACAAACCTTATCTATCAGTTCAAAGCCATTCAAGGAACCGCGTCATGATCAAACCAATCTCATGAACAATAACTTCGTCCATACTGCTTCATGCGTATACAGACGTCTCACGTTACACATATCTGACCATATTTAAACACACGCACCTAGCGGACTCCATCCGAAATATAGTAATAGAAAATACAAGGATAATAATCTTGTACACATGTAAAAAATATATATATATACATAAATATAATGGAAATCGTAATAAAAAAACAACATTCAATAATATTAATTATGAACACGGCCACAATGTATTGTGTTCGAAAAATAAAACATCCCTATAATTCTAGAAACATGCAGACAACCCATACATAAAGTTAAAGAGTAAAAATAAATTCATCTTTGATAATTGCAAAATTACAACCGAAAGTGTTCGTAAGCACAAAACATTTGGTCTGTTTTACAAACCCTGCGTTCAGAAACGAAATCACGCAAAACGTTAAATAAAAAAGATTAATCTCAGTACCTTGTCAGTCGTCTTTAATATAAAAATGGATTGCTGTGTAAGTACCCAATATATATATATATATATATATATATATATATATATATATATATATATATATATATATATATATATCTACTATCTATATTCCTTATGTTATCTGTCTGTGTATCTGTCGTGGGTGTTGTTATCGATTTCAGTGAGGTTTTCACCAGAAGTTTGTAAATGGCTGTCGTAAGAACATGACAGAGTCCGATTTTTGAGTTCGGAATTAAGGTTCAGAAAAAATCGATAATCGAAAAAATCAGCTTACAGAAGGAATGAACACATTTCAACTTAATTTGACACCCTCTTACATCCTACCATTAGAAGTGTTGTCCAGAAGTTTCATGACCACAGACCCCTAAACAGCGCGGAAAATTGATAAAACCCACAAACAGATACGCCCATATTGTGCTTGAAACGCATTTCAGTTTTTAGTGAAAACCGACCGGATTTATGAGGAGGCCATTGGGAGTCATCATGTGAAGGCAGTGCGTGCAGTGGAGTGGAAGAAAACATTTGACCTCAAATTCTGGAATGGGTGCAGTGCCATTGAAATACGTTTTTTTTTTATTCCGGCTACCAGGTCTGACTTTGAGCCACAAATGACATATTCGACTTTGTCAACACTTTTGCTTTAATCGTCGCATCTTACCAAAATAAGCATTCCCTTTGTTCACGTCTTTACTGAAAAAAAAAATCCGCTTACGTGCTGAGTGAAAACGGTTTCGCCCTCAGCAATCCATTTTCCAATTCTTTAAAACTTTTCGCCGCATCCCAGTCCTGACGAGGAGTTTTGGCGCTAAAACATTCAAAGCTAATGCCGGCAAACGGTTAGCGGCTTTTCGTCGCAGAAACCAAACGAGCAAACGCTTCATTGCATCTCCTTGCATTCTCATCGCCGGGATCACGTGCGTTAGAGCCAAGCTGCATATGCATCAGGCAGCTTGACCCCGTTTACGGCCAAGCCTTGCGCTTGCCAAATCATGCGCGCGTGCGTGAATGCGCGCTAGCATCTTCCATTTTGCGTGAGCTCATTCATTGGTCTAAGTCATGGCCATTGTCCAGGCTACACCAATCAATGACGAACTTTGTTATTTTTCTGCGGATACATCCATGGATGTGGCTACGCGTACCAATAACACAATGCTTACTGCATTCTTCAAACTTTGTCGACAGGACGAGTTTGCTAGGACTCTACTGTACCCAGACCTGCCTTCATACTACGCGTGGACAAAAAAGAACACCTGGGCTCGGCGGAAGTGCGGGGCCAACTTCGAGGGTTATCCAGGCGTCAAAAAAGACACCATACTCGGAAGGGTATTCACGGTTCCCCCATCGCGACAGGAATGTTTTTACTTGCAACTCCTTTTGCACGAAGTTAGTGGTCAAACGAGATACAATAACTTACGGACGGTTAATGGAGTTTTAAGTGACACTTTTCGTGAGGCCTGCCTCCGTCTTGGCCTTTTGGAAGACAACAGCCAGTGGGATGCCACAATGGCTGAGGGAGCTCTTTTAAAAATGCCCTCTGCTTTGCGCCACCTCTTCACCATAATCTTACAAATGTGCAAACCCAATGATCCCAAATCATTTTGGGACAAATACAAGGACTTTTTTTCTCCGAAGACATACTCAAAGAAGCGCAACTGCTGTGTCAAACAATGGCTCTTACATTCAACGTTCACATTTACAACAGGGCACATATAATTACTGAGAAACTGTTTGTTGAAATGGTGGGAGATATCTCGCCGCTATTGGGCTTCCAACGCCAGATCGTGTGGCTTCCTCCAGTCTCTCACATGAGATTGTGCGGGAGACATCCTACTGTGTTGAGGTGCTCAACGCCTATGTCACAACAAATGAGCCAAAACTTCTCATAGACCAAAGGGCCACTTACTATACTTTTCTTGCATCCATCAGGCAGGATACATGATCAGTTTTCTTCCTGGACTCGCTTGGAGGAACGGGAAAAACGTTCGTAACAAAACCGCTTCTTGCAGAAATTCGGCGTCATGGCAAAGTGGCGCTAGCGGTAGAGTCTTCAGGCATTGCTGCCACATTACTACCTGGTGGCTGAACAGTGCACTGAACGTTTAAACTTCCGCTTGACCTGATAAAGACAGAAAGAGCTGTATGCATTATAGCCAAGTAATGAAGTCTAGCGGAGGTACTCAGGCGATGTAAGCTCATCGTCTGGGATGAGTGCACTGTCAGTCCCAAAGCTGCACTCGAGGCTGTACACCGCTCTCTGAAGGATATTCGAAACTCCGATGACCTTATGGGAGGTATAACTGTCATTCTATCAGGTGACTTTCGCCAAACTCTCCCCGTTGTATCTAAGGGGACAAGGGCCGACGCTATTCGAGCGGGCTTGAAATCGTCACAATTTTGGCCCACTGTTAGAACATTGCACCTTACCACCAACATGCGTGCACACCTAAATGGCGATGTTGGGTCCACCGAATTTTCGAATTCATATTAACCCTTGGCGAAGGTATTATTCCAGCGGACATTAATGGATTTGTAGACGTCCAAGGGTTGTCTACAGTGGTCACAACGCCAGCAACACTCAGAGAATCAGGGGGATTACATTCTAAAATTTCGGGCGTTCTTTACAATTCAACCAGAAATTCCTACGCGCCCCACTTAGAGGTGCCTTGCATAGAATGCCGTGTGACCCCGTCGTGATTCAAAAATCGATACAAACCTCCGTATTAACCATGCCCTCAGCAGTCCATTTCCCACTTCTTTAAACTTTGTTCTTTCTCCCAGGCAGCATCCCAGAACCGATTTTTCAATTTACGTCATTGTGTCATGCCGGAGCCCGATTTTTTATTTGCGATTCAATCTTTGTAAAAGAAAAACCGATTAACTCACTACGGATTTTGGGGGTTTTAAGTAGAATGTCTCGCCTGCACTACGCGGCCCAGTACATCTAAGCTTTTCACCACATTTTGGACTCTGTGCATTTGACTTCGTGTTGTTAAAGACGTTTGAACTCTTTTTATTTGAACTTAAAATCGAATCAATGTATGGTTTCCAAAGTACCGGGTTAACAAAGCAAGGCAAACAACAACGAGGCCCAAGTAGTATGATCAGTGTCAATATTCGCAATGTGAGATAGGCAAGAAGTAAAGCATGTAGCAACATCAGCACAGAAAAGGGCACTCCTATAAAGTCAAGGAAGGGCAAAAATATTTTAAGTCATGTGATAACGATTGCTGAATATGTCGTACGGTTTTTGAAGCAAGCACAGGAAACGCCGGGCCTTGCTGCTAGTACATATATATATATATATATATATATATATATATATATATATATATATATATATATATATGAAAATTAATAATTAAACAAATCATTTTACCACATATGGGGAATTATCTTTTTTCTGCAGGCGACGAACCCGGTTGAAAAGACAGACGATCACTTTCGTCGTCTGCTGAAATAGACTATTACTTATAGGACGTAAAAGGATTTCTTTCATTATTAATTATATTGCTCTGTATAAACAAAATACAACGAGCTCTTTTTTGTGGATCAGTTCCAATATTTTCATATTACTAATAATAATATCAACTTGGATTATATACCAACAGATTCTTTACTTTATGATATATATATATATATATATATATATATATATGTGTGTGTGTGTGTGTGTGTGTGTGTGTGTGTGTTCATACAGCTGAGGATCGTACTTTAATAAAGTGCATAATTTTTCTAAAGGCTTTTGAATGTTGTGGATATGCAGTCGATAATAATATGGAAATATGGATAACTAGTGTGCGTTAGTAGTGAGAATGATGGCGAGGAGAGGAAGTCTTTCTTTCCCAAGGGACAAGCAGAAAATAGAATTTCGTTCGTTACTTTCAATGCCTTCGTTTTCGTCGATGGTGAGAAAAAATAAATGAAATAGCGCTTCTCCATGACAATGATATTCGACAATGTTATCAGTTGCATCATTATTGAATGTAAACACGCAGACAGCAAGCGTTGAATGGGAGAGAACTTCCTCGATAAATTTCATTCATTCAGAAAGGATCAATTCCTCATATATATATATATATATATATATATATATATATATATATATATATATATATATATGCATACATACGTATACATATGTATGTAATGTGTGTGTGTGTCTGTGTATATGTGGGAGTGTTTAGATATATTAGGCCAATGAATTAAATTGGACAGATAAAGCATCAACAGAAGGAAGACAACAACAACAACAACAACAACAATAATAATAATAATAATAATAATAATAATAATAATGATAATACGGCGTGTCCATAAAGTCTCAATACAATTTTTTTAAAAATCATGTTACAAGGGCAATTGATGAGATATCTTAATCAAATTTGTTCTATGGCCGTTTTCAAAGTTATTAATCAAATTGCATTTGTGTATTTCGGGTTTCTGTTGATGAAAGAGGTATTGAAAAATGGGCCACTACCATTGCGAGGCCAGTAGATTGAAAGGAATGTCCCAATTCCCTGGCCACCTTGCTCACTATATATCGCTCACCTGGACTTCATTCTATGGGGTTAAAGGTATCGTCTATCGAACAAAGATACGCTACTTGATTGATCTAAATCAAAAGATCCCTGATGCCAATTCCACCATTGATGAGGTTATGCTACAGTGAAAATAGCAAGAAGTCAAGTACCATCTTGCATTTAGACCAAGATGAGAAATGTTATTTAAATGGGATTTTTAATCTCTCAGCGAGAAATAAAACCACGTTGATCTTTTAAGGATTTTATGACTGATGAAATAGAGAAATTACTCTACCACGATTAGGGTTGTGACTGGTTTATACATACACACACACACACATAGACACTCGCACACACACACATACACACACATATATATATATATATAATTATTCGAAAATTATAACATAAACTGCAAAAATAGACATTTTGTTTTAACACATCTGGTGTCTTATCAAGTGAGCATGTTGAATATAGAGTACAGGCTTTTTTCTACATTCAACACCATCACTTGATAAGACAACAGAAGTGTTGAAACAAAATGGCTATTTTTGTAGTGATTTTATAAAGTGGTTATATTATAATTTTCCAATAAATAATTATATTTGCACTACTCTGTATTGAGCACTCTTTTAAGAATTGTATTTGTTGGTTATTGGAATTTCTTCCGTATACCCCAATCCTATACTTGTATATATATATATATATATATATATATATATATATATATATATATATATTGAAGCATGTTTCATTAAATGATATACACAAGTTGTGTCTATTTATGTTAAGTAAGTTCCTTTCATATTGTCTGATAAGCTTAATAACATTATCATTGAAAGGCGAAAGGAAATCTCCATATTGATACATGTTTAAATCCGCTCCAGCTTTCGGCATACATAAGCCATTATGAAAGATAACAATTACATTTCAATATATCAAATAATACACGGACGTTTTTTTTGCAGGACGTCACGAGCTGCGATGTGATTTTCGCTTCCGCGTCTCGTATACACGAGTTTGTTGTTGCTTTGAAATTTTTCATGGAACAAAAATCAGGAAATTTGTCCAGTTCATTTCACAGCATAATTGTCCGCCTTACAAAATGTATAATATCTCAAAAACACTTAAATAATTCAGTTTTTTTTTCAATACTTTTAGTTACGAAACTTCGCCATGTTAACACCATTTGTCGTAAGAATCACTGGAAAACACTTTCAATTATACAGCTTGAAAGAGATCAGGCTAAAATCGTTTTTGTCAAGCTCACTATTTTCTCAATTGAGCAATTGTGTGAGGAAAAAGATCATTCAGTCTTTCAGTAATATTACCTCCATTCATTATCTGGCTTCCATATTCAAATCCATTCAAGAACCATCCAGAGAACGGTGAATAATTTTAAAAAAAGAGGAAACAGTAGAGAGAAAAACTAGATCCGGAGGTCTTAACAAGAAGAGGCATCATCATTTCTACTTAGGGCTAAAGAGATCAATTAGAAAAGATACAAATCAACCTGTATGACATTTGGCACACGAGAGAGGATTTTCAGTTATGACATTCCAAATAGGATCGAACAATCTTAAATGAAATCGTATGTGAAACTTGTGAGGAATCTTGTTACTCCAGGACTGGAAGAGAGAATTTTAGACAGGGCGATGGTCATCTTGATTAATTTAGTAAATGATCCTGAAATAATATATATATATATATATATATATATATATATATATATATATATATATATATATATATAGTGGACTCTCAAGTCGGTTTCGACGCATGAGGATCTGACAGATTAGTTGATTAGGTTATGAAATTTTGTGCGATAATCTTGTGGTATTGAAGATCCGCTAGTGATTTACAAAGGAGGCCACATATAGAGCAAGAGGGAAGATTGTGAGATGAGATCAGTTAGATTGGCTGACCTTTTAGTTCTTGCTCTCTCTTCTTGAATATGATTCAGACAAGCAGACTGAGAACTACTGAGTCCACTAAAACACGTTGATCTCCATTCTACCCGTTCCAATGCTAAGCGCTCAAGGGTGATATGTGGTATATTGTCTGCTGACAAGTTGCTTTTCAGCTTAACTTTGTATCATAGCCAGCAGCGTCCTATATTCTTGTAGCCCTGATCTAACTCAATGGACATTAGGATTTTGGGTATCCTGTCATCAGACATTCTCAAGACATGACCAGTCCACCGTAACTGAGACTGTGTGATAAAAGTCTCGATTCCTCCAATATTACACTTGTTAAACAGGTCTATGTTAGATGTCCTACCTTGAAAGTTAACTCGACTGATTGCACGCAGACAGCTTTTATGGAAAACATCGAGCTGGCGTATATGGTACCTGTATGGCGTCCACGACTCTGAGCGGTACAAAAGAATGGCAAGTAAAACAGCTGTGTAAACCCGAATTTTCTTATCCAGTCGACCCGTAAACCAGACTAGACGAAATTATCTTCCGTTTTAAATTTAGACACCCCAACCTTACCCTGACTTGACATCTATGAATGTAACTCTATACTGATACAAATTATTAACACCCTACACCCCTTTTTATTTAAACAATCGCTCTAGCCGTTACCATGGAAATTTTGATTTCAATAATGACTATGCTATTAAAACAGGTAAATTTCGCTTGAAGATGGAACAGAGCTTACTTTAATTCAATTTAATTCAAATAATTATATTGAAGTTTTCGGCTCTTATTTTGAAACATGGGCACTCTTATGTAGCGTGTTGGAATCATATTTTTAAATAAATAATTATATTTATGCTCTACGTTTGTATCGAACACTATTTTTAAGAAATAATAACACAAATACTAAAGAACTTTGGATTATGTTCCTAAACAGTTCTTTCCTATTCTATATATATTTTCACACACACACACGCACACATACATATATATATATATATATATATATGTATGTATATATATATATATATATATATATATATATATATATATATATATATATATATATATATAAGCAAATATATGGATATAGATCCGACAGTATGAAGAAAAATATACTGAAAAAACAAACAAAAATCCTTATATGCAATTATGCTGTTTTAATGTTAATATAATGTCAACGTCGAACGTTTCGGTCTAATAAACCATCTTCAGGACATATTCATAAAATATAATTAACATTATCAATTCAACATGACAAAGACCGAAACGTCCGACGTTGACATTATATTAACATTAAAACAGCATAATTGCATATAAGGAATTTTGTTTGTTTTTTCCGTATATTTTTCTTCATATATATATATATATATATTTGAAATTCATTTCAGCCCTTCATGAGCTTCTCATTCTTAGCTATATATTAATTAATCATGAACATGCCATTTGCGTTTATGATTGATTTTATTACAATACATCTGTTAAGCTTTGTGAATAATTATACATTCTTTTGTCTCATTGTAGAGCACAGAAGTGTTATAAAAACCTAGGAAAATTCCAGTAAGATATCTTTAATTCTTTCTAAGATACAGCAGTTCAGGTATTAATCTAAAATATTGTTAATACTGTTTATTATAAACAGACCATTTACTTAAATATTTGCATTTATAAAAAGAATGCGACGGAAATTTATAAAACAGGTTCTTTTCATTCATAAACAGATTCGGGGTTTTTGTATATTATTGAATTGTTCGCGAAGATGGATTTCTCGCCATTTAATCATTAACTTTTGTATTGGTTTTATGCATGAATAATTCATGAATATATATATATATATATATATATATATATATATATATATATATATATATATTTCAATAAAGGTGCAATCAATTTACAAATTCCTGAATTATTCATACATAAAACAAATACAAAGGTTAATGATTAAATGGCGAGAAATCCATTTTCGCGAACAATTCAATAATATACAAAAACCGCGAATCTGATCTAATGCGACGGAAATTTATAAAACAGGATCTTTTCATTCATAAACACATTCGGGGTTTTTGTATATTATTGAATTGTTCACGAAGATGGATTTCTCGCCATTTAATCATTAACCTTTGTATTTGCTTTATGTATGAATAATTCATGAATATATATATATATATATATATATATATATATATATATATATATATGTGTGTGTGTGTGTGTGTGATAGGATAAGGAACACATAGGAAACGTTTATAAATCTAACATTGTTCGTTTTTATATTAAAACTTCCTCAGAGAAAGATATATGAGGAAGAACAATAACTTTTTGCGATTGTTAATGGCTGTGTTTTTTTTTTTTTATCGGTTAAGCAGACCTCAAATCGACATCCGGACAACCACCAAAGTAGACGCGCCCACAGGCCCACCCACGCAAAGAAAAGAAGATACATAAACATCCGAATCTCACATAGGCAAAGTAGAATTATGACAGGCATGAAAACTCCATTCTCTGAAAATGAAGGTAATGAAAGAAAAGGCACAAGAATGCTACGTGACTCCGGTGGGAAAAGTATCCGAAGACTAGATCAGAGATTAAAACCACGAACATTGCAGATACTTATTGGATTTTATCAACAATCTCTGAATATATAGCAGGAACACCAGAACAGATACAGCAGCAATATTCAAAGCAGGGATATGTTGTATATTTATAAATATGAAAGAGAGATTCTGGCGAGAAAAAAATTGTCAAGAACGACACAGTGAACCCACTTTCCTAGCAGTAAACCTAATAATTGATTCAATATAATCTTTCCACTTTATATCAATGGAAATCGTTAGTCCGAAAAGGCTCAATGAGTCTTGGAGGCTAGTATCAGCCATCATGGTGAAAGTTAAAAAGGATTATCGCTTAGATGATTAAAAATTAAGTAGTTTTGTTTTTGAGGCGCTAAAAATAACAATGCTATTCCTTGTGGCAGTTAACAACAGATTATAGGTGTATTTTTTGATTAGCTTCCAATTTGACTTGGGACAAATCAAACTTACTATTAAGACAGAAATAGAAAAACTTATTTATAAACTATGAAAGCCCTAAGTCACCGTGGCCGAGGGTTTGACCGTACACGACTTGTTCAGACTTTTGATCAGGCTCGATAATTATCTCTCACCCAGAAGCTATGTTTAGGTTCGCATGTATTTATAGCTGGTCACTCGTATTCGAGGATACCGGTCTTCTATGGCGGCAAGACAATCCCTACCTCAGACGTCTGCTCAGGCAGTTATAGTTTCTGGGAAACTGCGTGTTATCTAACTTGATCAACAATTTGAACAAGGACAGCAAGCTCAAGCCCTCGGCCACGATGACTTGTGAGTTCGCTAATGTTCCGTCTACCCAATTTCCCTCACAAGCCTTGGGTGAACACGTGGTATTGTTTTCAGACACTTTCCAAATGTGCCACCGCTCAAGTCCGATAACTTCTGGAAGTCTCCAAATTGACTATAGTGAGATTCGAATCACAGGTGTTTTTTGTGTGTTGAACGAACATCAATTTGCCTGGACATGCGTCTGCAATATTGATCGGCTAGCCGTCCTAGTAGGTAGGTATGCTCAGATACGAACCGCCAGTCATTATAAGGGAGGAAAATTTATTTCCCTACATTCCCCAAATATAATTGCGCAAATGAGAATATGATGAATTTCGCCAGCATTCGATCTCAGTTAAACGAATTATTTTTGCGAGACACTAGCCATTGCATTCGCTTTTTATTGGTAAGTAAAATTATACGGATATCGGCCAAGGTTTATTGATTAATGGTTTCGTTTTCTACGGTTTATCAACCGTCTACAGGTTATTTAAAGCCAGAAAACAATTTAAGATTGTAAGCAATTTTTTTTAGATAATAATATTTCTTAATGATACAAATCTTATTATATACCATAGCTGGAGGGAGAACAGGTGAGTTCACAACTTTCCCCAGGTGTATTTGCGCGTAAGTGAATTTAACGAGCCCACCTGGAATGTTAACAATTCGGAACCATAATTTATTACGCCATCCGCATATCCAAGCTTACAGCACCTGGAATTACCAAGTGGTCACCTAATGACCAGGCTCGACTTTGTTAAACTTCGCTGAGTGTACGAGAAACCGTGTTTCTAGCTGATATGGTCATAAGCCTGGTCTAGAGTGCTTTCATTCGAAAAGCCTTAAAAAATGCAGATGAAAATTAATAAGACGAGATAATCCCATTAAAACACTATAGTTCTGGTTTTTTCATCGGAAGACAAATATCGATCCAAGACATAAAAAATGAGATTTAAGTTTATACTAAAATGCAACAGCCACGAAAATAACAAATACTGTTAAAAAAAAAAAAAAGAACAAAGACGAAATCAGGAGACAAAAACTAATTAACTGAAGACAAAAGAAATCAGTGATTTGAAAATGCTTACGCTCTATGACATTTGAGGCGAATTGTTTTCCATACAAATTTCTGGAAGACAAAAGAATAAAGAAAACGATACGCTACGATGTACAAGAGAATTTACGAAGAATCCATTATTGAAATCGGATTACCAATGACCTGACCTGCGCAGTGAGAAAAACAGTCCTTCTCTCTCCGTATGCAAACACGCAAACAGCCAGAGAGATGTACACACATGCCAAACATTAAGATTATAAATGTAAATAGAATTATTAATATATTGCGTAAACAAGAACACGGACGAAGATATTGATTGCTCGATTTATTTCTTTTTGCGGTTTGTCTACTTTTTGCAGGTTATTTAAAGCCAGACAATATTTTTATATTTTAAGAAATTTTCGGAGAAAATAATGGTTTACTGAGAGAAGTCCTATTAATTAAACCATCAGTTCGTCATGTGCCATGCGTGAAACACGTTTAGGCGATCTTTCGATATACGTCTGACGAAGCAGATTTTTTTTCCTGCGGTAGGTGGCCATTTCTTTCAATGGAGGAACGGTGGAAAATGGATAGCAGCACCGATTGAGGAATCGTAGAGCCGAGTTCGAATTCCAGTTAAATCGGTTACATTCGCTTACGTGCTTATACCCTAGGGAAGTGTATGAATCCTGGGTAAATAGCAGGACAGAGAGGGTTCCATAGACTTGGATGGCAACTGTTTTACTGCAGAAAGAAATAGCAACCTACTACGGGAAAAATTCTGCCTCGTCAGTCATCCAAAGGTACATGATCATTCATGGCGTATAACAGACTGAACTGAACCATAGATGGTGGTAAAAAGACAGATTTATAATTTTACGAAGATAAGTGAACTTAACGAACCCGATTGCAATTTGAACTCGGGCCTCCGAATACCAATTCCGAGCCGTTATCCACTACATCACCGGCATCCGGTAGTCACAAGTTGGATTTTTGTCGGAGGCCCAATCTTTCTTAAGAAGGAGTTTTCAATCTCGGCTGGTTTTATGATTTTCACTGCTTAAAAGAAGAGAGATATTAACTCAGATAAGTGGATTTACTAAAATAACGTCTATACTCATATATATATTAGGTTGGTGTAAAAATAATGACGTAATAATGTCGTTTTTTGACGTTACGTCAAAAAACGACATTATTATGTCATTATTTTTACACCAACCTAATAGATAGAGATAGCTGGTCACTCGTATTCGAGGATACCCGTCTACTAGGGCGGCAAACCAATCCCCATTATAGACGGTCGCTCAGGTCCATTTTGTGTTTGCAGAACACCCACAGAGGCCACCTGCACTTCATAATGTAAGTATACTAAGCAGACCTTAGTTACAGTTTCTGGGAGAGAACGTGTGATCTAGCTGATCAAGAATTTCAACAAGGCCAGCACGCTCAAGTCCTCAGCTAAGATGATTTGTGGTTTCATGTTGCACAGCTGTTAACAGCCCACAAGGGTTCCGTCTACCCAGTTTCACTCAAAAGGCTTGTGTCAACACGTGGTATTGTTTTCACACGCTGGCATAAACCTCGGTTCAGTCTGATAACTGTCATTTTCCTGACAAATCCTCAGAGATTCGAATCTGGGTTTCATAATCAGAAAACGTATATTCTAAGTCACTTGGCCACTCATATATATATATATATATATATATATATATATATATATATATATATATATATATGTATATATATAACCTACCTGCAAGATCCTAATTACAGACGGCCAGTATTATGAGGAAGACATAATAAAAGTGAAACATGTTAGATTGATTCACGTTTACTATTTGTTCATTTATTTCGTCACCTTTTCGCATACATTTCGTATATATACAGGGTGTCCATAAAGTTCGTGAGCATTTTAAGTAATTTATAACTTTAAAGTGAACATGAACTTTATGGACACCCTATATATATATATATATATATATATATATATATATATATATATACAGGGTGTCTATAAAGCTCGTATGTACATAAATATATATATATATATATATATATATATATATATACAGGGTGTCTATAAAGCTCGTATGTACATATATATATATATATATATATATATATACAGGGTGTCTATAAAGCTCGTATGTACATATATATATATATATATATATATATATATATATATATATATATATATATACAGGGTGTCTATAAAGCTCGGATGTACATATATATATATATATATATATATATATATATATATATATATATATATATATATATCAGTCAGTGTTACATTAGATATGCCCACACACATACTACAAAACTGTACATCTTGTATATATATATATATATATATATATATATATATATATATATATATATATATCAGTCAGTGTTACATTAGATATGCCCACACACATACTACAGAACTGTACATCTTGTTATATATATATATATATATATATATATATATATATATATATATATATATATATATATATACAGGGTGTCTATAAAGCTCGTATATATATATATATATATATATATATATATATATAGTGTATTTATTCTGCAATCCTTCATTTATGCATGTTTAAAAACGACAGACAAGGTAATACGATTAAGATTTTTATTTAATTTTTCTTCTGTTCGAACAAGAGCTTTCTTTTTGGGATACGGAGCGAGTTGAAACTGCCGAAATGTTTTATAATTCCGATTGCTTTCGGCTATACTTTTAGCCATTATCAAGGATGGTCTTATTTTTTATTAGTTTATTTGAGTGTGAGCGTAATGTGTATGTTTTTTTTTGTTATAGAGATGTTTTATTTTCTAAACAGCAGATTGTGGACATGTTCGTAGTTAACAGTGTTAAGTGTTTGTCTTTATTATTATTAGGGCTTCCATTATTTTTAATCTTTTTTACAGGTGGATGAAGTTATTATATTTATGTTTTCTACTAGTATGTTTCGGATAGGGTCTGGTAGGTTTGTATATGTGTTTAAATGTGTTCTAATGGTTATTCTTTGTTGGATTTTGGTTAGCTATATTTTATCTCTGCTTTACGTTCTTCCTTTTAATTATTCAATTTAAGTAAATTAAAAAACACCCAGTTGATTTACGTGCTGTTGATTTCTTTTTTTTAATTGAATTTACCCGAAGCAAGGAAAAAAAGCCACTTAGCCACAAAGGGTTCCTGAGTTCGAATGAATAAAACTACAGAGAAACATTGCTAAAGTGAGAGAACAACAGAAGTGTAATCAATAAGACAATATATAATTGAAATTCCGTTTAAATAGTTAACCACAAACAAAAACAAAACACTATGAAAAAATAAAAACATTATTTTTATAATAAAAATTGCAGAAATACATTTTCAATTACAATACATATTATAGGAAAAAGACCAACAATGCATTTTATCTGGTAGTAGAACGTATACAATTGTGCTCCAAATTATTTAGATTGCATCATTACATAACACATAGTGGTTGATATGCCGATAAAATCAATCAACTAACAAACAAAAGACATCTACTTTATTGACAATAAATTCGGTTCAGATTATCTAGCACCTTGGTTTCAAAAGTCGGATGCACGCCCCACAAGGGGTTAATTTTTTAGTAGCGTGTGCAGTTCGAGAATGAGTTATTAACAGTGTATTTTTCTAGTAAGTCTATGTAAATTTGACGCTTTGCGTGAGTTAATACATACGGTGAATATATAGAATGCATACACAAAGATATTAGTGGCTGTAATTATTTACCCGCTGCCCCATGCAGCAAGATGTGGCACAAGGCCGAGTTTAAAGTGGGCTATCCGAGCCCGTAAGCTCGGGAAAAATTCCCTACAGACCACATAAAAACGGAGTTAGTTTCCTGAGACGAGAATCCGCCCCTCGGCAGAGCCTCGTCTCGGGTAATTCCCTCTGACATTAGCCAAGTAATTATATTATTAAATATTAGTGGTTGTATATGTGTAATTACGCATGCACCATAATTAAATGAACAAATCTAAATGAATATACGTGTATGTGTTCACATACAAATACATACTGCCACCAGATCGGTCGTGTTTCGATCCTGACTTGAGGCATTCGGATATCTAGTCTCACTGAAGAACTGTGATCCAGCGAAACATTACTGTCTGCGAATGACATAATTTAGCTCTTGAAAAAATATTTCAAGTGAGCACTGTTAAAACAACACTGCAATTCAATTTGGGACTACTCCGGGTTAAACTGGCACAAAAAGAGCTTGTTTGTACTTTAAATAAGAGAACATTATTATACATGGTTTTAAAAAAAGAGAGACATACATTTTTTATTAGAAATTTTATTTTAATTAAAAGAAGAAGAATTATGAGTACATTTTGCCCTCGTCAAAATATCCACCTTGATTACTGCGTCACAAGCTTTTGTCATTCGTCACAAATCTTCCTGAGAATAATTTTGATAATTGATTCCATTCTTTTTTCAATGACTCTAAGAGCTCTTTTACATTTTTTTCATTTTTTTCTCATGTTCATCTTATGCTAGTTCTGGTGGAAGCTTCAAACTGTTGAATTGTAATATATATATATATATATATATATATATATATATATATATATATATATATATATATCTTTTAAACTATTTCTTGGTACTTTCTTGAGCAATAATTCTACTGTCCTTTCGTTTATTTATTTTCTCATTTTCATGGATGTAATGTTGCTTTGAAGCGTGTTTAGACCAAGTTAACTGCCCTTGTAGGTGTCCTCAACCTGAATAGGGGTTCACCTTTCGAATAATAAAAATTATATGTCACAGGACACTCAACATGATTTTAGAGATGTTTAGGGGTGTGATACCCAAAGTTAGGTTGGGTGCCTCTCTGATCTAGCTTGCCCTGGTTTGAGTTACGTACAACAGATTATTTTTTAATTTTTATTTTTAATATCTTCCTAAACAGATCATTAACTTTTGTGGCTTTTTGCGCCTATTCATGGACTCCATCTACAAAAAGGTGTTATTCCTACTGGATAAGGCAACGTGGCATCGAAGTCAATTTGCCGACAACCGTTTGGTTGAGATTAATGGTGTAGCTGCCACGGACACCTGACAAAATCCAGGGTGTTTCTATATTTTAGATAGGTCTATTCGCCTACAACATCCCGCCGTAACTTCAAATGTCTGAATATATCGATAGAGGTCATGTGATCATTTCTGAAATATGTCCTACGTTCAGTTGTCATTGTTCACTAGTTTAGCGAGCATTCTGCACGATACAGGGGTACCTACTCCACGAATATTGTCACATAAGGGTATGCCATTCCTGTTTTGTCGGTTATTCGACGAGAAAAAGAACGTGGATTGGACAATATTCCATTTTCGCGACTTTGATTTTTGGACGCTAGTTCCTGCTTTGCTTTTAGCTGTTGTTCAACAATAATAATAGTGTGAGTATATAAATTACATATAGAGAATCCTTTGAGAAATGAGAGAGTATTGAGAAGACTTGCTTTCACTTGATCTCCAATAGAATCCATCGGATAATTTAGCTTAGAAGTGAATTGATATTCAGAGAACTAAGGAATAAATAGAGAAAGAAAAACTCGCATGTCGGGAAGGGGGATTAGAGGTTTTACGACCACTCAATCCCCCAGAAATGGCCACTTGTATCCATGGAATAATAATAATAATAATAATAATAATAATAATAATAAGAAGAAGAAGAAGAAGAAGAAGAAGAAAGAAAGAAAGAAATAAGCTTCCAAATAAGGAAACGTTTCACAGCAACCTGCTCAAGCACGTGATCTTTCAGAAAACCTTTTCTGCAGAGCGCATCGTTGATGTCACATGTGCACGGATATTTTCGTAATCCACGGTGTGTATTCTAAAACGTTAATCGCGATGCATCCGAACGAAACGTCCGTAATCCCGGCATGCATCCAAGGAAAATCCTACTCGAGATTCGGATAGACGTGGGCACTTGGAACACATACAGCTCTTCTCTCTCTTTGCTTGCAATACGAGGCGTTAGTCGCAGATCACTGCTGACCGCAAAAGGTTTGGGGGGGGGGGCAGTGGACAGGCGATCGTGAGTGGGGAGGTATACCGATTGAAACACCATTTTAGGTGCAGTAACAAACACAAGAACGATCTTATCTCGGAACTACGAAAAATGAATTTATACTCATTGGAATAGAAACGATGTGTCTCTCTAGAAATAATTGGAGAAAAAAAAATAATTCATAATTTATAAATGTTAGCATTTTATGTTCAATTTACACCAGTATAACATGACAAACCTCATTAATGTCATTTGCCAAGCATAGCTTAGATGGTTTATTTTACAATGATTTTCACTCTGTGCAAAGCCCTAAAGTATCCCTCGAGGTATTAGGTTGGTGTAAAAATAATGACGTAATAATTTCGTTTTTGACGTTAAAAAATACGTCAAAAAACGACATTATTACGTCATTATTTTTGCACCAACCTAATAAAAGATTTTTTTTAAGCAATACGCCCCGAGCAAGGCGTGAAGCCACTAGGATGCAGAGGGTTTCAGAAGATTTGGAGCGAGAGCAGATGGGACTGATAGAAGTAAGGATGAGGTGAGGCATAGTGGATAGATCAAGGTAACTGAAGATGTCGATTGACATTACATTTGAATAGTTGGAGATTATAGCTCTCAGGAAAACAGTAATTGGGAAGGGTGTCCACAGGCGAGAGGTGCGAGGTATGAAGCTATTGGAGTAGAAAGACGGCTACATTTAGTAGTTTCTACTGTGTAAGGGTGAGAGCGAGATGCCAGCATCGTAGGGCGCTTGAATTCATGGAGTCTGGGAACCAGTAAAAGTAGCTCAGCGGGGCAATTACCATGAAAGTATTTGTAGAAAAGTCAGAGAGAGGCGACGGTGCGTCTGTGTTGAGAGTGACTATAGACGAGATGTCAGATCAGGGCCAATTATATTACATATCCGTCTCTGGATCTTTTCAAGAGCTCCGAGGTAAACAGAAGGTGCCCCAGACCATATATGGCAGCAATGCTCCATGAAAGGGCGAATGGTTGATTTGTATATTTGAAGTATCGATTCCGGGGAGAAAAATTTCCTGGCGCGGCACAGAGAGCCAACTTTCCTCGCCTAGTATATCCGGGCAGTTTGCAGTGAGGAAAGATTCCATACTGCAGAAGTTTGTTCTAATGTCACGGATGTTGGAGAACGAAATGTTGAGGGGTTTAGGTGATTTTTGAGGGGCTGGTTTAGGTTTACTTTTTTGGTTCTTTTGAGTCTTCATGTGGAGTAATTGTTGGAAGATGGGAAGGCCTGAAGTAAGAGAAGCAGATAGTTTTCGACCGCGACATGAGCATTGAGGAGTTGGCACAGCCTGCATCATAATGTGGCCTCAGGGTTGCCCACCGGAGATGACTGCAGGGACACCTTTCTATGCAGGCTGTAAGAGGCACAGTTTATGCGGATATAAGTGAAAGCAAATGGTTAATAGAAATAATCGAGGAAGCATCTTCTGGAGAGTGTCTTCCAAGAAGAATCGGTTCGGGGTAGTATCTTCTTGATTTTGATTACTATTTCACCAGTGGAATAAGAAGGGTAGTGAGGGTTTCTGGGTACAATGTGACTTGCATTTAGGGTCTTACAGTAATGTAGTTACTCTAAAGTGTTTTTTTTTTTATATATATATTAGGTTAGTGCAATAATAATGTCGTTTTCTCACATATATTACTATGTGAGAAAACGACATTATTTTTGCACCAATCTAATATATATATATATATATATATATATATATATGAATATAGCGATAGAGCAGTAAGCGGCTTGCGGTCTTTCATCTCGGGGAATCATCGTGTAGGGTGGGAAATTAAATAAAAACTCTTCTTAGCAGGTGTCCTCGGAGGGACTTTATCTATATGCCTTAATAAATCCACTTAGACGATGAAACTCGTCGACTATGTATAATTTTCCTCTTCTCTCTTTTTATACATTTTGTTCCTTTACAGATACATTTTGTCTGAAAATGATTTTTATATAAACACAGCGCGTAGCAAAAGTATTTAACACATCGGTTTCTTTACGTACTTGGAAACGAAGAGACCCCATGTGTGAAAGAAGAGCAGATAGTTGCAAGGTCGGGGATGTTCCTGCAAAGGGCATGCCATATATTCAACAGAGAGGGAGAAAAAAATCAGGCTTAAATAGAAGAAACAAATCTTATAGGCAAACATGAACACCAAAATCTTCATGGCCACATGCTAGGAGCTATATATATATATATATATATATATATATATATATATATATATATATAGATAGATAGATAGATAGAGAGAGAGAGAGAGAGAGAGAGAAAAAGAGAGAGAGAGAGAGATAAACGTAAAGAACTCACAAACGGCTACAGCTGTATTTCTGGACTATTTTCTCCAACTTATTTAGACATGCAACTCGTGCAAATGTGCATGTCTCTCTCTCTGCCTACCAGTCTCCCATCAACTAATACGCATATGAAACCAATCAAAATACAAATGAAGAAAACTAGTAAACCCAACAAAAAACAAAGGGGTCACATATACCATCTCCTAAACCAACGTGAAGGGTGTACTTCCAACTTTACAGAAGTGGAACACAATCTTCTTTTGTCCGAAAACAGGCCTCCTGAGCTTTCTGAAACCAGTATCAACGCTCCATGCGCTCTAGTGAAGTTCTCAGTCCCGGGCTACTCACCTCTCTCTCTCTCTTTCCCACTCTCTCTCTCACACACACACAAAAACACGCACACGCACGCACACACACACACACACACACACACACATATATATATATACATAAATAAAAATAAATATATATAATAATATATATATATATATATATATATATATATATATATATCTATAGATTACTTAACTAACGTTATAAATATTTTTAAGGATAAAAATTGATAATTAAAAAGTTAAGTAATCTTTCCAAAATAATATCATTAAGGCTCTATTTTATCACTATTTTAATATTGAGAATTATTATATAATATTTCTTATATATATATATATATATATATATATATAGACGATTGTCGCTAAGTTATATACACATGCAACTCGTGCAGGTGTTTCTGTCTATCTGTGCCTACTAGTTTTCCATCAACTAATAATACGCATATGAAACCAATCAGAATGCAAATAAACCAAACTAGTAAACCCAACAAAAAACATAGTAGTCCTCACGTAAACCGACTCTAACACCAACTTGAGGGATCTACGTTCCAACATTCAGTGTGTGGAACATCATCTTCTTTTGTCCAAAACAACCCCCCTGTTACTTTCTGTAACCGGTATCAACATTTTATGCGCACTGGGGGTATTCATAGATCCCGCCTACTTAACTCCTCTAGCCAAACAGGAATACCTAAATCGTCACGGTCTCGGACTCGGATCTTACATCAAAGATGTGTTTCCCAGGGACGCAAAGAACGAGGAACCCGTTCTCCCCTATATGTGCTTTCACGTGGCTTTTATCCATAGTACAATATTCGTCTTTGCTCTTTATCACACTGAGAAATGTTGATAAAATCCTCACTCAATTCACTTCGGCGAGCTTTCATATCTGCGGTGACTTCAATATCCACTATAAAGAATGACTAGTCCTCTACAACAAAACTCATATTGAAGGCAGATATTGCAGAGACTTCTCCATCGCCTATGCACTTATCCAAATCATCTAAGAACTTACCCGTGTCCCGGATGCGATGTGACATCAGGCGAGCCTCATCGACTTTTCCCTAACTTCCTACCCTGATAATTAGTTAACAAAGTTTTAACTTTTTAAAAATTTTTATCCAAAGTATCACATTCATCTTTGCTCTCTATCGCCCTCTGAACGAAGGGACAGTAATCTTCGAACGTATATTAGAAAAAAATTGATAATATCCACACATAATTTGCCTCGGTCAGCTTCCGTATATGCGGGGACATCAGTAACAACGATAAAGAATGACTCGTCCACTCCAATAAAACATATGCTGGAGGCAAATATTGAAGAGACTTCTCCATCGCCTATGTACTAATCCAAATCATCGGAGACCCTACCTGTGTCCAGGACACGACGTTACTTCAGGTGCACCTCCTCAACCTCTTCATAACCTCCTACCCTGATAATTGCTTAACAACATTTTACCTCCACTAAGCACATCAGACTTTTCCCTAATTGGTGTCCAAACGTAAGGTATCACCTGATATACTAGTCCATAGAAAGATTTTACGCTATGCGAATAAAGACTGGGTCAGCTTTCGATCGTAAATGATGGAATCTGCGCTCCCATCTTACTTCTAGCATGCTGCCTCAAAAACTGCTTCTCTTATCACTGATTGGATCCTTTCTGGAATGAAGAGATTTATATCCCCTTACCTGCAAAAAAAATTCCAGCAAAAATCATATAGTCAACCCTGTTTCACAGCCATAATTCACGGAAATCATTTCTTTAATATCTATCGCAGGGAGCGGTGTAGTTCGGTCCTACTCTGCGTTCAGAACTGCCTGCAAACACTGCAAATAAGTTCTAGAAAACGCCAAGTACAGTTACGCACGAGCAGTCCAGACTAAGATTTAAAAGAAACAAATTTGATCCAATGAATTCTGGAAGATCACCAACCAAATCATGAACATGGACCCCCAGATCATATCCCCCTCAACAGATCTTTGCCTCCATTGTTACCTCTAACTCAATGATATTGAGGGAAGATATTGCAGAGACTTCTCCATTGCCTGTGAACTAGCTTAGGTCACCGGAGAACTTAGCACGGATCTGCATACGACAGGACATAGGACCAAACTCCTCGACTTCTTCCTAACTTCCTACTCTGGCGAATACTTATCAAAAGTTTTACCTCCACTAATCAGTGCCCAGATTGATGCCAAACGTAAATCATCACCTGCTGTATTGGTCCATAGAACGATTTTACGCTGTGCGAAGGGAGACTGGGGCAGGTTTCGATCAGACATGATGGAAGTTGCGCTCTCAGCTTTCTTCAAATATTCCGCCTCAAAAACTGCTGCCCTTGTCACTGATTGGGTCTTTTCTGGGGTGAAAAGTTTTATACCCCCTCCCCCTACACCAACAATAGACATTCCACCAAAAACCAAACAGTCAACCCTGGTTCACACTTGAATGCTCTGTGGCCATAACTCATCGAAACAACTACTTCAATATTTATCGCATGTAGCGATGTAGTTTGGCACTCACTGTATTCAGAAGTGTCCATAATCGCTGCCAAAAAGTTCTAGAATACGCAAAGTGCATTTTCCGACGATCCGTCCAGACCACAGTTGAAAAGTAACAAATTGATTCCCGGGAATTCTGAACCAAATAATGAACCAATCTCATGAACAAAGAGTAAAGCAGATGTGTCCAGAATTATACGTGGTCCCGAGGTCATATCTTCCTCGAGGGGTAAGGCAGTCCTGTTCGTCTACATCATTCCCTCTAACCCAAAGTTAGATGACAAAGATCCGCCCAGCCACAAGTTCCTACGTTTCACTGGGCATGTGTCAATTATATTTCCATTACAGCACGAGGAATCTGTACATTCGTAAGAAAGACCACTGGCCTAGACAAAATCTTAGTGGTTGTCATTACGAATGCCAACCAAGATTATCCGCAAACCTAACAATATTATTCAACCGCTGCTTGAAGGAGAAATCCTTTCCACGCTTGTGGAAGGTGTCAAGCGGTGGATGACAAGGCTTTCATGAACGCGGCCTTTCGATCTCCCCACCCTCAAGTAGAGACCCATCACTGTTCTTAGCATCTTTAGTAAGATTTTGAAGTCATAATCAATAAGAAGGTAGTCGAGCACCTGGAAAAAAAAACCTCTTCAGCGATGAGCAGTATGAGTTTCGGTCGGCCTGATCCACTACCGGCGTCCAAACTACCATCAATGTGAGGCTCTTAATGACAAACACATCTTGAGGACCACAACATTAGATATCTCAAAACCCTTCCACAAGGTGTGCAACAAAAGCTCTCTACTTATGGAATAACTGTAAGGTTCTTTTCGATCATAAAATCTTTCGTAACAGATAGGTCCATGAATGTAATTATTGTTGACTATTCTCCTGGAGCCCTAGAAGTAAACGCTGGCGTCCTCCATAGGTTACTCTTTGGATCAACATCTTTTTGATCTACATAAATAATCTGCTTAAGATTATATTCAGATCATTTATAAACATCCATGCTGATACTACTATATGAGTGCGCACCCCTGAAACTCTCGATGGGCAGAAATTGGTGACTGATCTCTATTCCGAAATTGAGCAAACTACACAATGGGATAAAAGCAGGCTGTTTACATTGAGGTTTCGCAGGCCAAGCTAGTTACATTACATCATGGACGATCTGACACTGAACTACCAACAATCAGGATTAACTGAGTTCCTCTCGGGAAATCACCGAGCCTTGAAAGGCTTTTGGGCCTAAAACTCACAGTTGACCTGAAGTGGAACTTGTACAGACGATCCATTGCAAAGAATGCTGGTAAAATGGTCGACTCCCTGTACCGCTCCAGTAAGTATAGGGTTGTAGGTTGGGGAATTAAATAAAAAAACTATTCTTAGTAGACCTCCTCGGAGGGACTTTATCCATATGCCTTAATAAAGAGGATGAAACTCATCGACTAAGTAAAATTTTCCCCTTCTCTCTTTTTATTCATTTTCTTCCTTTACAAATAAACTTTATCTGAAAATAATTTACACACACATATACATACACACACACACACACACACACATATATATATATATATATATATATATATATATATATATATATATATATATACACACACACACAGCGGGTAGCAAAAGTATTTGACACATAGGTTTTTCTACGTACTTGGAAACTAAGAGACCCTATGTTTGAAATTAGAGCAGATAGTTGCAAGGTCAGGGATGTTACTGCAAAGGGCATATCAGCTATTCAAGAGGGAGAGAGAAAAAAATCAGCTTTACAAAGAAGAAACAAATCTTACAGTGAAACAGGGACACCTAAATCGTCATGGCCACGGACTAGGAAACATATATATATATATATATATATATATATATATATATATATATATATATAGATAACTAGACTCGTTTCGAAAAACCCTCGAATTTTTGATTTGCCGATAATAAAATCAATCTCGAGGGAGATCTATATATATATATATATATATATATAGATACACCTAGTGATCCAGATCTGGGATCTGGCTCACTAGGTGTATCTATATATATATATATATATATATATATAGATATATATATATATATATATAGAGAGAGAGAGAGAGAGAGAGAGAATAAGAGATAGATATATATATATATATAGATAGATAGATAAATAGATAGATAGATAGATAGATAAAAGAAAGCACTTCCAAACTACTACGCCTTTATTTCTGTACGATTCTTTCTAACTTATTTAGACATGCAAGGTGTTTCTTTCTGTCAGAAACAAACCACCCACATTCCATCGGTAAGGTCTCGTCAAACGGTTTCTTCACGCAAACCATTGCCCCGTGGAACCGACTCCCAAGCAAAGTTAAATTAAGATAGTTAAATTTTAATCTGTTCAAGGCTAGCCTTAACAGTTATCATCCACTCCTACACACACAAATGGCTGCTAAACGTAACCCTCTACCTCGAGACTAAACTGGACTAGTATCGAGTAGACGGAGTATAATGAAAAAATAACATTAGAAATATTATACTAATTCTTACTCAATGCAAGCCCCGAAAGGTAGATGGTTACAGTGAGGTGTTGTCTCAGTGTAAGAAAAGGCAAGAAGCGCAGTTCATGAGTAGAGTACTGTTGTCATATTTGGGCGGGAACTGAAGAAACCGCACACTACAGTCTCGATAGAGTCCATTATTGAACATAGTCACCATAGTACATGAATATATAATACAGCGCAGTACGCAATCTGTTCAATGAAACAACGTTAAAAATTAACACTCACGAGTCAGACACTCTACTGAATCTGACTATAATGCAAATACCACCCCCAGCAGCAGCTTTTCTGTAATTCTTCAGTTTTCGATATAAAAGGCTGGCAGTGCATAATCGGGAAAAAAACATGGTCGCCTTTATACACGTCGCATTGAATATTTTGAGCCTTCTGATTGGTTATCCCTTCTATTGGTGAACTATAAAATGAGTCAGCTCATTTTGGCTGGCTCACTAGTATACCAGGGTACGCAAAAATTCCAACATCCATAAGCGTCTCCAAGTCCTTTTGTGTCACGAATTATATTCCGCCCTACAAACTCTCACTCACAGGCAAGAGGTGACAAGTCTTTCGCTGCTCTATCGCTACTTTCACGGAAAGTGCTCCGACGAACTATATTCCTTGGTTCCGCTATGCCTAACCTACAGAGCAAGTACCCGCAATGCCAAATACATTGTAGCAAACCACCCGTATTACCTCTTTATTCCATCGGTGAGAAGTAAGTTTCACACAAGCAGCTTCTTCCCGAGAAACACTGCTGTGGAGCCGACTCCCAAGAGAATGTTTCACCGATCACTACAATCTTAGGGTTAACTTCCTCTCCTACCCATACAAACTGCCTCCTGATGTAACCACCTAACTCAAGTGCATTGTACAGTGTGAACCTTCCTGTAAAAAATAGTTATTTTCACTACTGAATATACATTGAAATCCAGGACAGAATCTATTGTCAGTGGTCAGGAATGCACAAAAGCATTACCAATAGAACAGTCGTATTTTAAATATAAATTCAGAAGACTACTTATCATTTTACTACTGAAATAGGTTGAAAATCCTATAGAAGAGGATTGTTAGTTCTCAGCAATTAATACACGCATTAATGAGAAAGGATGCTTATATGTACAATGTAAATAAATGAGTTATTTTACGACTGAAACACATTGAAAATCAGGAACAATGTTACTGACAATTGTTAGTAAAAGTGGAAACATTAATTAATACAAGGATAAGGTTAATGTACAATTTAAATGCATTAATAAAAATTTAATAATAGTAATACGTACAAAAATCAAGAAGAAATTTATTGCTAATTGTCAAAATTACTCAGAGAATGAGGTTTATAATA
Organism: Acanthosepion lycidas; assembly: GCA_963932145.1. Taxonomy (NCBI): domain Eukaryota; kingdom Metazoa; phylum Mollusca; class Cephalopoda; order Sepiida; family Sepiidae; genus Acanthosepion; species Acanthosepion lycidas. The sequence goes on from OZ010601.1 coordinate 72,866,208, forward strand.
TTAATAAAAAAGGGAGTTCAAATAACTTGAACCGATTTTAAATGTGCATTTAATTTAAGAGTCTCTATGATCTTTTTTTTTTCTTTCAGATTTAAAAATTTAAGACTTTGACACTTTCAACCATAGACAGAATAACAATCAAGCAACGTGGTAAAATTATCGAAGCCTATTACGAAAATGGCTTTCTTGAATCCCAGGTCGCATCATCTCTCGTAACAGCCAAGACAATTGGCCACAATGATCGTGCGACTTGACGCCTTTAGATTTCTTCCTTTGGGGTCATCTCAAAAGTAAGGTATATGCCAACAAGCTAATAACAATTCAACAGCCGAAGGATGAGATAACAAGGCATATTGTTGAGATCAATGAACAACTATGCAGATTCGTCATCAAAAATTTTGACCATCAAGTGGAAGTGTGCCGCCGAAGCCTTGGTGGGCATTTGGACGATATTATTTGTTGCCATGGCTTAAATAACATGATCCAATAGAGAAATAAATAAATTTTAACCAGTAACACTGATTTATTTACTGCTATCTTTGATCAGTCTTTATGAAACACACTTTCTAAATGCATTTCTAATAGTTTTGCTATATAATACATTGCAAAATATTGTAAAATAATGTAATGTAAATGATGTTGCAATATAAATAAATAAATCACTTTGAGTACTTTAGGAAATAATTAGAGCATAGCAAAAAGAATCTCTCTAATATAATATATGATATGAATGTATAGTTAATGATTTTAGTATATAAATCCATTCTAGGTAATTTTATTATAAGTATCAGTTGATTAAACAGGAGAATACGATTATGTAAGTCTTAGTAAATTAAACCAAGCATTATGAATAAAATATAATGTATTATCACCTGAGATAATCAAAGTAACGCTGAGTAATAATAATAATAATAATAATAATAATAATAATAATAATAATAATAATAATAATAAATAATAATAATTACAGAAACACCCTCAATAGATTTAGATTTTGTCACAAAGATTAGGGAATTGGAGCATGAAGAAGCTTATAAGTACCTAGGAATTAGCGAAGGAGATGGCATACAACACCCCCAAATGAAAGAAAAAATAAGAAAATAGTACTACATGCGTGTACGTCTGATACTAAATACTGAACTAAACTCAAAAAATAGAATATCAGCTATAAACACATTGGCTGTCCCAGTGGTACATTACAGCTTTAATGTCTTTAACTGGACCATAGCTGAAATTAAGCGAATGGACGCCAAAACGAGAAAGCTTCTCACTTGCTATCGCATGCATCATCCCAAAGCTGATGTTGATCGTCTGTATGTGCCCAGATCCGAAGGAGGCAGAGGTTTAGTTCAACTAGAACTGTCCTACAAATCTACAACAATTGGCCTCCAAAGATACTTGGAAACTACAGAAGACTGGATGATGGTATGCGTCAAGGAACATGAAAGTAGTAAGCGTCTTTACTCCGTAATGAAAGAAGCCAACAAATTCAAACTGGAGCTTCAAATGGACGTAGAGATGCAACTACAGCACAATACACCGACTGAAACTGCAAAATACTTAAAAAAGACAGCAAAGACGAATGCAACCGACCAGATACAGAAGCGATGGCAAGATAAACCGCTTCATGTCCAATACTCTGCCCGTATCAAACAAGCTGATGTAGACAAAACCCGTACCCATCAGTGGCTACGCAGTGCAGGGTTGAAAGCGGAAACTGAAGGTTTTATCCTTGCTGCGCAGGACCAATGCTTGCTAACTAGGAATTATCAAGCACATATACTAAAATATTGTGTCAGCCCAAAATGCAGATTCTGTGATAAATATCCAGAAACGATTGATCATCTTGTATCAGGTTGCACGATGTTGGCACCCACTGAATATAAAACCCGGCATGACAGAGTGGGCCAATATCTGCACTGGAAAATCTGCAACTTCTACGGGAAGGAAACTGAAAGAAACTGGTATCAACACCACCCAGACCCGGTTACGGAGATAGGACCTGTTACAATTCTATGGGACTACACAATTCACACTGACAGAACAATCAAGGCCAACCGCCCAGATATTGTTATTAAAGACCACAAACAAAAACGGTGCCTCCTTATGATATGGCAGTCCCTGCTGACTGCAATGTATCTTTGAAGATATTCAAAAAGCTGTCAAAATACAAGGACCTTGAAATAGAAGTCTCGAAAATGTGGCATATGGGAACATCAACAATCCCTGTTGTAGTTGGAGCCCTAGGACTGGTTGGAAAAGATTGCAGTAGACTAATTGCAGGGATTCCTGGAAGCCCATGCCTCAAGGAGATACAAAAAATTGTTCTGACAAGTACAGCCCACACTTTACGAAGGGCTTTATCTATGTAATTTTTTTTTTTTTTTTTGTCAGTGGAAAGTGTCATGATGCCATTTCTAACCTTAGGTCCCTGGGTGGGACCCGGAAAGAAATGTGTAAACGCCAGAAAGCAAAGAAAATAAAAAATAATAATAATAATAATAATAATAATAATAATAATAATAATATTAAGAAAAGAATACGATGTTTGGTAATGTTAAACAATAATTCAACATAATGTCTGTGTTGTTCAAGTTATATTTAAATAATTTTTTTTTCAAGTATAAAATTTATTATATATCATTGTAGAAACGTTGCTTATCTTGCAATGTTACACGGCCGTACTGGTAATGAAAGCGTCAAAACGAATGAAACACCGTTCGCTTTGTTTGTACAGACTTATAAATGTTTGCAGATTTATATATTTTTATACTTGAAAAAATTGTTTAAATATAACTTGATTCTGTTGAAATATTGCTTAACATTGTCAAACACTGAATTTTTTTCTTTATTTTTTTCTTAAATCGCGTTCTTCTCTTAAATCTTAATAATAATAATCTTAATAATATTATTATTTTTGTTATTATTATTATTTATATCAACATTATTATTATTATTATTGTTGTAATTATTATTATTATTATTGTAATTATTAATTTTATTATTATTATCATTATTATTATTATTATTGGACATTGTGATAAATTTTCAGATGCCACATTCTAAATCAATTTGTATTTCGAGTTCCTTGCATTTACTTTTAGTTCTTTTAAAATTGCTTATTATTATTATTATTATTATTATTCTATGATAAATCCTTGAGTAAAAACTACGTAACCTAATTGTAATCACGAAATGAGAAATCACCTTTAATCCGGCTTTGATAAACCTTATGACTCCACGATTGCTAATCCGGTCATCGGAGACACGAGCCATTCAGATGGCCGGAAAACTAATCTCCTTATGTGCACGTATGACCTATTAGCAATCTATTTATTTCCTCGGTGTCTCCTGTGTCAGTGAATCTCTAAAGGACGGTTGGTAACGAAGGCGTGCTGAAAAGTTATCGGCCCAAACAAAAAGGGAGACTGATATTTGGTTCGGATTTTGCAAGCTGGTCAGACGAATAATCTTTCAATAAACCAAATGAAACTATTGCATGGAAAATATGGCATATATTATTTGTGAATATAAAAATGAGTAGATATATTTAAGTTGTTAGAATTATTATTATTATTATTAATAATTATTATTATTTTTTACGGAAAACAAGAATAGTTTACTAGAAGCCAAAGAAGAAATCATGAGGTATCAAAATGGAGGAAAGAGAATAACTCCCAAAATTACAAGCGGCAAAGCAGGACCTCAAAATTATTAAACTCTAGAATGTAGCACTCAATTTAATACTGGATGTATTAGACCCACATATAAGTTTCAACGAAACAGTATATGCATCAGCTGTAGTAGTAACTAGAAATGTAAGCAGCACAGTAAAAAAAATGTCACAGAGACGTGAAGATCTACATTGGAAAAGAAAAATTGAGTAAGACATTGAAGAACATTGTAGTGAATAACCAGTACTCGATAAATTGTCAAAAGAAATAAATGTAAGAACTAGAAAAGGTAGAAAAATCAAAAGAAAATACAAAATTAGGAATGAAAATGAAGTCCTATCAGCTAATAAAAATTAATTAAAGCAAGCAATACAAATGAAGGCTAAAAAAATCACTATGAAAAAAGATCAAGATTTTACAGACGGAACAAGATCTTTCAAATCGACGGGAAGACATTTTTACGAAAAAAAAAATGCATTGACAACCTCCAAAAATAGAAATGGTTATACAGTTCTGAACAAAAAACAAACATATGGGCTTATCCTAAGGAATCTACCAAAGATACAGATTGGATTATGCAAAATGTGCAACGGATGAAAAATAAAACAGAACAAAGATGGGTAGAAATCACAGAAGAGTATGTTGAATGTGCACAGAAAAAAAAAGAACATAACTATATATCTCCAGGAATCGATAAATTTCCCAACTTTTGGCACTGTTCTAGAAATAGAGCCCACCAAAAGCTAGCTAAAGAACTTCAAGAATTGGGCAATGATTCTACTAAAATTCCGGCATGGGTAACCAAAGGACTTCCCTTAATTCTACCTAAGAACAGTGACACAAATGTACCCCCAAAACTACAGATAAATTACGTCTTCCTACTACAGTGTAACCCGGATATAAGAGACCCGGATATAAGAGAGGTTTTCTCTGGTCCCAAATTAGAAACTGTGTTAATGTAAACAAAATAGACCAAACCCGGATATAAGAGAAACCCCGGATATAAGAGATGTCTTCTCCGGTCCCAACAACTCTCTTATATCCGGGTTACACTGTTTATACAAGTTGTTGAAAAAACAGACATATTCTGACATACTACCTCTTGAACAAAAAATGCGTAAATGTGACTCTTACGGATGTAAACACCAATAACTTATTAATAGGATGATCTTGGAAAACTAGTTCAATAAAAAGAAAATTTTCAGTACTGCCTCAATAGATTTCCGTAAGGCATTCGATAGTGTAACCAATTCCTGGGTCTTAATGTCTTTAAATATATACAAGGCATTACTCGTCGTCATCAATTTCATCAGAGTATATCGATATGAAAAACAATACTTTACCTCAGTCATATAAATGGAGTCTAGAAGTCTGGTGAAATAAACATCAACAGAGGAATATTTCAAGTTGACTTTTGCCTGCCTTACTATTTTGAATATTCTTAATAGTATTAACCAGCGAACTTCACAGGACGGTATATGACTAGAAGATATCTCAGTAGAAAATAAGCCTTCTGTTTTACATGGATTATTTAATGTTGTATTCTCAGACTGGAAGGTTTCATGAAAACAGTAAAATATTCCAGGGATGATATTTGGCTAAATGTGCTAAATCCACAAATATACGAGGACTGCTACAACAAACCATCTTTATTAGACCCTGGCTAACAATAAAATATTTAGTACAAGAAGAAGCTTATAAGAACCTTAGTATAAATGAGGAGGGTGGAGGAATTCACCATAACAAAGGAAGAAATAGTACGAGAAGAGTGCGGCTGATATTAAAAAAAACTAAATTGAATTCTCAGAACAGAATTATGGCTATTAACAGCCTTGCCATCCGAGTGGTTCAATTTTGTTTTAAAAGCTTCGACTGAGCTCTGAATGATATCAGACCAATGAATTCTAAGACAAGAAAGCTCGTTTCTTAGCATAGCATGCATCATCCAAAGGCTGATGAAGACTGTCTATAGATACCCCCGTAAAGAAGGTGGGAGAGGTCTTATTCAGCTAGAATTGTCATACAAAACAACAACTATTGGCTTACTAACATACATGCAAACAACAAAAGAGAAAACAGAAATATCAAATCATGAAAGAAGGTTGGAAATACAAACGAGGTTTATATTTAGTAGATTCTGTAGAAAACCAAAACAGAACCCAAGAACCAACTGTTGCAGCAAAAGCTATAAAATAAAAAGCCAAGGAGAAAGACTCTGGCAAGACAAACCTTTGCATGGCCAACTTCTAGAACGTTCTAATAAAACCGCCATTCATAAATGTAACATTCATCGATAGTTGCAAGCAGAAACGGAAGGCTTTAATCCTGCAGAGCAAGAGCAGTGCTTTTTTCACTTAAAACTTTCAAGCAAATATGATACAGCAGCGGGGATACCCGGCGTTGCTCGGAAGATCTCTGAATAATAGTTTTTTTTTAATTGACAATTTATTTATATTGATATTTTTTCAGCCATTTTATCAAAAATAATTTTTTATTCAAACTTTAAAAAATAAACTTCATTGTTGTTTTGCTTTGTTAAAAAATAACTAAATTTAGGAAAATGTCACACTACAAATCCCACGCTCAGGTAGGAGGGGGTGTTTCTTAGGGCCTGAGTATGCCCATATTTTTTACTGAAAAAGACAATTTATAATTCGATTTAAAAAGTAACATAGATACTCTGTTAATTCCGTTTTCAAACAAATCAAACACAGATTAAAAGTTCATTAACATTTTTTCAAATTATTAGTAATAAAAAATTTAATAAACTTGAATTGAATTATATTGAAACATTTAATTTAATCATTTTTAAGCTAAAACTATAGCAAGACTCATTTCTTATTGACTATTTATTCTGGAGGGAATTTGAATCTTTAATAAGTAAAGTTTTACTTTTATACATTATATTAAAATGAAAACATTTCTCCGTAAATAAATTTAATTACTATTTTGAAAAGTTCTATGATAAATATCAGGAAACTATAGACAATCTATTTTCAGCATGTTCTGTACTTAGAATGGATTCTAAAACAAGAAAGCTTCTTTCTATACATAACATGCATCATCCAAAGGCTGATGAAGACTGAATATACACACGCCCATAAAGAATTTGGAATATTTCTTATTAAGCTAGAATATTCTTGTTATACAAGACAACAACTATTGGGTTACTAATATACAGGGAAAGAACAAAGAACTGGATGAGACAATTAGTCAAACAACACGAAAACAGAAAATAAAATCAGTCAATCTTAAAAGAAGGTTGTAAATAAAAACGAGATTTACATTTAGTAGATTCTGTAGAAAACCCAAACAAAACCCAAGAACCAACTGTTGTTGCAGAGATTATGAAAATATCCAAGGATAAAGCTCTTGAACAGATAAAACAACGTTGTAGTTTTGTAGGACAGTTCTAGTTGAACTAATCCTCTGCCTCCTTCGGATCTGGGCACATACTGACGGTCAACATCAGCTTTGGGATGATGCATGCGATAGCAAGTGAGAAGCTTTTCTCGTTTTGGCGTCCATTGGTTTAATTTCAGCTATGATCCAGTTAAGGATATTAAAGCTGTAATGCACCACAGGGACAGCCAATGTGTTTATAGCTGATATTCTGTTTTTTGAGGTTAGCTCAGTATTTTGTACCAGACATACACGCCTGTAGTAGTCTGTTCTTATTTTTCCTTCATTTGGGGGTGTTGTATGCCATCTCCTTCACTAATTCCTAGGTACTTATAAGCTTCATCATGCTCCAGTTCCCTAATCTTCGTGACAAAATCTAAATCAATTAAGGGTGTTTCTGTAATTCTACCTTTCTTGAATGTTACTTTTCCACATTTATCTAATCCGAAGTCCATACCTATGTCGTCACTGAAGTATTTTACAATATTGAAGAGGCCTTTCAACTCATTGTCGTCTTTGGCAAAGAGTTTGAGATCATCCATGTAGAGTAGGTAATTGAATATTTTCTCATTTATTTTGTAACCATAGCTACTGTTTTTCGGTTCATGCGTAAGATGGATTAAGGATAAACAAAACAGAAGGGGTGACAGAGAGTCACCTTGGAAGATTCCACGTCGGATATTCAGACGGTTGGATATGGCAGTGCCCCCGGTGTGACTAAGGTATAGTTTGGTGTTCCAAATTCCCATGCTGTGCTTAAGGAAATTTAATACCACAGGGGAGACTTTGTACATTTCCAAAGTCTTAAGGATCCAAAAATGTGGAACACTATCAAAGGCTTTACGATAATCAATCCACGCTGCACTTAGATTTCTACGTCGTCTCCTGCAATTTTCCAGGATCATTTCATTTATCAGAATTTGATCTTTGCAGCCATATGAACCTCTTCTGCATCCCTTCTGTTCCAGCCGGAGAAAGCTGTTTGTTTCGAAAAAGGAATAAGTACGGTTCGTCAGTACAGACGTGATCAACTTATACGTTGTGGAAAGACATGTTATCGGTCTATAATTTTTCGGGTCGTCTGTTTCAGTTGTTTTTGGTATGAGGTATGTAATACCTTTAGTAATCCATTCCGGGATTTTATTGGGATTATTTAAAGCGTTGATAATGTTTTTGCAAGAATTTCATGGGTAGATGAGAGATTATTATTATTATTATTATTATTATTATTATTATTATTATTATTATTATTATTATTATTAAATTCTGTAAATAAAAATTTGCTAACGTCTTCCAAGTGCAAGTAATCGGTGTGAATTTATTTATTAAAACTTATGTATTTTTAAAAATCATACAAACTGTGTAATAAACAAATAAACGCCAACATTTTAGAGTTCAATTATTTAAATTCGAAACCCTATTAATGTATTTAATTAAACATTGGCTTAATTATGTATGTCCATAATTCGGGATATGTTCGTATACTACGTACCGCCAATAAAAAAAAGAAAATGAAAAAACCTTAAAACGAATTTTAGATAATTTAATTGACTTCTCTGAACTTAATCTTCGGTTCTATTTGAAAGATAATGGCCTAAAGTTAATCAGAATTAAAATTAAAATTAATTTCCATGCATAAATAAACTTTTTAGACATCTGTAAAAGACTGATACATCTTGTCATGACTCATCGAACCGCCATTGGGTGCGGAAATTGTAAACAACAAATTTAAAATTATCTTTGTCTTAAAGATGTATTTCGAAGTTTCAGTTTGGATTTTCTAAAAATAATACTGACATATTAGTTAAAAAATGCTTACCTAGCTTCAGATGAGTAGTTTCCAAATATTAAGCTCAAGCCCAAGTGAGTACCTCTCCTTCGATCTGGGCTTGGGGTTATTACTTGAGGCGTCATTAAATCAGGAAATACCGAAGGACCTTGAGAAATTTTTCCCACCGTATTGTTGTTAAACCCACTTTAAGGCTCCACCTTGTGTCACATTCAGTTGCGGCGTTGGTGCACTGAAGATCTACTTAACTGTATTAGGTTGGCGCAAAAATAATGTCGTTTTCTCACATATGTTACTATGTGAGAAAACGACATTATTTTTACACCAACATAATATTATTATTATTATTATTATTATTATTATTATTATTATTATTATTATTATTATTATTCGTCGTTGACGACGTCGCCAGTTTAACGTTTCCTACTTTCTTTTTCTTCTTTCTTTTACCGAATAATCCTAATACTTCTACTTCTTCCGCACGTTGTTAACTTCTGCTCTTCTTTATTTCTACTACTTGAATCACCTAATGATTCTTCTTCTTCTTTTTCTTCTTCTTCTTCTTCTTCTTCTTCTTCTTCTTCTTCTTCTTCTTCTTCTTCTTACTTTCTTGTTATTCTCATTCTTTAACCTACATTTTTTAAAACCTCCACCTTGTGTCATATTCAGTTGCAGCCTTCGTGCATTGAAAATCTATTTAATTTTATTATTATTATTATTATTATTATTATTATTATTATTATTATTATTATTATTATTATTTCCTTTGATTTCTGATGTGTACCGAGTCCCGCCCAGATACCTAAAGTTAGAAATGATATCATGATTTTATTCACAGGAAAAAAAAATTACATAGACAAAGCCCTTCGTAAGGCGTGGGCTGTAATTTTGTATTTCTGTAAGGCATGGGCTTCCAGGAATCCCTTCAATTAGTCTTCTGAAAATTTTTCCAACCAATACGAGGGATCCAACTACAACAGAAATAGTTGATATCCCATGTGCCACATTTTTGAGATTTCGATTTTAAGGTCCTTGTGTTTTGATAGCTTTTTAAGATCTTCAAAGATACATTGCGATCTGTAGGTATTGACATATCAATAAGTAGCCACCTTTTTGTGTGCGATCTCTCATAACAATGTCTGGGCAGTTAGCTTTGATTGTTCTGTCTGTGTGTATTGTTTAGTCCCAGAAAATTTTAACAGGTCTTATCAAAGTAACCGGGTCTGGGTGGTGTTCATACCACTTTCTTTCAGTTTCCTTCCCGTAGAAGTTACAGATTTTCCGGTGCAGATGTTGACCAACGCTGTCATGCTTATTATTATTATTATTATTATTATTATTATTATTATTATTATTATTATTATTATTATTTTCCTTGAATTTCTGTTGTATACACATTCCCTTCCGGGTCCTATCCAAAGGCTTAAGCTCAGAAATTTTCCATTAAGCATTTTTGTAAAAAAAAAAAATAAATAAATAAATAAAAGGTTCTGATCACACACATTTTACATAAATATAGTTCTTCGTAATGTGTAAGCTGTAATGTGAATAAAATTTTGTGCGTTCCTTTAAGGTATGCCCTACCAAGAATCTCTTCATTGAGTCTATCGGAACCTTTTCCAATCAATCCGCGGGTTCCAGATACAACAGGGACTCTTAAGATTTCCACTTCAAAATCGTTGTATTTTGATAGTTTTTAAGATCTTCAAAGATACATTACAGTCTGTAGGGATTTTCATGTCATTAAGAAAGCACATTCTGTTCTTGTGGTCGTTGTTCTATAATAATAATAATAATAATAATAATAATAATAATAATAATAATAATAATTATTATTATTATTATTATTATTATTATTATTCTGCACGTATTTTCATTTCCAGTCGGACATCTTGCAAGGAAAAATATAATTAAAATTATTCTTTTCTTGGCTATTATCTTTTTTTAAACAAAATATATACCGTTTTATTCGGCTATCTTCTGCTGTTTTCAGGCAGCTTCATAATTTGGTAAACACGGTACATTTCCTCTTTCTCAGTCAAAAAATAAAGAAGACGCTTTCGAACCAGAATTTCTGTTCAGGAAGAAAATTCTCTTAAAGGTACCCAGCTCTTGCATTTATTATTGTCAAGTAATATGGTTCTTCCATTTGAATCTACAAGTAAAAATATTGTCCTTCAATCTGTAGGCTAAAATATTTTCGTGTTTATCCTTCAGTTTATAGAAAAAAGTGGTCGTACTTTTATTTGTGCTTGTAAGCAAAGATATTTTGTGTTTATATTTGAGTGCACACAAAAAACTCCACTCTTTCGCAGACGTGTCGTTGCCTCTCTCTGTCTTTTTTTACAAATATTTTCACGGTAAATGCTCCGATGAGCTTCTTTTGATGGTTCCCAGACATCATGAATTTAAGCGTTCAACTAGTCTGGCATCTCAATCTCACCTTTTCATTGTCGAAACTGTTAAATGTAGCCGTCTCTTCTACTCCAATAGCTTCATGTCTCGCACCTCTCGTCTGTGGAACTACCTCTCAATTCCTTGTTTTCCTGATAGCTAGAATCTGTAACTATTCAAATGTAATGTCAATCGACGTCTCCAGATGATCTAACCCCTAACCTTCTCTTCATCCTTTCCTCTATCACTCCTCTTTGTTCTTGCTCCAACTCACTGTAACCCCTTGCGTGCTAGTGGCTTCTCGCCTTGCTTGGGGTGAAACGCTTAATATATATATATATATATATATATATATATATATATATATATATATATATATATATATATATATATATATACGTCTCCAGATGCCCTGATCTATCCCCTAATCTTCTCTTCATCCTTTCCTCTATCCCTTCTCTTTGCTCTCGCTCCAACTCTCTGTAACCCCTTGCGTGCTAGTGGCTTCCTGCCTTGCTTGGAGTTGAATGCTTAAAGAAAAACAAACAAACAAAAAAAAAACATGGCTCCTGTTTATAGTTGAGTATCCATCAGATTGATGAGCATTGGGCGGGGGGGGGGGGCATCTAACCGTTCTACATGGGGGAAATCTTTGTATTTTGAGCCACACCCAAGCAGAGACTAATTGAGAAATTTCACTGTCGTTGATATGGATACGTCTTGATGCAGTGTATTAGTTAAGATTAAACGATTTTTTAAAAAAGTTCTGATTGTGATTTAACTAACCCTTTCTGCCCTTTATGCCATACACGGTTCGGTCTGATTAACAGCGACCTATTGATTTCGACGTGAAATAGTCAACTAGCTGCGGTCCGAGGAAGAACAAATGTTCTGTCGAATAGCGGCATGAATCTGCCTGCTGTATATCAACTGTCATTGTACAACCGTCTGATGAGTCATGAAATAAGTATGGTCGACAAACATTCATAATTTTACCAAAATTCAATTTAATAATACGACAACGAATGCTAAAAGTGCATATTAAAAACAAACAAAAATGTCTTAGCATCAAATAAGACCAAGCCAAGCGATATGGGAAATAGAAATAAAGCATGACGTTAGATTAGATCTCAGGGAACTGCTGCTTCACGGAGATTAAATTGAGCAATTTCCTGGGATAGACTTCCCGGAAAAATATATGTCTATATTTCTGAGATGAGGTATTATGTACACTATTTACATTATTCGGACTATTGTCCCCATCTTTGTCGCCATATTTATTAAAACGTTTCTGCCGTTGTACGCTCCGGCCTTCTTCAGGTGGTTGGATTGTCGAACTGAACGCTTTATTTCGCTCACTGGGGTAGACTGATCTAGTTCCACGTGCCATGTTTAATGTATGTCACTTATCTCCTGTTAATTCCCCTCTCCAAGTTCTCTACTGCCTTAACCGTGTATTGAAATCGACATTCCAACCATCTGAAGAAGTCCGGAGCGTACAAGGGCCGAAACGTTGTAATAAATATGGCGACAAAGATGAGGACAATAGTCTGAAAAATGTAAATAATTAGACTGAGAAGGAAGTAAATAATTTATAAATTACCTATGCATATGACAACTCTGCTGAATGGTATGTTGATTTAAACACTAATATTTTTCATTATACATACTAAAGGAACGTAGTTAAATATTAAACAAGAAAGGTATTGAACTCACACTCTTTAGATTCTGTCACTGGATCTAGCTAACGCCTTTATCCACTGTGCCATGTGTCCGTGAAGATAGCCGGAGCGTACAACAGCCGAAACGTTTTATTAAATATGGCGACAGAGATGAGGCCGAATAATGTAAATAGTGTTCCCGGAATAAATTCAAATCATGTTCGAATCTCATTTAGAGCTTAATTTTATTTAGAATACACAATATTTACTCATTGACAAAGAATGACATTTTGAATGTTAATGATAACCGTTTTATAAGCCGTTTCCGCATATTGAAAACTTCGATATTCATAAAGCAAATTCCGGTATTTATTGCCTGAATATTCTGTGCGAACGATGGTTGCACTTTACAAAATATTTCAACTAAAGCGCTCTTTCCAGAACTTATGAGCTTCTTCCTAACTAGCATATTTGAGTGTACGTTTGAACGTCGGTATCTTCATTGATCGTTATTTTCTCTCCGAATTATTTTCTCTTCGAGGTCTTTGTTTGTATGATGACCAAAGTTTGTTTGAGATGGGATGCAGTTTTTTTTTTATCTATCTCCATTTCGCAAACCAGAATCTAATGGAAAATCTAACGAAACAAGATAAAACAAAAAAGCAAAACAAAAAACCTTCAAAGAACAAAACATGACAAGATACAAAGCGTTAATAGAGTATAGAAATTATGGACACTTCACCCACTAAGCATAAATCGAAGAAAAAAAAAACTCTTAACATCCGGGGTCAAAACACTATGAAAGTGTAAAAGATGGTTTTTATACCAGAAATACTTTGGAAAAAATTATTACCAGCAATAAATTTATGAAAAAAAAATTTATTACCAGCAATACATTGTTATTAGCAATACATTGTTACCAGCAATACATTATTACTAGCAATAGATTTTTACCAGCAATAGATTTAAACAGAAATCCCTAGCAATATATTTTTGGAAAAATATTACCAGCAATAGGGTTAAAGGAAAAAAAATATTACCACAATGCATTAAAAAAATACCAGCAACACGAAAAAAAGAAATATTACCAGCAATATATATTTTTGAAAAATATTACCCGGAGTACATTTTTCGAAAATATTACCAGTTATACTTTTTGTTAAAAAAAATACCTTATAGGATACAAATCCTATATCATTCCAACAAATGACCAAAAAACACAAAGTATATTTGCACAGCCGCAAAATCGGATCAAACCGACTAAAAACAGATTTCGCAATAAGGTGTGAAATTAATTTTCTGACCAATGAAAGGAGGCGATTTGCTAAACCAAAAAAAATAGATAACGATCCAATGTGAAAAAAAGTAAACAATAAATAGCGAATCTCAAGTCAATCACGAGTCAGAAGGGAGCAGAGATCATAGAAGACTGACAGTAAATTCCATCGCTGACTCAACCCGACATTAAGAGCCGAAAGTGGATTAGGAAAGGACAACAACAACAATAACAACAACAAATTTACAACTGACTCCAAAACAATTCATAAGTACATTTTCCTTTTATCTTTTATTCCTCATCCACACTCTCTTTTTCAACTTAAATTGATCGCCCCTTTTTCCTTTACACCTATACAAAAACAAAAGAAACAGACATTACTCTGCTACTCTGTTGAAAGACAGCGAACACAGGCATTTTTGCAAAAATCACATTTTTGCTTAAACGAACTAAAGCATTAATCTTTTTTACCCTATTCAAAAGATAATAAAGGTTCAATGTTCTATTTTCTAAAAACGTTCCTTATCGTGTTGTTTCTTCTTGAAATTTGCGTTGTATTTTGTGGGCAGGGTATCCCGTATTAAATTCTCCTTTAATCCGGGTACGCTGAACCCCACAACCTGCAAAAGATTTATAAAGGAAAACTATTACCAGAAATAGATTTTTGAAGGAAAAATATTTCCAGCAATAAAAATTTTGTCGGCATTAAATAACCCACTGAGGATGATATGCCATAAAAAGTAATCAAACCAAACCAAAAACTTCATAGAGCTAACCCTTTTAATTGTTGCTGCTATTGAAAGTCACAGGAATTATGTGGCTTCTGTTATTTCGTACAGTTATTTGTTTGTGATTTTCTAGCGGCACTCATGAAAGTTCGAAGATATATGTTTTTTTCTATGACTTACATCGTTCATTCGTTTGAAGCAATTTTTAATCATGTCTGAATGATCTGGGCGCTAGGCATGTCAGCCATATTGAAGTTTCCATTTGATGAAGGCATTTAGGAATAAAACTCGATTTCTAAGATTACTCATCTGGTTTTGTGGCATCATAAGCTGTTGGACAGTACTATCCCTAACTCGGCCTTTTCTTTGTTTAATTGCCTTAACTCCAATGCTAAATTTGTTATAAATGATGCATACGCGGTGTGAATAAAAAGTATCGGAACTGTTGCCGTGGTAACTGAGCTAAAGTATCCAAAGTGAAGCCGCTTGGTACAGATTGACCTTGACTTATGCGGTTCATGCACATAAAGATATGATGTTCTCGCTCTCTTCCCTTGTTTATAGCAGTGTTTGGAAGGAAAGTGTGGAGAGTGTGGTCGTCAAACGACGCCGCATACGGTTCATTAGTGGCCATGGCTTGTGCAGCAGTTTTTTGGCCAACCAAAATATTTCCCATATCTCGCCACATGCGATATTTTCGTCTTCAAATCTCACTTAAAAAGATTTAAAATCGTCCAGGACATACAAGAGAATGCGACAAGGCAATTTCTCGCCATCCTCCCTCCCACGAAAAAAAGGGATCTAGGAATGCTACCGTCCGTAGAAACGACACTGGATAAAATCTGTGACCTCGGTATGGGACTTCTTCGACGAGGATTAAATATTGAATTGATAAGTTGATATGTTTATAATTTTCTTTCCATAGTACCATACTTCAATACTTTTTCGTTATACCTCGTACAGTGAGGTATTTTATGTGTTTGCTACTTATGTTGGATTGCCGCCCACTGATTATAAAATCTCAAGGCGACGAGATTTTGAAGTTACCGCCCCTGACAATAATTACAGGCGGCGCAAGATTTGGAAACCTCGATCTCTTTCTCGGTGACTTTTAATAGCCACAAGACGTATTGTTTTCGCTTCTGCAAAATACAAGTAATCAACTGAAGACACCATCTTTATACAATGTCCTGTCAATATATTTGTTGATATTTTTGTTCAAATTCTATATCTTATTTCTCCCTTGGATTTATACGTATCCCCCCCGCAAAAAAAATTGTTCGCGGGTCAAATATACCAGGAGGTTATAAAATCTCATCAAAAGAGTTTATACTGGTACCCCTTATTTAATTGCCACGATAAACAACAGAAGGTAAACTGAAAGACGTACTAGTCGAAATTAACATAACTGTTCGTGTATAATCCCTACACGCAGGCCGTTGGTGCGCTGTTGGCGCGCCGCGATGGCAAGGCCGGCGGTCCACTTGTGACAATCACCGGTGGGCATCTAGCGGTCCGCTAGTTGTAACAGTGCCGAGACAAACACGACGGTGAACATTAGTTTAACAAATATGTTTTCCTGCCTATTTCCCTGTAAAGACGTTGAAGCAGAAATTAACAACGAGGAAGAAGTTCAAAACAGATATAAACTTCTCAGGAGATCTGTCCTTGATACGAACAATAGAAAAGTAAATGAACACGTGCTTCATATACATGGGAATGAATTTCGTTATTAATTGCAGTGTTTGCTTCATGAATGAAACCATTTCTGATACAGTAAATAGTATTAATCATAGATATAAATTTCGATCATGCTACACGGAATATGGCGACCTTAGTGAATAAATAATAATCATATTAATCTTGTAAAAGAGACGGACTTCGCTTTCTTTTCAAATTCACGATTACATTTTCAAGTTGTTGCAAAATAACCAACTATTTTCGTTGTTGAAATATTGAATAGCACTCAGAACAACACCTGACATCTCGTGGCTGGTGCGAATAATATTCAACTCTTCTCTGGATGATTTTAATATAGCCTGCATCTGCGGACAACCAGAATTTACCAGGATAAAGGTGACAACTTCCTACAATGAGTTTACAGTTTATCTCTCAAATTCGCTGGTTAATAATAGCAGAATAGTGACTGTTAGAATAGTAAGGATAAATCTAGCTCATTCTGCTACGCGATATCACGTTGAAAGACCGCTTCTCCTTGTAATATATATATATATATATATATATATATATATATATATATATATATATACAAAAATAAATACTTTCATAATCTGTTTCTGGTAATATATTTCCTTCAAAATTGTATTGTTGGTAATAATTTTTTTTCAAAAAAAGGATTGCTGGTAATAGTTAGCTATTTCCCCATAGCTGGGACCCTAACAGGTGCTACCACCCCGGTTCAGAGTAGACCTGGGAATACCAGCAATTAAGAGGTGGTTCCACGCCCTGCAAATCCTCCTGATTAGAGGCCTTGCAGCTGGACGTGGTTTAACGTCTTACCCAGGACGCGGATGTAGTTTTACGTCTTACCGAGGACGCGGATGTAGTTTAACGTCTTACCCAGCGTGTGTGTGCGTGTATGGATATATATATATACATATACATATAATTATTTATTTTTAAAGAAAAAAAATTTATAACATAAATATGTTATAAAATCACTACAAAAATAGCCATTTTGTTTCAACACCCTCGGTGTCTTATCAAGTGATGACGTTGAATGTAAAATAAATGGTTTTAAAAGTTTCAAATTAATTAATAATCCTACGCAAGGGGAAAACATATACTTGGATACATATATATATATATATATATATATATATATATATATATATATATATATATATATATATATATATATATATATATATCACTTTGTATTTTTTACTGAATGAATTTTCCATATGTAGGACTTTTACTCCATTTACAAGTTTATGTCAAGTTAGATGAAAATTTTCAGTTTGGGCACAATTTGTGTAACATTAGATCATATAGACTTCAAAATATGATCTGCTAAATGTGTTATTAAATACTTGTCGATCAGAGAAATTAAGTAAAGTCAAGCCTGGTCAGTACTTAGATGCGTGACCACTTGGAAAGATCAAATGCTGTAAGTTTGGGTGTGCAGTTGGGAAATGAATAATAACTCGAAATTGTTTATCGAATAGACGAGTTCCAATTCCTCTTGTGTTCGTTATATTTACCTATGCGAAAATACCCTTGGCAAAGATATGAATCAACCTCTTTTCTCTTCAGCTATGAGATAATTATTAAAACTTCTATAAATAAAAGCATTATTTCTCCACCACCACCTGTTATAGTTAATTCTATTATTGTGTGATTTAGACAACAATTTATCCATTGCAACCTGTATAAGGTATATTTAGCCAAAAATATTTATTAAATCTAAGCAATTTACACGAAAGATTATATAAATTATTATGCGTTTATTTTATGTTAACTAGAGACATTTTTTAAAACAATTTTTGTTGACAAATACATAACTATCCATATATATTGATATCTGTCTTACGATTACTTAGACTATTTGGACTGTCATCCTAATCTTCATTTCGATCGTTGTACGCTTCGGCCTTCTTCAGGTGATTGGAATTTCGAACCCTTTATTTCGTCCACCGAGAGAGATTGTTCTAGTTTCACGTGCCAAGCCTCTTTCGGACGTCTCAGTTATTTCCCTTTAATTTAACTTTCCAAGTGTATAGCCTGGTATTGAACTCACAGCTCTTTGGATCTAGTCAGATTGTAAGCAACGTCTTTATCCACTGGGCGATATATCCTTGAGGACATCTGTGTATGAATTTTTGCGACTTATAAATGTTTCAGCAACCATTTTTACTACTGCTCATAGTGCAATATTTTTGTTATTATTATTGCATTTTTTACCGGAGCTAATACTGCAATTTTTGTTGATATTCATTGCTTTTCTGTAGCACTCCTTATTACTGGTTACCATAATGTATACCTATCTATAACAGTTTAGTTCGAAATTCCGATCACCTGAAGAAGGCCAGAGCGTACAACGGACGAAGCGTTGTGAATATGGCAATGAAGATGAGGATAATAGTCCGAATGATGTAAATAATGTTAGTAATGTGCTTGAATTGTTCTCTCTGACAAGTAAGACTAAAGTGCATTGAATAAACGTTCATTTCTATAAAATACATCCACATTGCTTTATAGCCAAGACTAATGAAATTGCAGTTATTTTTACGTTTTCTCGCGGATATAAAACACTTTTTTCCTACGACTATTTCGATAAACAACAAAGCAGAAAATAAACTAAAAAAAAAAAACGAAAAAAAACGAGCGGTCATTTCGAAAATTCCGAAAAGACGCCAAAAATAAAACGCGACAAAAATTAAATGGTAAATTATTTGGAATCTTAATTCTACATTAACGACTCTCTGACTTCAGACAATCACCTTCTAAGAAAGAGGAGCCGTTAGAAATGACAAGTATGTAGTCATAAAATGAAAAATCAAATACACAAACCAGTAAAAACGTGAATTTAATTCCTAGATGAGGAGGAATGCTGTTTAAATGCCTCTAGCAGAAATCTTGCTAGACACCTGGTTGTACTTCTTCAGGCTACACCATCGAAAAAGCTATATTTTCTTAAAGATACTCACTCAGTACAAGGCCCAAGAGGCACTCAAGGTAGTGGTTTACTGTGTGGTGCTGTATAAGCGCAAAAAGTGTAGTTCTTAGTGCCATGCAGGGACGATAATGATTAAAGAGGTTAAAATTGTGATGGGGAAAACAAGGAAATGAACTGACTTTACAAGGAACCAAAAAACAAATCCTAAACAGGAAACAAATGATAAACCTCTACTCTTTTGTCAAATGATCGGGAAAGAGACTGAAGCAGACGATAGGAGAACGTATCAACTCGTATTGAGAGGAAAAAAATGTATCTAAATTGTTAACTAAAATTACAGAGTTCTTACGCAAACGTTAGAAGTTTACAGGTGAAGTAGACTTTAGAAGGAACCGGAAACCCAATCCTAAACAGGAAGCAAGAGATATGCCTCTAAATCTGTTCAAAATGTGTTTCAAGAAGACATCGATTGTGGAGTTTAAACAAACTATCTCTGTAAATTGTATAAAGAATTCCGTTAGAATTTACCAGAAGTTTACTCGGAACGACACACAACGAAATAAGGCCGAGGAGCATAATGGTCAAAACATTGTGATAACAACAACATTTCTGCTGAATTGCAATTTTCGAATTGCCGTTTTGTTGTATCTATCGAAAACTTTGCAAATATCGAAAAGTATTTGTCAAAATCCATCAACTAAAGACCGTTATCATTCTTTTATGATGGAATACTCAATTTAGTGGCAAAATATTAGGTTGGTGCAAAAATAATATCGTTTTTTGACGTATTTTTTAACGTCAAAAAACGATATTATTTTTGCACCAACCTAATAGGAAGAAACAAAGAAAATATTTTGTTGGTAGAAAATATTAAATATAAAATGAATAAAAGATTAAATAACAAGGCTTGAAACTTTGTCATTTGTAATTAAGGTCCATTTTGTCGGGACTGGGATCCCAGTGATAAACCTGCGTCGTGGAGAAAGAAAAATTGGTCCGAATGACTTATTTCAATGTCTATTTGCAGTGAGTATTACATTGAATATCTGACACGATATATGTGATTAATGACACGTCTTTTGAAAGAATTTAGTTCAACATAGGAAATATATTTTAACTTCAAATTCCAACTAATATAATAATAATAATAATAATAATAATAATAAGAAGAAGAAGAAGAAGAAGAAGAAGAAGAAGAAGAAGAAGAAGAAGAAAGCTCCCTTTCTTCCCGTAATCAACATCTGACTTAGTTTACTCTGATCTGTATATCTTTTTCCAGAGGTTCATTTTAAATGACTCTTTTAGCGTTTGGGACACAATGCCTACCCAACCGCATCCGACTGGGTGTTTTTTGAATGACACCCGATTCATTTAGATGCAAGGATCCGCAATATGGGATAATTTAATTAGGGACATTATTTCACACAAATATCTCGTGCGAATAAATAATTTTTTGAGATAAGATAAGAGTACTCTTACGGAAAGCCACTGAATTTGATTAGTATTAAGTTAGTGCAAAAATAATATCGTTTTTTGACCTTAAAAATTACGTCAAAAACGATATTATTTTTGCACCAACCTAATATATGTCATAATCATTTTATATGAATAAAAGCTTCTGTCAACACAACTTATGTAGCGATTTTCCAAGCGTAGCTTAGATGTGGCACAAAGCCGAAAATATGGGGTACCCAGTGAGGATCGAACTCACTACTCAGTCGTAATTGTTCTAGGGAGACAAGCTTGCTAACTATTACACCGCCCCGAGCTGCCCTAGTGATTTTCTACGCCCAGCATAGATGTGGCACAAGGCCGAAAGTATGGGGTACCCAGTGAGGATCGAACTCACTACTCAGTCGTAACTGATCTAAAAAGTAAATCTTTCTAAACATTTTACCATGATGAAGTGCTCAAACACAACTTGTGATTTACACTTGAATAGGTCCGGAGAGAAGACACATTCTCGCCTTAGGCCCTTTTGTATTTTTGTATAGTCGCAGAACTTGTTCTATGTGTATGCATACTGTTTTCTGCCAGTATAGGTTCTTGATTATTCTAATATCTTTCCCGGATATATCAATGTTGCTGAGCAGTTCCAACAGATCTTTGTGGCGTACTTTGTTGAAGGCCTTTGCTTAGTCTATGAAGCGTAGGTAGATATCCTTCGGCAGAAGGATAAGGAGGAT
Source organism: Acanthosepion lycidas (assembly GCA_963932145.1). Classification (NCBI taxonomy): domain Eukaryota; kingdom Metazoa; phylum Mollusca; class Cephalopoda; order Sepiida; family Sepiidae; genus Acanthosepion; species Acanthosepion lycidas. The sequence continues at coordinate 72,887,957 of OZ010601.1, forward strand.
ATCATGGACCGAGCGTGTGAGCAAAGATGATGTCTTGGAGATGATGCAAACAAAGAGGAGGGTTATACTTAACACCAAGATGAGGCAGCTTAAGTTTCTGGGACATGTAATGGGAAAGGAGAGCTTGGAGAATCTGATACTCACAGGTCGAATAGAGAGAAAGAAAGACAAAGGAAAGAAACGCATGATATACCTGGTGGGCTTAAGCAAGTGGATGACAGAACGTGGTCTGGTGGGAGGTGGCAGAGGCGTGAAACTTATTGAGAGCTACCAGGGGTAGGAGGAAGTGGAGAGTCAGGATCATCCTAAGTTATAATGCGGTGCATTGCGAAATAAAATAATAAGTCTTTTTTTTTTTTTTAATTTCTAGGCATAACGCAGATGGCACCGTATTTGTATCACAAATAAAAAGTAAACTGCATGAACCCCTAGAACAGGTAATAAAAGAAAGTAGAAAGAAAGAACAAATATACAATTGTTAGAAAGACGGAATGCCCAAGATGGGGTCTACTAATTAGAGACGCCAAAGTACAGAAATTTAACTATCGTAGAAGAATTTTAACCAACAATAGAAAACGTATGATCGAATAATGAATAGCGGTTCGGATTGAGGGATCTGAGAGCCGAGTTCGAATTCCAGTCGAATGCAATACATTCACTTACGTGCTAATACCCTTGGCAAAGGTAGGAGTCATTTTCTTCTCCTCCCACCCAAGTTATAGATAAATAGCAGTAGGTTCTGTGGCAACCGGTTAAGAGAAGGAAAACTCTGAATTTAAACCGACCTGGAGTTAGTTGGGCTCCATCAAAAATATTTTACCTAAAGCACACCTCTTCTACTGCAGCTCCAGTACATGTAGTACCCCTATGACCCTCCAGTTCACGGAATAAAAAAAATGTTAAGATGTGGTTCCACGCTCCTCAGAACATTCTATCTCCCAACCAGAGGCCTTGAATCTGGGTGCAATTGATAGTGATACCCAGGGCGCCTAGATGAAAAGTGAAATTTTCAGTACAACCTCATAAGTAATATTATGTTGGTGCAAAAATAATGACGTAATAATGTCGTTTTTGACGTTAAAAATACGTCAAAAAACGACATTATTGCGTCATTATTTTTGCACCAACCTAATAATTTTATGCCCAGTAGAAATTTAAGAGTTGTGAAAAGTTCTTGACCCGACCGACTTCACAAAATCTGCCCAAATAAACAAGAATTAGGATTATATTCTGACCCTCTAACCAGCTATGTTTAAACAGCAGGACAGTCAGGGTTCTATATCCTTTGGTGGCAACCAGTATAATAGAAGGAAAACTCTGAATTCAAAACAGCCTGGAGAATGTTGGTCTCCGTCAGGCTATCTTGCCCAAGATACACCACTGCTACTGCGGCAGAAGATTTGGTGACTCTAGGGTTACAAGATTCGCGATCACAAGAAAATATGACGGTGAGAGCGACAGACGAATTGGGATAGCAAATGAATACAGATGGAAATCTAAAAAAATATATTTACAAGAAATTGCTGTTAGACAGACAAAAAAAACCCCCAAAAAAACCCGAGTGTTGAATTGTAATATTACTATTTCTATAATGCAGTGAAAACAGGATATATATGAAGATTTGAGGTTTGCCAACTCGGCGTGGTGTAATGGTTAGCAAGATTGTCTTGCTAAAACAGTTTCGATTGACTAGTGAGTTCAAGTCTTATTTGAATGTCCCATATATTCGGCCTTGTGCCACATCTAATCTACGTTTAGAAAATGAATATGAAAACTTGAGTCAACAAAGTTGTTCCACAAATATTACGATGGGAGCAAGTAACAGGCTTTAAGGAACATGTGAACAATATGGCCATCTTTGCTTGGAATCAGAAAAAAAGACGGTTCAAATTTTGGGGACGTATTATAAAGAAAATGGGCGTACGGAAGTTGACACTTGCGGGACATACTGAAGATTAACTTTATAGAGCAAAGAAATGAATAAGCTACAGGATGCACAGCAGAAAAAAAAGTGGTAATTTCTGAACGAACTTTATTTAGCTATCATGATTCATGCACAAACTGAAGAATCACCGCAGATGATCCAAATGTTTACCTGAATGTCCAATACAAAGTTGTAAGCGGGGTAACCAATTTATCGCCTTTTTTACCGGATATCCTCCACATAACTGGTCACGGGTTCTCCCCTTTTTACACAAATGGACTCACCCAGGGTATGCATATACTACTGCTAGTGAATACCCGAGGGAAGAACGAAGAAGAACGAGAAAGAAAGAACAACGACGAATGAGCACGTGTCACAGTGAGCAAGCCCGTATACTCAGTAAGAAGTCATACATTGATACGTCGATACCAAAG
>OZ010601.1:72900314-72907814 GCA_963932145.1 Acanthosepion lycidas
TATGGGTTAAAGTTCTCAGTATCAAGGATGGAGCGTGTGCAAATATAAGAGTGAACACTGCGGTTGAAAACCGAGAGGTGACTCTGTTGCATGTTATGGGGAAAACTGGCCTGAAGAATTTTATTCAAGCGTTAAACTGTCGCTGCTCGGTGTTGATCCCAGTGTCCACTTTTTATCTATCTATCTATCTATCTATCTATCTATCTATCTATCTATCTATCTCAATATATATATATATCTATATGTTTAGAGCGCTAGTTCGGCCAAGGTAAATTTGCGTCCACGCTCTTACAATATGTTAACATTCTTGTTAGATTTTCTGTTGTAACACTGTGCGATAGTCTGGGACAAAGTTGATGGAGAGAAAAAGAAAAAAAATAATCATACAGATGAATTTGGATAAATTGAAAAACTATTTTTTTTTTTTTTTAAAAATATCCTTTCGAAAATATTATTTTCATCCTTCAGGCATTCATGTCTGGACAAAAAGTCAACATTCAACAAAGTGTATCTTGCAACTGAACAATGCAAATTTTCAATCTAGAACACGTTAGAAATCGGCACGCAGGCAAATGTCAGTGCCATGTTGGTGTCGTTTTATATAAGGAAGGAGAATCGTGCACGAATTTTTGTAATTTATTTGATACAGGCCCGCAATGATTTCTGTTGTATAAGAATTCAATGTGAAGAAAAAGAAAATACTGCGGAATTTTCGCTTTTTCTCAATAGTTAACATATTTATTAAATATGCTTTCGTCTGTACACTATTTACATTATTTGGACTATTGTCCTAATCTTTGTCGCCATATTTATTACAACGTCTCGGCCGTTGCACACTCTGGCCTTCTTCAGTACACATGGCACTGTGAATAAAGTCGTTAGTTAGATCCAGTGACAGGACCCAAGGAGTGTGAGTTCAGTACCTGGTTAAAGCGGTGGAGAACTTTCAGAGGGGAATTATCAGGTGATAACTGACCTCCATTAGACATGTCACGTGGAACTAGAACAGTCTACCCCAGTGAGCGAAATAAAGGTTTCAGTTCGCTATTCCAACCACCTGAAGAATGTCGGAGCGTACAGCGGCCGAAACGTTGTGATAGACATGGCGACAAAGATGAGGACAATAGTCCGAATAATGGAAATAATGTACATAATACCTCATCTCAGAAATATAGACAGATGCTTTCGTCTGGTAGAAGGTTTACAGATGGGAGAATAAATAATCTATCGTCCTCTCATCTTTAACTATTGTTAAGGGAATCTTGTTAAACATCGCCATCGAAAGAGTAACATTTGAAATGGTTCCATTATTTCTAAATTGAAAAAAAAAAAAAAATACCGCGATCAGCCTCTACCTTTTCTCTCTCTGACCGTAGATATTTACATCAGCAGAAATACTGTCATGGAAATGACAGTGTAATCTTAAACACGGCCGCCAAGATTTCAAACTTGATGCTTGGCATCGGTGAAACAATATGAAAAATAACACGAACCAATCCTTTTGCTCGCTGACTAATCGTAATGTATGCCATCTTTGAGGGAATTAATTCTTGTGGCTTTACTACCAAATCCGTTCAGCATGACATCGGCGCACTTTTAACCACCCGATGCCGAAGCCAAAATTCCTGGATCCTGAAATGAGGGCGGAGACAGGTCAACGCAGAGACTAAAGCATTTCTTCCATATTGTCTAAGTTCGCCTCAGGTCATAGGACATCAGCCGCTGGCCACCGGTCTTGTGCTAAAGACCCCGGACACAAGACATTGTTGAACTACTGATTGGAACGAGTTAAGAATGAAAGCGGTGGCGTGTGACGTGGAGCGGGCACTTTTCCAAGCCTATGCCAACACCAAAAAGCCGGATTGTCCATGCCAAATTCCTTTATTCCTTGGTTTCTGTCCAGTTTGACAGTGATGGCCGGAAAAGAAGAGGTTATCGGAAATATGGCCGAGGTTTACAGGATTCAGAGACCCGAATTCCAAGCAAAGTGGAAAAAGGCAAAGAAATAAAGTAAATAGCGTTATTCAGTCTAAAATCGAATTTAAATTTTTGGCACGTTTTATTCTGGAGAACGGAAGCCCTTTTCCGAAAGAAAGTGTCATTTGAATCAAGTTTCAGTGTTCTCTGGTGACGAGGGGAAATCCTCAAGGGCGATAATCCTTTGCGTTAGTTTATTATATCTATACAATCACATAATCCACAAACTGTCGCATTCCCATGTATAAGAAACGCAGATCATTGTAGCTTACGATTAATGTACGGTATGCTAAAGTATTATATATATATTTGATTAGCCTCTTTTTCTTGTAGCTTTACTTACACCAACGTTATCAACCAATCTATTTTCCATATGCCAAATGGAATTGTGTGCATGGTCAGGCTAGGATCAATCTCACATTGCCTATAATACAGGTATTATGTAATAAAGTGTTAGCATTTGGAGACTATTGGGGATATGGTCGGAATTTTAAAATTGGTACTACTACCAGAAAAAAGGATAATTTTTAATTTAAATTTAGTGTAATTTTTATAAATATAAATGACATTAGGAAAACTGTAGTAGTTGCTGACGCGTTTCGTCTAATGAGGACGGCATTTATTGTAATAAATACAATTATGCCACAAGACCGCAGAAAGGGAAGGGTTGAGACTGGTCTTCCCTAACTATCTTATACCTAGCTAATCCGATTCACGACACATTCACTCATTACATTTTGCCGATTCACCACAAAAACTCATCCATCACCAATCAGTCCTCCATACACCATAATACCGCATCCTCACAAGGGGGTCCTACAAAACATGCCCCATCCCGTAAAATTTAATGATAATAAATATTTAAAAATATGTGATGAAAAATGAGAGGGGTGGGAATGAACCCCGAAACAAACTAAATATAAACACAAAATAAACTAACCATAACTGATGTTAGTAGGGCCCGTCCAAACCTAAAAATAAGAGGCTGCTGTATTCTGCTCATTTGGACAAAATCAAGAAGCTGTCTTGCTAAGGGAGTGGGAAAAGGAGAAAATATACACGGACATGGGAAAGAAAAAAAAACTGACCCAGTCGAGATATAAAAAAAAAGGCGGGGTCAAAACAAACTGGTGAGGTTGGGAATCTCAACTTGGATCATAACAAAAGATGTAGCCGGGAACAGGCTAAGAACAACATTTACTCACATTAACTAGGTACGCAAAAGCTTGTCTAACCTAACCAGGAGGAGGGCTCTACAGGAAACCACCCCGATGTAATATAGGTTTGACCTAAAAGAGAAAATCAAGGCTCGCTCCGTCCAAACCAAGCTCGCCTCAGTCACCCACCTTTCGCTGAAGACTGTCGAATGCATGCGTTTTCTATCAGTTCTAATTTTCATCTTGAGCTGATGCTCGAAGAATAGAATCAGATGTGGACTTTCTCAAAGAAAAAAATCGAAATGAATTTATTTAAGCAAATTAACTAATTATAACAAAAACAAAATGTCCTTAGCAACTGGAAGAATTTAGAGAACGCTATTTTCATACTGTTAACTGAAAATTACGTCAATTACTGTCACGTGTGGAGATATTGTTTTTATTGCTGTGTTGACGGATTCAACCATTTTCTTTTGATTTCACGATATTGTTGTGTGAGTTTGTTTGGGAGAGCAGTAATTTAGTTAAGAAAAGTGAAATAGGGAAAAGGTCTGGGGGTAGATTAATATTTATTTAGATTAATATATATAGCGTTCTCTAAATTCTTCCAGTTGCTAAGGACATTTTGTTTTTGTTATAATTAGTTACCTTGTTTAAATAAATTCATTTCGTTTTTTGCTTTGAGAAAGTCCACATTGGAAGAAACGCGTCAGCAATAACTACAGTTTTCCTATTGCCATTCATATTTATAAATATTGTCTTTTCTACAGGTTAACTCTGAGAAATTTTCATATAGTATAATGTAGTAACGGTTCCAAACTTTATTAATTCAGCTTTTTCGCTGAAAAACGTTCATTTTATTGAGATGAATGGTTACAAGCGAGAGGGGATATAGGATGTTTTTATTTTTTTATCACATAAAGATTTAAATGACTTAAAGTGTTACTGGCTCCTAACTAAACGGGAGATGGAAATTGCAACTATTAATTTAGTGGTAAATGTTTCCTTAAGAGAAAATTAACTTCACAAGTTGCTAACCATTTACTGCGCTCAGAGATGGAGGGTGAGACAGAGAGAGAGATGGAGTGAAAGGGAAGCGTAAAGGGATGGGGAGAGAGTGAAGGGAGAGAGAGAGCAGGGGAAAGAGAGGTTGGAGAGAGAAAGGAGGGAGAGATAGAGAGAGAGGGGGAAAAGAGAGGGGTGAGACAGAGAAGGTAGAAGAGAGTTGTGGCGTCGTCCTCTGGTCGCAGCGCCAACCGTGTCGTTCTATCCCAGTCTACCACGGCACCAATTGTGACGTGCTACTTTGATTCCCAGTCTGCCTACCCACGTTGTGACTTGATCTAGGCAGAGGAAATCAATCAGTCATCGGGGCCGTACTGCAAACCGAGTCCAACGGGGGTGATACCACAAAAATACGCATAAAAGGCAATAAAATGAAAACTCAAAAGTTCAAAGTATCAAAGAAAAAGGTAACAAACTTTATGTCTAGTTGTTCGATACATAGGACTGGATCTATCTCCCGACCCGTTCTATGGATTGTGACACTTCGTTTTCCTCTAGGCAAGTTTTAACACTTCAAGTTGTCTGCTCTCTAAGAAATTGGTGTTTCGGTGGGTCTTTGGACGAAAGTCAAAAGAAAAACTTATTTCGGTGATCTGGATCTAAGTCACTCTTCAAAATAATTGTTCTTGGTTTGAAGATGGTCCGGAGTTGTGCGTGAATCCTGGTCAGCTATCTGCGAGGCTTGCCTCAACCGGAGACTGACTCTGGGAACTTGCTGGGACTCGACTCATTTCTGCTCGATGTGGCTTCGTTTATATGGGCGCCGACCAAAACTGGGGTGAGTTTGTCGGCGCCGAGGGGTTCCTCGATAATTCTAAATACATATCCACCTCTCTGGTTAGGAATTTCCACCTTTTTCATTTTTGGGAACCTTTCCTCACTCCCACCTTCTCATCATACTTCAGAGGGGCGTGAACTGCCCTCCCCACATCTTCGTGGCAACCTCTCTTACTCATCCTCCAGATGGGCGGCAACAGCCTCCCTCGTGCATCACGTGATCACCACTCGACCAATGATGTTTTAGTCGGGCGTGGACGAATCTGCGCCTTTGTTTCAGGAAGAAAAAAGATATCTTGCTTAAAAAAAAATTATCTCTTCTATTTCCCTTTTCTTCCCCTTAATGGTTTATCATTTCTCCAGCCGCGAACGGGACAATATGACAATGGCGGTCATAACTCTTGTTCTACACGTGGTTTACATCAGGTAGTTTATCGCTAATTATCAGAATGTGTGGTCTTCTTGACACGGTCTCAAAAAAAGACATCTCGAAAGTTCCAGTCGGTCTGTCACCTCGAAGAAAGAAAGAAAACACATTCATTTTCTTTCGGCACAAATACCTGATAACAAAATTTTATTATCGCAGGCCAAGAAGGTTCCGTCGGACGCTCGTGGGTGTTTTTTTTAATTTTTCATATCTGTCCAAGTCTTTTTAGTTGTCTGTTTTTCGTCACTTAACGAAATAACATTTTCATTTGAATTTTTTCTCTTTCCCTCTTTGGCCAGCCGGTCTGTAGTTGATAATAAGATGTCTTCCCGTACCAATAGTTTGTTTTCATATCCTTAGATAACACAGCCGATGCCAAAACATATCTGATTCTTTCCTTCTTTCCCTTTCTTTTTACTCAGAATTTCCCTGTCATTGTAATGACACTCTTTCGCCATTTGTTACTTATCAAAATATCCTTTTATCCATTGTCTCTTAGCTGTGTGTGTGTTCTTGCTTATCACTCACGATTCGGTTCTTAGCCTCTCTTTTTCTTCTTTTCTTTCTTTTCCCTTTCTGCCTGGTTAAATGGTGCCACAGAGAGAAAGGGAGAAGGAGTGAGACTTTGCCATTGGCTGGGTATTTTGGTTAGAAAATTTGACTGGCAAGATAAATATTGAAAATAATTTACAAAAATGACAGAATCTATACCTACCTTTTTGTCCTTATAAAGCTACAAAAAAGACTTATTAATAGCATGTTGTTTCCTTCGGCTGTTCTTCATTAATTCAAAATTCTAATTGCCAATTCCAGTCATCATCATCCAGCCGCCAACCTAACCATTCTTTATGCATTTTCTTTAAGGAACCGCCTACACCCACCTTTACCATTTTCTTTCTCTACTCCATTCTTGATATGCCTTTCTTAACTCTTTCTTTTTATGTGCCATTTCATTTCAGGACGTAGGCAATCATGGCTCTCCACCTCTCCTTATCCTTTGTAGCTCTCAACATATTCCTTCCCTCTGCTTCCTCCTGCAGACAACGTTCTGTCATCCACTTGCTTAAGCCCGTCAGGCATGTCACACGTTTTTTCACTTGTCTCCCTTTCCCTTTATTCGACGGGTGAGTATCATATTTTCCAGGCCTTCCTTCCTCATTATGTGTCCCAGGAACTTCAGCTGCCTCTTCCTGATATTAAGTATAAACCTCCTTCTTGTTTGCATCCTCTATAAGACCTCATCGTTGCTCACACGCTCGGTCCATGACATCCTCAGTATCCTTCTGTAGAACTGCATCTCTGTTGTCTCAAGTCTCTTCTTCATCATTGAGGAAATCGTACAACATTCGCTGCCGTAAAGAAGGACGGATGTCCCGTAACAGCTCAGTATTCTTTGTTACCAAAGAAATCATCCTGTCTCGCAATTCCAGCTTTTGTAATACGTCCTTTGGCATCCCAATACATCTACGGATCTCAGTGTCGCACTTACCGTCCTTTCTTACCCATCTCTGTTTTTTCTCTTTTCTTTTTTACCTCGTTCGTGTTTCTACTTACCAGATTTGGCATTTCTTTCTTTCCACAGCCTTATTTCTCATTATTTTCCGTCACAGTTTTTCGCCTATGTTTACACCCCATGTTTAAACTAAGGTAACCTCACACAGACATTGCATGGAAGACACTGACATTTCTCGAGAATAATGGGAGAAACGTAAAAATATTTAGAATTTTGAGTACAGGGCAAACTATTGATCTGGACAGCTTATAGTTAGAAATCTAATACATCAGAAAGAATTTGAATGAACATGTCGAAAAAATATTGCGAATCAATGGACTCCTATAATTTACTATTGTAAGTAGATAGAATCTATGGTTCTCAACAAGAGCTAGATCCATGAATTGTAAATGGTAGAATAAAGCAAGTACGAAGATTTAAATGTCTGAGAATTATTTTAACAGCGGACGGAAAATGTGATACCAAAATACGAAAGCGAATCGTAATAACGAAATATGCCTTCCTATATCCAAACAATCTCTTCTTCTTCTTCTTCTTCTTCTTCTTCTTCTTCTTCTTCTCTTCCTCCTCCTCCTACTCCCTCT
>OZ010601.1:72910314-72972814 GCA_963932145.1 Acanthosepion lycidas
GCGGTTAAAGTTAATCAACTATTCATAAGTATATAAATATATATAAAAGCCCTCTTTCTACCAGCATACATATCATATATATATATATATATATATATATATATATATATATATATATATATATATATTCATCCACAGACTGTTTCGCTGTATCACAGCTCATCAGTGTGGCTAGACGCCCGGTTGCCTCTGGCTAGGATCAAAACCTGACTGAAATGGCATTAGTGGGGATTCAGGGATGAAGGTGAATTTAAACGTATTTATTTTTAGATAAACACACAGTGACTGAGAGAACTCGATTCGATTTCCCGAAGAGTCTTGCATTATTAACCGTAATAGCCACTGTTTACAAACACACACTTCCTCCCCAGAGAGCTCAACCGAAATGAATTTTTCAGGAGCATAGATATTGTCATCCACAGAAAGACTGTTTCGCTGTATCACAGCTCATCAGTGTGGCTAGACGTCCGGTTGCCTTTAGCTAGGATCGAAACCCGACAGAATTGGCATCAGTCGGCGATTCTACCACTAACACATTGGCGCATGGCAGGGATGAAGGGGAATTTAAGCGTATTTTTTTTTAGATAAACACACAGTGACTGAGAGAACTCGATTCAATTTACCAAGAATTTTATCGGTATATCAAAAATTTATTATTTTTTTCTGAATGATAGGAACGTCTATCTGTGAAATAAAAGCGAAGCTGCTCAAAAGTAAAAAAACAAAAAACAAAAACGGGCGTCATTTGTATGAAAAGACATTAATTTGAAGTCTCACTTTCATAGCCATTTCTCAAATTAGAAGTTGAAGATGGGATTATATTTGCTTATTTACCGGATAAAAATAAAGGATCACAAACATCAGGGCTTCAAAAGCGGAAACTTATTCTGAAATTTGCGTCTGTGATGAATTCGAATGTTTCTATATGAACAAATTGAAGAATGTATGCATGCGACAATATTTGTCCTGTATCAAGAGGAAATTTAAAAGAATCGCTCTTTATGATGATTTGAAATTGCAAGCGATTGCGCCGATAAATATGTGTCAAGTGTCGAGTGTTATTCACCTATGTGCCGTCTTCCCTCAGGAGGTACGCGAAATTGGAGGAATCAAGCTCTCCTAGCAAGATAGCTCTCTACTTTGCAACTCTCCATTCTGTAATACTCCATTTGTATCTCTTAGGACTGTAGCTCTCCCTCTGGTAAGTTATAGATTTTGACATATTCTAAGTGTCAGTTTTTAACTTGTGCATATTGATAGTAGTACAATTTACCTTTGCAATTATACAATCCAATCGCCAATAGTTTTTAGCGATATATATCATACTTTAATTTGAAGGTATTTTATATTTATTGCTAAAAGCTCTCAATATTATAGATATAGCGTATGTAAATAAACATATAAAAATCCAACGCCCAGTAGCGAGAGTCCATGCATAAATGTAATCTTTAGGCCTGCAGATTGAGTTTAAGCATGAAACAGACTGTCGTCACTTAGTGAGTGTCACTGTGTCCATATACGCACAGAGATACACACAACACACACACAAGAAACTTATTAGAGAACTGGAAAGAATCAGTATAAAAAGAAGTAAACACAATATACCTATATTATTCAATGAAATATGGTTCAATTAAGACATGCTACCTACATATATATATATATATATATATATATATATATATATATATATATATATATATATATATATATATGTAAGCAAATATATGGATATAGATCCGACAGTATGAAGAAAAATATACGGAAAAAACAAACAAAAATCCTTATATGCAATTATGCTGTTTTAATGTTAATATAATGTCAACGTCGGACGTTTCGGTCTAATAAACCATCTTCAGGACATATTCATAAAATATTGAATTGATAATGTTAATTATATTTTATGAATATGTCCTGAAGATGGTTTATTAGACCGAAACGTCCATAACAGCATAATTGCATATAAGGATTTTTGTTTGTTTTTCCGTATATTTTTCTACATATATATATATATATATATATATATATATATATATATATATATATATATATATATATATAATGTCATTCACAGACAGTTCTATTTCGCTTTATCACAGCTCTGCAGTGCGACTAGTGATCCGAAATATCTCAAGGCATTGAGTCGGTGTCAGTGGAAGTTTCTACCACTTAGTCATCACCACTCGGCAGAGAAAAACTGTTAATTCTAGCGTATTGTCTTACGATTGTAGACAAACGCCATCTATCTATCTATCTATCTATCCATATATATATATATATATATATATATATATATATATATATATATATATATATGTATATGTATATATATATGTATGTATGTATGTATATAAGTATTAGGTGACCCTTAATTATGTGAACTGCCCAGAATCAATTGCTGCTTAATATTTTATTCTCATCCTCGTGTACGTTGTCTACAAATTGTTTAAATTTAATAATATATGCTTATGAATGTTCAAATAGCCGTGTCATTTGTTTAGGTCTGCCATTATATAGATAGATAGATAGATAGATATAATATTCCATTAGTATATAATCCAAGTGAATCCTAATAATATAAAATATTAAAACTTATCCACAAAAGAGCTCAATATATTTATTGTAACTTGAGCATATAAATTACATAGATTAGAAATCCAAATTTACCTCATTTGAAATTTCTTATTGTTAAGTATTCCACTATGTGATAAGAGAAGGTCTGCAAAGAAATCTGCCATATTGTTTACGCTGAAAAATATCAGATACTTGAAATAAATATGATAAATATATCGCTCCAATTTTGTTTTTAATCATTTCACCCCAAGCAACGGAGTAAAGCTCTTAAATCACTCTATGTGAGAAAATATGTGTAATATGAAGCCTTATTAATGAGTGAAATGTACAGCTGGAAATAAAAGACAGATGATAACGATTGATATTATTTTTAATTCTTTGAAAATCAAATTTGACTAGAAAAGAAATGAACCGGGATTGAGCTCCATAAGCGAGTAATGCGTTTAGAAGAAACCTTTTAAAAGACATTGCTTTAAGAAATTGTTTAAGACAAATAATAATAGGTTTATAATATTTAGTTTGGTTTTTCCTTCCGCTTGTGCTGTTAGGCGTCGCAGGGAAACAAAGTCGTATGTCAGAGGCAAGGCTAGTGACCTGGATGAGAGATATCTCATTGCCTCTGAGAATGTCTACCACTGAGTCGATCCGGCGTCATTTTAGTCTTTCTCTCGCTCGCTAGCCAGAGTAGGTTGTATGCTCGTAGAGCTGGTTGGTAGATAGGCATCCCAGAGAGGTGTCAGAGTTACTTGATCCTCTGTCGTTCGATCTGGTTTACGATTCGTATTGCCCCTACCATACCTTGTATTGTCTCATTCCTGATCCTGTCTCGTCTGGCCTAGTTCATTGCTTTCTTCAGGCATTTCATCTTACGAATGATCAGTTTGCTGTCAGGGTTTTCTTAGGGGCCATGTTTGACACTGGTATTTCAGTGTTGGTAGGGAAATGACGTTGATGAGATTTGCCTTGGTGCTTCTAGGATGTTTTAGAAGTGGAGCAAGTTCGTAACTGCGTTTGCTTTCTGACATCTGGTCTCAATTTCTCTGTCTAGTTTTCGTTTTTTTAAGTAAATATGCTGCCCAGATATTAGAATTCTCTGGTTTGCTTTAGATGGGTTTCATTGATGTTAATGTCCAGTTTTTCTGGTCTCTTGAGGGACGGCCATGACTGGACTCTTGAGGGACGGTCATGACTGGTCTCTTGAGGGACGGTCATAACTGGTCACTTGAGGGACGGTCATGACTGATCACTTGAGGGACGGTCATGACTGGTCTCTTGAGGGATGGTCATGACTGGTTTCTTGAGGGACGATCATGACTGGTCACATGAGGGACGGTCATGACTAGTCACTTGAGGGACGGTCATGACAGGTCTCTTGAGGGACGGTCATAACTGGTCACTTGAGGGACGGTCATGACTGGTCACTTGAGGTACGGTCATGACTGGTTTCTTGAGGGACGGTCATAACTGGTCACTTGAGGGACGGTCATGACCTCAGTCTTACTGACACTGATCTTTATATCGTATTTCTCGCAGCTTGAGTTGAATTTGTCACTGTGTTCCTGCAGCTGGTTGGTTGATAGCCATACGAGTGAGCTGTCAGAACTATTTGATCCTCTGTCATTCGATGTGTTCGTATTGCCCCTACCATACCTGTCTCATCCTTGATCTTGTCCCGCCCGGCCTAGTTCATTGCTTTCTTCGGCCATTTCATCTCATGAGCTATCAGTTTGCTCTCAGAGGTTTTTTAGGAGCTATGTTTGGCACTGGTATGTCAGTGTTGGTAGGGAAATGGCAGCCTGTGTTGAGTTGGTCATTGTGCTCCTGCAGCTGGATTCTGCCGTTGTTCATCATTGCCTGGTCGTCAGCGAACATAAGTTCGTTGAGTATATCAGGTTTATAATATAGCTGTCCTAATAAAAGGCACAAGAACAACACAAACTAGAGGGTTAAGTATAAGTTTATTATAAGTGCCAGTCCCTTAATGCGTATATACAGAATTTGGGATTGGGTTTCAAGTTGATCTTCTCAAATTATTTATTTCCCACCCCATAGACGAAACCTCAAAAGCCTATGGGCGGCGGGTTTGCAGGGTGGGAAATAAATAATTTGAGAAGAAATATCCACGTTATGCGACTATCTGGAAGATCAACTTGAAACCCAATCCCAAATTCTGTATATTGTTTTAAACAGAGCATTGCATTTTTTCAATGGGAAATATGCGAATGCTATTGCGCTGAATAACGTATATACAAGCGTATTTCGCGATATAATCTATTTATCTGATTAATATCGATCATTTAATTATTTGTATCGATTATTTAATTATCGTGTGAAGCGTTGCTACAATTAACGGCGTCTGTCACACATAGACAATCAAAGTTCCCAAATGGTATGCGCTTTAGAAGAAAATTTCAAGAAAGAAAAATTGAGTGTTTAATGCAGTCATACACTAATGATGGGATTGTATTGTTGCTCTGAGGGCAACAATTGCTAATCAATATTCCCTTGCACGTAATCAAACACATTTTATTAATATGAAGACAGATGATTGGGTTTTAAAAATTATGAAGAAAGATATATCTTGGCCTTGTCAGAGAAATTACGTTGTGGCAAATAATTGATTATTTCATGGATATTTATAATACAATGTGTAGTCAATATGTAATGTCTGTTATTTTATTAAAAGATAAAGAGGGGCAAAACACAAAAGATGTCAAATAAACCAAAAAATACCTTCAATATATTCCCCTTCCTTCTATATGAGGGGTGGCCCAACCGTTCCTCCCGAACCACATGAAGCTTTTTGACGCTTAATATGCGGCTCGTGGAAATACGTTTGGATGAAGTTTTGTCATCGCAGTTAATATAAAACGTAAATAAGAAAAAAATGTATTTACTCCTCCCACCGCCATCACGAGGTCAGGTTGTGACACGAGGTCGGTTTAATGTGGGGAACCCGAGCGCGTGCACATTGGGCAAGGAACAAATATTCCCCAAGCCCCCCCCCCCCACACACACACCTTCTATCTACTCCACCCGCCCGAGGTCAGGATATGACACGAGGTCGATTGAAAGTGGGGAGCCCGAGCGCGTACACCTGGGCAAGGAACGAAAATTCCCCGAACCCATGCAACCTTCCCTTGCGTTGACCTCGGTGCGTGCCCCGATCCCTCTCACTAGGGTAATAAGAGGGCAGCTGTTCCCAAGAGCCGGCACCTCTCAGTATAATTTTCCTCCGTTGCAACTCTGTCCTATGACGGAGTCGCTACTGTGTGGAATCTGCCCAGACAGAGACGCAACTGAGAGATGATAATTTATTGCAAAGCATACAAGAAAGCGATTTACGCAAATTTATGCAAATAAGAAAAATGTCTAGCTTTATACATATTTACTGGGTATAAATTGCGACCCCATTGGTCTAAAATGTAAGTTTAATGTTAATGTGTATGTAACAGAAAACATATATGTATATTTTGACTCTCAGCCATTCGAACTTTATCGTGTATGGCTCTTACATTAAGCATGTTTGGCCTCACCTTTTCTATATCGAGATATGAATGTAGTTAAAAAATTAATGTCAGTTCGACATTTATTATGACTGTTTTCGTAGCAAAAGTACAAAAAGCATTACAAAACGAGCCAATTTTTTTTTCAGGATTTCAAACGAATTAGTCAGCAATTTGTTCGTCTTCTTCCCTCTTGTGGTACTACTTGTATACGCGCATTGTAGAAATACATTAGCTGATTTCTTAGCAATTAAGAATTTAGCTCTCCTACCTCATCTCTCTGTACTTTTCAGATAATACAGCTCTAGATAACGTACAGCAAAGGTTCTCTGTTTATTTATGGAGTCTGCCGGTACCCTGGGGCCTGGCCGATTATGGCTATCTACAATTTCCTCACATTTGGAGCTCATAGTCGATTCTGTTTTTTCGCTAGGTTTTCAAATCCTTCTTCTGTCAACAATTTACACATTCTCGTTTTTTAGGTTATGCACTGCTTTCCTCAGTCCCCCTTGTCTACAATATGTCCCTTGAGTGTGCAAGTTATCCAAGCTCTATTTCCTCATTCTATAAGATTTTCAGTTGTCGCTTTTTGATAATAAGCATTTTTTTCATTTTCTCCAGAGATTCATCATTGTTCTTTCATTCAGTCCATGTAATTCTCAGCATTCTTTTATAGAACCATAATTCTGCTGTCTCAAGTCTCTTCTTCATCGGGGAGTAGATTGCACATTAGTCACTGCCTATAGGAGAACCGATATTACATAAAATTCCAGTAGTATTCCCTTCGTTTCTAATTGATTTTTCCTGTTTTTTTTTAATACTATGCTTAGCTTTTTGAAGTCATCATTCGCTATTCCACTGTGACTTTGGATTTCGGTGTCTTGTGTTCTGTCCTGTGTTCAAGAACTTCGTACATGTTTTTCTTTCATTTTGGGATCTCCTATTTAGACATCGCATGTTGGATTGATTTTTTTTTTTATTCTGACAACCATGTATTGTTTTCTTAGAATTGATAGCAGCATGGTCCAGCGTTGCCCGTGCTTGATTAAGAAAATCCTACGACTCATACAACAATCGCTATCACTTGACTTAAAATATTTTTGCCCTTCCTTGCCTTTAAAGGAGTGCCTTTTGCCGTGTTAATTTTTCTACATGCCTTACTTCTTGCCTATCTCACACTGCGAATTTTTTTAAAACTCTAGACTAAACATTAAATCAGTTACGAAAAAAGAACTAAACAAAATGAACAGAAAACGATCAGCTTTAAAAAAGGACTCGTAACTGGAAAAAACGAATGAAAAAAGAAGGTTAACAACAAATACTTTTTCACACACAACCAGGTTCTGCGGAATCAGAATCAACGTTGAGTTTAAGCAAGCGAGTGAGCCAATTGGAGTAAAGTACCATGCAGATTTAATTTTTTCCCATTTGTGACGAATGCAGTTATCGTTTTTTTTTTTTTGCATGCTACCATGCTAGTTAACATTCGTGTCAGTCAGCTGTTGGCTCTCACACTGGCCAATAGAATCTTCCTGCCTATTCGTGGCAGCCAGCTATTGGCTCTCACTCTGGACAGTAGAAAATGGCCGCAAACAACATGACAGTTG
The DNA here is from genome assembly GCA_963932145.1 of Acanthosepion lycidas. Classification (NCBI taxonomy): domain Eukaryota; kingdom Metazoa; phylum Mollusca; class Cephalopoda; order Sepiida; family Sepiidae; genus Acanthosepion; species Acanthosepion lycidas. The sequence continues at coordinate 72,918,002 of OZ010601.1, forward strand.
CCTGAAGCATGAAAAAATCGATTATTTCCACTATCGATGGCAGTTGGGAAATGCAAAGTCAGTCTTAGTCTTCCCGCTAACTTGGAGCATGTACATGAAAGTTTTGGTGCAAATCCGTCAAAAATTACTGGCGTGCATTCTTTACACACACACACACACAATCACACACACACAATCACATACACACACACAATCACACACACACACACACACAATCACACACACACACACAATCACACACACACACAATCACATACACACACATACATCCTGCCTTTTATAGATAGAGATGTTTAGTCCTTTCTTCTTGCATTCCTTTAAAATCTTCTGTAGAAAAAACTGTAGTTCCCTTTCTGTGCCTGCTATCAACATTAAGTTATCTGTCTATATTATATTAAAGTTGGGGGCAGCCAAAATGAATTCTGGATGGAATTCTATTTATGTTCGTATTGCGCGGTTGTATGCGAAAAGATGACGAAATAATTGAACAAATAGTAACTTACCTGCAAGATCCTATATATATATATATATATATATATATATATATAGGGTGTCCATAAAGTTCATGTTCACTTTAAAGTTATAAATTACTTAAAATGCTCACGAACTTTATGGACACCCTGTATATATACGAAATGTATGCGAAAAGATGACGAAATAAATGAACAAATATTAAACGTGAATCAATCTAACATGTTTCACTTTTATTATGTCTTCCTCATAATACTGGCCGTCTGTAATTAGGATCTTGCAGGTAGGTTATATATATATATATATATATATATATATATATATATATATATATATATATTTATGTGTGTGTGTGTGTATGCCACAGATAGATTGATAGATAGTAAATGATCAGAATGTGAGAGATAGATAAAAAAAAGTATTAGATAGTTAAAAAGAGAGATCTTTAAACATATGAATATATTTATATGTGCATTTGTATTAAAATATTCAGAAAGTAAAAGAAAGAAAATGCTAATGAAACTAATAAAATAAATTAAGAAAAAGACTAGAAAAGACATTAAAAACTATAAGAAAACAAATACAGAATAAAAGCAAGCAAACAAACAAACAAAAAACAAGACTGACGATCTATATATTCATATTATTTAGATAGATAGATAGATAGATAGATATGCTTATGTTCATATATATATATATATATATATATATATATATATATATATATATATATAGTGAGAGAGAGAGAAAAAGAGAAAACAGATGCATATATATATATATATATATATATATATATATATATATATATATATATATATATATGCAATATTATTAAAATGTTTAAAATGGAAAAGAAAGAGGAAAAGAAAGAAAAAAGTTGAAAATTAAAGACATAAACAAACACAAACAGAATGAATTTTTTTTAAAAATACACACAAAAAATAAAAAGACTAACGGGAAATTTATCAACATTCGCATTTTTATTACTTTATTATTATTATTATTATTATTATTATTATTATTTTATTACGATTTTATTATTTTATTACGATTTTATTATTTTTATTATGTCAAATTTTCGGCCGTTGTGCTTTCCAGTTTTCTTTAGGTGTTTGTAGATTTCTTTCGGCGATAAATTATTCGCGTTCCGCTGGCCATGACGAAGAATATTTTTGCTTGTTCTTCATATTACCACCCAGATATTACTAGCCCTGTTCCCCTGGGGTTGTGGTACTGTTGTTTGACCCAAGGATAATTTATAAGCATTTTCCCGTCATATTCAAATTATTGTAGGTGACATGAAAGCAAGAAACCGGAAGACTGCGCCACAGGTAAGAAATGAAATAATTAGAATAGAACATACATGGTCTTCTAGCCTGTGAAAACGTTTCATTTAGAGACTCTGTGGCCTTGAACTGACCGCAAGTGAAACTCATACATATGAGCTATCGCTAAAGATGAAGTTAAAAATGGTTGTCTCACTTCATATACCGCGCCTGTAAGTACCTGAATCCACGTGCTTATCCGATATCTTTACAAGAACCAGAACACGACCCAAAACGGAATAATGTTGTCATATTTCTGCAGGATCTGCTCAGACGGACCTCTCCAGCCTCGATAGACTCCAAAAGGATCTCCGAGTCCTTCTGGGTGACGTATGATTTTCCACCTTCCAACAGCTCTCTCACAGGGGGAATGTGAATTAGCATATCTTCGATCTATCTCTACTTTCACTTAAAGTGCCCGGATGAACTACATTCGTTCTGTCAGTCTTCATTTACACACAATGACTAGACATGCCACGCCGATTGTAGCAACTCATCCACACAACCTCCGTGAGAAACAAATTCCATTCGAACAGTCTTCCAGCGAACCACTGGTCTGTTTAACCTACTCTAATGACCCAATCTCTAAAATCTTAACCAGTTAAGTATAGGGTTAACCGTTATCTTCGCTTTCTATTCGTAAAATTGCCTCTTCATGTAACCCTCAAAATCGCGGGAAACCTCAACGTCAGGCCTCCTTAAAATGTCCATTGTCTGGTCTAAATCTTTGACACGCGAAGAAAATCTTTAAGAAACAAAGAACGAGCGAATGAATTTGGGTTATACATCTTTGTAAATGAAAGTTGTTTTTGTATTCTGGTAAATATTAATTAGAGTATTTGTATGTGTATGTGTGTGTGGATAGATATTAACAAATTTATATATGGATGTAGATAGATATTGATATAGAGAGGATGACATTGATATAGATATATAGTGAACAAACTGAAATAGATAGATATATAGATAGATAGATAGCTAGATAGATAGATAGATAATGATCAGACTTTGTTAGATGGATAGATAAATATATAGATAGATAGACAGATAGATACATACATACATACATAGATAAGAAATAGATAGATAGATAGATAGATAATGATTAGGAAGTAATAGATAGATAGATAGATAATGATTAGAAAGTAATAGATAGATATATTAGATAGATAGATAGATAGATAGATAGATAATGATTAGGAAGTAATAGATAGATAGATAGATAGATAGATAGATAGATAATGATTAGGAAGTAATAGATAGATAGATAGATAGATAGATAATGATTAGGAAGTAATAGATAGATAGATAGATAGATAGATAATGATTAGGAAGTAATAGATAGATAGATAGATAGATAATGATTAGGAAGTAATAGATAGATAGATAGATAGATAGATAATGATTAGGAAGTAATAGATAGATAGATAGATAGATAGATAATGATTAGGAAGTAATAGATAGATAGATATATAGATAGATAATGATTAGGAAGTAATAGATAGATAGATATATAGATAGATAGATAGATAATGATTAGGAAGTAATAGATAGATAGATAGGTAGATAGATAGATAATGATTAGGAAGTAATAGATAGATAGATAGGTAGATAGATAGATAATGATTAGGAAGTAATAGATAGATAGATATATAGATAGATAGATAGATAATGAATAGGATGTGATAGATAGATAGATAGATAGATAGATAGATAGATATTGTTCTGAAAAACTATTGGCGTTGTTGTGCAAATTTATGTGCATTTATATTGAAATGATAAGACTCCAACATATATTCCTTTGCCTATTTTTTTTTTTACTTTTCCAGTGACAGCAGGCTAATTTAAATACCATCTTCAGCCGATGCCTGCATTTCTTAAAGACCAGAGTTCAGCATATTTATTCATTACTTATTTCATTTCCACACGTAGCGCTTTCCAGTAAAATCGCTTCTGCAAATGTAAGCATATATCAGTTGGTTCTATTGTTTTTTTAGTTTTTAAATACCAAAGGATGCAAAAATGGTAGCAACTCCGATACAAATATTAAGCAAAACAGAAGCAACATTTGCAAACGCTTCTACTCACACACGCACACCCACGCACGCACTCTCACACACACACACACACACACACACATATATATATATATATATATATATATATATATAAAGATATATATATGTATATATATATAATGATATTTATATATATATATATATGTGTGTGTGTGTGTGTGTATGTATATTGTATTTATGCAGCAATCCTTCATTTATATATGTTTCATTAAAAACTACAGACAAGATTCTAAGATTAAGCTTTTTATTTAATTTTTCTTGTGTTCTCACAGGGGCTTTCTTTTTGGGATACATAGTGTGTAGAAACTTTTCAAATTTTCTATAGTTCCGGGTACATTTGGCTATACTTCTAGATATTATCAAGAATGATTTTATTTTTTCAGTTTAATTGATTGTGCGCATTATGCTTTTCAGTGTGTTATAAAGATGTTTTATTTTCCAAACACGGATTGCAGATTGTGGCTTAATTCTTAGATAATGTTGTTATGATTCGGGTTTTTCTTTTTTTATTATTAGGGCGTTATTAGCCCTAATAATAAAAAGGAAGAGCCAAATTAAATAAAAAAGTTTAACCGTAGTACCTTGTCTGTTGTTTTTAATAAAACATGCATATATATATATATATATATATATATATATATATATATATATATATATATATATATATACATACAAGTATATGATTAGTGAATACGGAATAAATTCCACTAACCAACAATTACTATATTTTAAAACCGTGATCATTACATTCAACATCATTACTTGATAAGACACTAGATGTGTTGAAACAAAATGTCTATTTTGTAGTGATTTTATAACATATTTATGTTATAATGGTTATATATATATATATATATATATATATATATATATATATATATATATATACGAAATGTGTGTGCTTATAAATATATATATATATATATATATATATATATATATATATATATATGAAAAGCGTATGTATATAAATATATATATATATGTATGTGTGTGATTGTGTGCATGTGTGTGTGCAATATATTATATTTATTATTTATATATATATTATGCGCGGTACTCATGGGCTTATGGGAAACCGCTCAATATCAGAGATAGAGCTAACATATTTACTTTGATTGATTTGAGTTTGCGATCACGTGTTTCACGTCCGGGCAAAAGCGTGAAACCAAGGCTCACAAACGCACATCAATCCAAATATATATATATATATATATATATATATATATATATATATATATATATATATATATATTTATATATATATATATATATATATATATACACCCCCATACACACATATATATGTGTGAGTGTGTTTGTTATAGGTCTATTCTGCATTATACTACTAGCTCCATGTCAACGGGATTACATTTCCACAAGGATTTTTATCAATATACGGCCCAAGTGACACTCAACGTAGAGGATTACCGCGTGGGGTCATCTCAGGGTATGAAAGGACAAACATTAGTTATATAGATTTAAAGTAGACTTTTGAATGAACCAGAAACCCAATCCTAAATAGAAAATAAATGATAAACCACTACTCTTGTTCAAAAGACCGGACAAGAATGTGAACCGGACAATAGGTGATCCTATCTAAACTATTCTTGGAGGAGAGAAATAAATAAATGAAATTAAATAAGTACTTAGTGAATAAACTTTCAGGGGTTTGCTTGCTTCTTTAGCGGCATATCACTTTCTTATGGGTCATTTAATGCAGAAATTTAACTTTATTTCGGAGGATTAGTAATATCATTTACCAAAATGTATTGCTGATAGCATTTTGTTCAAACATATATTGCTGATAATATTTTAATTTTCAAAAATGTATTGTTGGTATTTGTATTATTAAAAAAAAACTATTTTTATACTTTCATGGTGTTTTGACCCCAGTTTGGTGATTAACTATTTGCCAACAACTGGGATCCTAACAGGTGTTACCACCCTGGGTCAGGTTCGGCATGGGAACAACAACATTTAGGATGTAGTTAAACACACCTCAAAACCTCCCGTACAGAGGTGGTTCTGTCGTCATTCTTATGATGCCTCATTCCAGATGTGTAATCGGCGTATGCTGAAGCCCCATCCGATAGTGCTCGACCGCAGATGAGTTCAGAACTGACGCCTTGTGACCCACTCTAACACTGGGCTGACTATAGCACCATCTGTGACGATCTAACCCTTGGCTGGTTCGGATGGAAATTTGGTTTACTACGGAACCATGTGTGACACTAACCCCTCTGGTTGTCTTGGTCGCGGTCGATGTCTGGTTAGATTCGATATCAACCTTGTACCCAGCTCGCCTCCAACGTTTGGTTACCGAAGTAACTGCTTTGATCACTAGTCTAACCTACCCAAGTTGTGATTTGATCTTAGGTAGACGAAATCAATCCAGGGTCGGACCGTAGGGCAAGCTGAATCCGAATCAAAGGTGATACCGCACAAGTGTATGTAAAAGAAAATAATGAAATAAACCCAAGCGGTTCAAATGTGTTGAAAAAATAAGTATATTTATATGTCTGCTGAATACACGAGTGCGTCTTTCTCCAAACCCGCTTCTATGGATTTGCGTTTTATAAGCGATTCTTGATATCTTAAGTTGTTTTTCAATAAACTGTTTTTTTGGTATCTTCAGACGATATTCGTTAAAACTTGCTTTGGTGGTGTAAGTCTAAGTCGTTCTTCATTAAATAAAAATGCTTTTGGTTAGAATTCTAAGTTGCAGTGCGTGGAAATCTTGCAGTCAGCTCCTGCGAGGCTGGTCTCCGAGCTCAACAGCTCTCTGGAACTCTTCTGAAACTGTCGGAAAACTGTCTCTCAAACTCTGAGGTCGTTCGTTTATATGGACGCCGACGAAAACCGGGTTGGGGCCTGTCGTGGTTTGGGTTCTTCGATAATTCCAAATCCCCAATATAGATTCTCTTTGTCTTCGGACAGGAAATTTTATAACTTCCAATTTTTGCAAGTGAATTACTTTCTGTTTTAGAGGGGTTCACCCCCTTCTGTGGGGAGGGATCGGAGGAGAATTGTTCTCCTAAACTCTTCCTTTCTCATATTGGTATCTCATACCAATCCCTTCAGTGGGCGTCAACAGGTTTTCCTTTTTTCTCATATGTTCACCTTCGCCCATCACTCACGCCACCACTCAGCCAATGAGCACCCGGCAGCGCCGGCGCAGCTAGACTGGCCTCAATTTACAATTATAGCCCAAAGAAAAAATTATCTTCCTTTTTCTTTCTTTCTTTTCTGTCGGCCAGAATATTGCGAACATTAAATTCATATCTTAAATTGGGGTCACCTGGAATTCATTAACGGAAATCACTAGTCAACAATTAACTCAGTGGCCATCTCCATTTGGAGACTAAACCTCTTTGTCTTTCTCGTCTCAATATTATCTCATTCCCAGATGCATGTTCGCGGTGACAGAAAGTATGTCGTTAACAGTTTAAACAGGTAGTAACAATGGCTTTCTTCGACGGTTTTTTAAGATAACCGAATTCCGATTAATTCTGCTTTTATGCAGCTGACCGAATTTAAATTTCTATTATTGCTACGCGTGTGGGAGATTGTTATTATTTGTCCGTATTCTGTTTCCCTTTTTACTTCAACCTATTTATCATGACAAGATCCAGACATACAACAGATCGGTCTCTTCGCTGGACGCAAGAACCAAAATCAAATTATATCTCCGAAAGATAATTAGTGGCTAATATTTTAGGGTGGTCTCACTGAAATTCCTTCCTGGTCGCATGCTTGGCCCAGTTTTGTTTATCTTTTAGAATTCTGTTTTCCTTGTCGCGTCATGACATTAATACATTCTGACAGAATCCGAAAACCTCTTCTCTTACGAATTTTCTGCTTTCTGGGAAAAAAATATCTTTCTTAGCAAATGAAAATAAAATCTTTACCCATTTTTCTTTATTTAAAAAAATAATGTCGCTCTGTATGTCTTTTGATATAGCTCTTTCTAGCCTTAAATATTTCTCGTTTTTAATTTCTTGCTTAATTAGTTAGCAAATTACCTTAGCTAAATAGTGTCACATCCCACTTTAGAAGTACAACGAAATTAACACATTTCTACATGAAGCATCATTTAAGATTTAGCTGTTTGTGCCTAACATACCTTGCTGTCAAATTGTAATCTTTGATTTGGATGATTTTAAATTTTAGGAAAGCACTTTTTTAAAAAAATCTGTTCCCCATGCAATATTGAGTTAAATAATTTCAGGATCTTACGTATGAAGGAGTTATTTAAACAAAACAGAAGTTATGAAAACTATTATGAAACTAAATAAAATTGAATTCCTATGACTAACCAGTAACATTTGGCCCTTAGTGTGTCGGTTGGCTACAGCTAACTGATTTAACTAGTAGATCTCTGCTCAGACGACACAGATTCGTATCCAGCCAAAGAGCATCATTTTTTTGTTTAATAATATTACTCAAACATTAACGGCGAAAACAAATTAATATAATGTTTGATAATGATAAATAAAGCGAGCATAAAATCAAATACGAATGCCCACTAATACACACACACACGCATATATATATATATATATATATATATATATATATATATATATATATATATATACATATATATATATATATATAAAGTGAACATAGAAGTCAACGCTTAGAGGTGATAGTCTGTTTCATGCTAGATGCAATCCTCAGACCTCGAGTGCTGCTAATTTTCTCGGCTATTTATATATATACGGGTCAGTGATGCATTGTGGGTAGTCTATTTCGGCGGTTATTTCACCGGAAGTCGTTTATTTGTTTATTTATTTGGGTTAAATTATTTTCCTTGTTTTTATTTATTTTTTTTACTTATTTTTATTTCTTATCTTATATATTTATTTATTTTTTATTTTATAATCGGTGTTTTTATTAACGTCGTAAAATTTTGTTTATATCACTTATTTAATAGTTTTGTTTTGGTTTGGGAAGATAATTAAAGCTATTTATTCATTTTTTTGCGTTGATTGTTGTAGTTTATTCTAACTATTATTATTATTATTATTATTAATATATATATATATATATATATATATATATATGTGTGTGTGTGTGTGTGTGAGTACATTGTTGTGTATTTGGGCAGTAAATTATGGTATTATAGTGGATACTAAGTGACGTAATTTAATGTTTACAAATAAATGTGGTAATTAATATTATACTATTTATTTTGGGATAAATTTATGTATTACATAAGTAAAATTTGTAGCACGTGGCCGAGTGGTTAGAACCTTCGCTTTATGATCATGAGACCCGGGTTCGAATCTCTCCATGGTCGAGTTGTCAAGAAGGAGACTTCTTTATGTTATCGATCTGGAGGACGCGACCCCAGTGCGCGGTGCCTTTGGAAAGTGGCTGAAAAAAATGCCACGGTTTCACCTAAGACTTGCCAGTGGAATTTGGTAGATGAAACCCTCAGGAGCTCTCGGTGGCTCTGTTTGACACGAAGTCAGAAGTCATCGAGGCCGAGGGTTTGAGTGTGCTAGCATTTTTCAGACTGTTCGTCAAGTTAGAAAATGTAGTCTCTCCAAGAAACAGTGACTAAGGTCCGCTCAGTATAGTTGCAGTATAACCCAGGGTTGAGATCTGTGGATGTTGAACAAAAAAAAGTGCCTGAGCAGGCGTCAGCAAGGAGTTGTAAGGAGGGCATCAACGTATTCGAATGGCTGCGCCATTTACATTATATATTTTCAATAAAATAAATAGGTTTACTGACGTTTAATTTTAGGCTCTAAATTACGTCACTTAGTACAATTTAAATAGACTTCTCACTTAGCCTGATATATACGTATGGGTTTTCTTAAAATTAAAGATTATTAAAACCTAATGCTATTTTTATTTTTGTATATAAAACCTTTTTGTAAAATAAAATTCAGGCATTTGCTTTAATAAAGTTCATTACAGGAGGAAACTGTTGGGCTAAGATAAGTTTTCCTTTGTGGTTTTTATTCCTATATATATATATATATATATATATATATATATAGGAAAGAGGTTATAGTTGTTGCAACAAGAGAAGAAGAGAAATGTGTATATTTTAAAAAGAATAGAGAAACTGCTAACGTTTTTTGCTTATTTCCATGATTAAAAACAAAGCATAATATAAATTCACAAAAACAATCCACATTAGAACCAAAAACTTATGTGGTTTCCATCTTTTTTTAAATATATATATATATATATATATATATATATATATATATATGCATAATTATTTTTTAAATATGATTCCTTCGCTACATAAGAGTTCTCATGTTTCAAAAAAAGAGCCAAAAACCTCAATATAATTATTGAAATTAAATTAAAGTATCAAGCCCTGATTCATCCCCAATCGAAAATTTAGGAATAAACAATCTTGAAATTTACGCATCTTTATAAGGATGTTCATTCGCTAAATTAGTTACTATGGAAACGGCTGAATGACCATCTTGATAAGGGGCATAAGAGTTAATTTGTATCCGCATATCAGTCACCTTCGGAAGGAGGTCAGAAGAAAGAAAGAGGGCCGGGGGGTCAACTTCAAAGCGAATGGTCTTCATGTACGCACATCACCTGGTCAGTTACAGTCACCTAATGTGTTCTTTCCTATTTTTCTACATATTTGCACACACACAGACATACACACACACACACACACACACACATATATATATATATATATATATATATATATATATATATATATATATATATATATATATAGATAAACACAATTTTATGTTTATACATTCTTTTTATAGATAGAAATATTTAAGCAAAGGCTCTGTTTATAATATACAGTATTAAACAACATTTACCGGCCTGAATGTCCAAGACATTTTCACAGAAAATATTCGTCCTCCGTTAAATGTAGTTTAAAACTGTTTATTATGAACAGAGCATTTCCTTAAATATTTGTATCCATAAAAAGAATGTATAAATATCAAAATGTCTTAATATACTCGTCGGTCATTGTCCAGTTTATTATATATATATATATATATATATATATATATATATATATATATATATATATATATATTTCTATATAATATTACAGGTAGATAAGTAAATACATAGATCAAAATATATCTTATATATATATATATATATATATATATATATATATATATATATATATATATGTATATATATATATATATATACTGTCTTGATTCATATAGCAATATTGTATTTATCCATATATATATATATATATATATATATATGTGTGTGTGTGTGTGTGTGTGTGTGTTTGTCTGTGTGAGTGTAAAAATGAAAGAAATAACAGATGAAGTAAAATTCCGTAGCATTTAATTTTAAGAAATATGTTTAATACAAAGTAGAGTAATGTATTATTATTATTATTATTATTATTATTATTATTATTATTATTATTATTTTATTTTCGATGTTATAACAAAAGCATGTTGAAATCGCTACACAATAACCTTCCTGTTACAGTACCACATTGTACCTCTTCAGGCGAATGGTAAGTGACTGATGATTAAATATATTTTTTAGAAAATTGCAAAAAAATAAAAAGTTACCTCTCTTGAGAAATACCAAGTGTGGATAAGAAAAACCCCTGGTCAAAATTAAAAATAGACTTGTATTTATTTTTAATCCTGACCATGTGTTTTCTAATCCCACCCAATTAATTATCTAAAATAAAATAATGATAACATATATATATATATATATATATATATATATATATATATATATATATATATATATATATATATATATATTACCTTTATTCAGAAATATAAAGTCGGGAAAAGAAAAACCATGAGCAGAATTAAAAATCGACATAATTCTATTTTAACTTCTGCCCATGTGTTTTCTTACCCACCACTAATTATCTAAAATAAAATAACGATAATATATATATATATATATATATATATATATATATATATATATCGAGAGAGAGAGAGAGAGAGAGAGAGAGAGCGATAGAGAATATATATAGAGAGGGTATAGAGTCTAGTTCCGAATATCGTAACAGTCAATTTAAAATAGAGCAATATTCTTTATTTTAAGATTTAAGATTTGAATAAGTTGTTTACTCACCAGCTATTTACTAACATCCTGACGAGATGTGTTCATACACATCGAACATGATTGCATTTGTGTAGTGTTATTCACATTTTTTGGATATAATATCCTAAAATAAATTATATATATATATATATATATATATATATATATATATATATATATGGTATAAATAAAATGACAATTGGAAAAAAGATCTTAGATTTTGCCGACGCGTTTCGTCTTCCGACTTTTTCAAGGCAAAAGTGAAATCGAAATGTTCTTGTTGTTATAGTTACATTAAAGAATTGATCTGGGAATTTAACTATATATATATATATATATATATATATATATATATATATATATATATATATATATATATATATCAGCATAAAAGTCTCATTAATAACGACTGACATGGTGCTGCTGTTAAGTATTTTACATAATTTTTTTTTCGTATGTTCTAAGAAGATATAATTTATCTCCTGTTTTTCAGTAGATAAATTATATAAAAAAAATATCCAAATGTTTTAGATATCCAAGCGATTTTGGCTTTACGTTTAGCGATTATCAAGGATGATTTTTACTTTTTTATATTAACTGAATGTATGGATCGTTTTATGTATCTAGCTAGAGTAATAGGAATGTATTATTTTCCAAAACACGGTCAGTGCATTGTGGCCGTGTTCTTATTTGTAGTTAATGGGATTTGGCTTTTTATATTTTTATTAATGCTTCCGTTATTTTTAGCCTTCTTTTTACATGTGTAAGAGCCTATTATTTTTTTAAAAAGGCTAAATTTAAAAACCTGATCTTGGTTCATATCATATCAGAGAAGAGACTAAGGTAAATAATCGTTCCTAGAAGGCATTTCACTCGCCTCACGACTTCTCATCACTCTACCGACCATATGCGCTAGTTGTATATTTCATATCACAAGAATATCCTATGAGTACACTATGAACATTATTTCTGCAATCGTCCATCTGCTGGTCCGGAAATGTACTGTTCTGGTTATGACTACATCCGTGTCCTGGGTAAGAAAAACTGCGTCTAACAGCAAGGCCTCTGATCAGGAGGTTTTCTGGAGCATGGAACCATCGCTTAATTGCAGCTATTCCCAGGTCCACCCTAATCTGAGGTTGTAGCACTTGTTATGGTCCCAGCTATGAGCAAATAGTCAACCCCCAAACTGGCATCAAAACACTATGACAGTGTAAAAATATGTTTTAATACCAGAAATATTTTTTTTAAATATATATAAACTGAGATATGTTTCGTTGAATAATTTAGACATGTTCTGTCTACTTATTTTCGATTGGATCCTTTCATATTCACAGTTATTAAGAATAAACCGAAAACCATGCGCATAACTAGTTCAGAACAAAAGCAGAAGCAACAATATACGATATATGTTTTAATAGAGTAAAATCCCAGAGACCTAGCAGGATTAGACCGATTTAAAATCCACCAGATATAAATGGCTCAATTATATAAAATATATATCAAGAGGGTAAAATAATTATGGTCAAGGCTCGTTGTATTTTATAAGTAAAGATAATTTATTACATATCTGTGGCCCAAAAATCTCAACACATTTTCGATACACACATTGATTCCCATCCGACGATAGCGAACCCACCACACGTTACGTCAACGAAACGATATCTTTAGAAGCTTTCCCATGTTGTCTCTCATATATATATATATATATATATATATATATATATATATATATATATATATATATATATATATATAGGTTCATTTATCCCTAATCTACTTAGCGCATCGCATTGAGCAAATTTTAGCTTTATTAATAGCTTGGGGTTTTTTGTGGGGACCAGAAAGCTCTGGACGATTTATTTCGCCCTGTTCGGATGTTTCTAGATTTTTCTTTTCCCCGAAGAGTCTTGTATTTTAGTCGTCATAGTCACATATGCGTTTTTGAATAATAGCAACCGAAACAAAAGTGGAGACGTAAGTGCGGACGTACAAGACGGAAATATCGGTGTACAAAAGAAAATACCAATATATAACACAACATGCCGATGTACACCTTTGCCCAGACATCTAGAAACCTATAAATGGAAGTCTATATGAACATCGCAGATACATACTGAATAACAGCACTTTAAATGCAATAATATTTAAGTATAACGTTTCTTGCTAAGTTTCTGGCTTCATAGATGCCAGGCTGATCAGGAGAAAAAATGATTTACTCTGAAGAAAATGCATTGGGTGTGCACTAATCTCATAATTTTTTACAATAAACCCAAAACCAGGCCCTTACATAATATCCCTGTTCAGAAGAAAAGGAAAAGCAGCAACATAGGGTATAAAGTAGATAGAGTAAAATCCCAGAGTCCTAACAAGAATAGGCCGATTTAAAATCCCCCATATAAAAATGGCTCAATTATATATAATATAAATCAAGCGGGTAAAATAATTATGAACTCAACTCGTTGAATTTCATAAGGTAAGTTAATTTATTACCTATTTGGGGCAAAAAAATGTCAATATATTTTCGCTAACACTATTTGACTTGCTAAAAAAAGAAAGAAAAAAAAGAAGAAAAGCGAGAATTAAATTTAGGTGATAAGAAGCTATCACGAAAAGGACACTAAGCGGTGTTATTTTTCTGACAAAGAAAAGTGGTAAAATTTTTTATTTCCATTGTCGAGAAAGAAAGATACTGGATTTAAACTGATTTATGTTGCGGGGTGAATGAAAATTCCAGGCTGGTCAAATGACCCATAGGGCTGAATTCTAAATAGATAAAAATTATTTAGGTCGCAGAAAATGCCCATTGGACCACACAGAGTTACAAAAAACAAAAGACTAAAACATTAGTTATCTACGGAAAGGTCGTTTGGAAAAGGCATCTGTTTTGTGTCGGAACTGGCTAGGATAGCGAAGCTATTTTATCGGATCAGTAATTGGCACAAACAATGCAAATATGTCCAAATGGCCGCCCACTTGATGCTGGCGAAAAGCTGATTGACGAATTCCAGGTGATTCGGTTAAGTTAAAGAGTCTAGAGTGTGAGGTCTGCTCGAAGAGTAGAAGGAAAAGTAAAAGAAAAAGAAAAAAAAAGGGGAAGATATTTTTTTTTTCTTTGAGCAGGATTTTTTAAACCGAGGCTAGTCTGGCCACACCCACGCCGCTGAGCGCCCATTGGCTGAATGGTGACATGAGCTTTAGGCGGAGGTAATCATGTGAAGTAGGAGGGGAGGCCTGTTGGCACCCATTGAGGGGATAGGTTTGAGATGCCACTGTGAGAGAGAGGGGAAACCGTTGACACCCTCTGAGGGTATGGGTGAGATACCAATATGAGAACAGAAGAAGGTGAGAAGACGGAAGTCTTCTCAAAATGGAAAATAATAAAATTTTCCTGACGGAAAACAAATAAGTGGATTGTGGGTTTAGAATTATCAAGGAACCTCAAACCCCGACAAGCCCACCCCGGTTTTGGTCGGCGTCCATATAAGCAGAGTCGCAGCGAGTTAAGGGCAGCGAGTTCGAGTTCAAGTTCGCTGTTGGGGTTGGAGACAGACAGGCAAGCAGTTGCACCCGCCTCGAAGAAGCTGACTAAGATCCACGCAAATTCCGAACTCAATTTCTAACCAAGAACAATTTTTTGAAGAACGACTTAGACTCACACCACCAAAACAAGTTTTACAAATATCACCTGAAGATACACCTAGAACCAGTTTCTTAAAGAACAAAAACTTAAGATGTTCAGACTCGCCTAACAAACACAAAGTGTCACGAATCGATATAGCGGGTTGGGAAGTAGACGCAGTCCTGTATTCAGCAACCATATATAAAATATTGTTATCCTTTTTTAACACATTTGAACTTTTCGAGTTATTATTTTATTTTCTTTTACATATACTTTTGCGATATCACCTTTATTCGAACTTGACTTGCATTACGTCCTGGCGACTGATTGATTTCGTCTACCAAAGATCAATTCACAACGTGGGTAGGTTAGAATGGAAATCAAAACAGTTACTTCGGTAACCAAACGTTGGAAGCGAGCTGGGAACGACAAGGCTGATACCGAATCTAACCAGATCCCCATTCGAATCACCAAAAGGTTAGAACATCACATTTGGTGCCGCGACCAATACCAAGCCAGTTGGTCGTCACAGGACAGGATAGCACGACGGACGCGGCTAGGCAGACGTCACACACCGGGGGGACGTCACATTCGATACACACAGTGATGTCATTGATTCCCATCCGAGAACAGCGAACCCACCACTCGTCACGTCGGCGAAACAGGTTCATTAGAAGCTTTCCCATGTTGTCTCATATATATATATATATATATATATATATATATATATATATATATATATATATATATATATATATATACACACTGCGTGCCAAATTATTATCAAGATAACTTTTTCTCTAATATTTCAAAAACCGTCCAATCAATTCACACAAAATATTCACACAATGTTGGCAATACGGACCTGCGCAATTACTTTTCGAAGTGATTTGCGCAATCTAAACAAACTGGCGCCATATTTGTTATCTTATTTGTGTGAATTGATTTTACGGTTTTGGAAATACTAAAAAATCTCGATAATAATTTGGCACGTAGTGCATATGAGACAACAACTTAACAATTTTAACTACGAACAAGGCCGCAATGTGCTAACCTTATTCAGAAATTAAAAACATCCCTACAACACACTAAATCATACACATAATGTACACACTCAATTAAGCCCAAAAATTGAATCATCCTAGATAATAGCTAATGGTATAGCCGAAAGCGCTCGGAACTATAAAATATTTGGACAGTTCTTACACACCATTTGTCCAGAAACTCTCGCAAGAACACAAGAAAAATTAAATAAAAAGCTTAAAAAGCTTAACCGTAGTACTTTGTCTGTCGTTTTTAATGAAACATGCATAAACGAAGGATTGCTACGTATATATATATATATATATATATATATATATATATGTGTGTGTGTGTGTTTGTGTGTGTGTGTGTGTGTGTGTGTGTGTGTCTGAATATATATAGAAAATACGAAAGAACTGGTTAGGTAAATAATCCAAAGTTCTTTAGCATTTTTGTTATTATTTTTAAAAAATAGAGCTCGATACAAAAGTAGAGCACGTAAATTTCAGAAATAAGTTATTCCCAAAAAAAAATTTTCGCTTGAATATGGAACAGAGTTTACTTTAATTCAATTTAATTCAAATAATTATATTGAAGTTTTCGGCTCTTGTTTTGAAACATGAGAACTCTTATGTAGCGTGTTGGAATCATATTTTTAAATAAAGAATTATATATATATATATATATATATATATATATATATATATATATATATATATGTACTGAGATATGTTTCGTTGAATAATTTACACATATTCTGTCTACGGATTTTCTATTGGATCCTTTCATATAGACGGATAATATTTTTGGTGTTGTTATTGAAGCACGAGAGAAAATCGCCGTGTTGATATATATTTCTTTTATTCCGAGTACTTTCGACATAGCAGAGTGTCATCATCCGGGTGTTGTTCAGTGTAAGACAAGTATTGTAGTGTTCATTATTTTCGACGACAAGATTGTTGTGTTCATCTGAAAAATAAATTTCTTACCTGTTGTGTGAAGAACTCTGTGTAAGTGCGTGATCGCTGACATCGCTTCAGGTTAGGTAACTATGTATGGTTGTGTAGAATTTTTTCCGAAATACGTAGTAAAAAACTATTATTGCAAACGTTGGCATTTCAAACTATATATTGTACACTTTTTCAAATATTTGTGGAGTATTCAGAAATAATTTTATTAAGGTTCGGTTTCAGTTTTTTTTTAATAAAGATAGCTTGGGGAATTTTTAGTTTATGCATATTCTTTTCATGAAAAAGTACAGAAGTAGTTTCGACAAGAAGTTTTTATCAATTGCGAATGTGGACACTTCTATTGTTGCATGTTTTATATATATATATATATATATATATATATATATATATATATATATATATATATATATATATATATATATAATTGGACACTGACTTAACATCCAGAGGTGAAACGCAGTCGTCAGACAAGGCGCGTTGTGCTTTTGCTCGGCTATTCCATTATATATATATATATATATATATATATATATATATATATATATATATATATATACTGGCAGCATGTTTTCATTAGTACATGTCTCATGAAATAACTTACACAAGTTTTGTGTACTTACTCTTATTAGGATCGTCTCGTTATTCTTAGTATCCTTATTAAAAGAAGAAAGAAAATTACCATGTTGATACAGATGCATTTTATTGCGGGTACTTTGTTACGGGTACTTCTTTATACCACGTGATGAATCTTGGATGTTAATCCCTTCTGAGTAAAAATAATGTTGTTTACGAATTCTGATGCCGTCTGAGAGACTGTCTGTAACATTAATGTATAATAACACAAGATTAGATATATAGATATAGGTATATGTATTAAACACTAAATCATTTTCATTTGATAATAAATTTTGGGAGAGGAATGTTATATGTTTGAATATGAACGTATTCATTTTTTAATGTACAGTGGTCAGGATGTGGTCGATCGTGGCTCTCTACAGTTTCCTCTCCTCTTAGTAAATTGTCTCCTATTTTTCTCAAAAAATCTTTGGTTTGTAATCAAATTACACAAGCACGTTAGCGAAGTTATACATTGCTTTCCTCTGACATCACCCTTTCAATATCCTTGTAGGCGTCAAATTTTACAAGCCCCCTTTCCTTACCCGTACTCGAAATTCCAACTTCCACTTTCTTATGCTATGTATATGAATCCTTTTTGTTTCAATTTTCTTCAGAACACGGCAAGGTAGTAAAACCTCTAAGAGACAATAGGTTACAGGGTGTGAAAGAATTAGGAACAGATATATTAATAATGTGCCGGAAGTGGAAATATTAAACACGAGGACAGTAGATAGCGATTGACATTGCATTTAATTTTTTGCTGATTAAAACTGTCTGGAAAGCATGGAGCTGGAATGGAATTCCACAAGTCAGAAGTGCGAGGAAAAACTGTTAGCGTAGGACTTGCGGTTACATCTAGCCAGCTCAAGCGTAAATTGATGATATCTGGACGACAGTCTAGTATCGTGTTTAAATTTTTAAAAAAGTCTAGATTCACGCGCGGAGAGGTCATCCAAAGAATTACCATGGAAATATTTGCATAAAATACACCTAGAGGCAACATTAAGCCGAACTTACAGATCAGGACCAATAATATTGCTGATTCTTCTGTAGATCTTATCAAGGAGCGCAAGGTAAATAGCAGAGAGCGGGGCATATATAGCACTAATCTTCTGAGCATGGATGAATGGAGAATCGTTTTGAGGAGTGAAAGAGAGAAAAGACCGCCATAATTGTCACGATCTGACGCCCATATCAATGAAAATATTCAGAGTATGACTGAGAAGAGAAAATTATCAAGTTGTCCATCGGAAATACGTCCAGGAAGTAAATTATCAGTATCCTTTGGTAGGATGCCTTTTCTGTTGCCATATTATCTCTGATGAGATTGCCCTGTATTCGCTGTCATATAGGAGAATCGAAATTGCATAACATTTCAGCACTCTTCATTTTGTTTCAATCATTCCGCCTCACTTGCTTTCCTCTTCCGCCTTAACGATAAGGCGGGCTGCAGAGTTTGAGAAAATCAGCAGTCTAACTCGACTATAACGTTTTGGAATATTTTCTACTCCTGATATATTTTAGCAACATTTACATAGCTTGAAGTAAACGTATTGCAAATTATTTAAATAAACTAGAAAAATTATATTTTGTTTGTAATAAAAATATTCTTTAAATAAGAAATGCCATAATTTTACTATTTATTGCTAATCAAATTAGCCCATCAATGATGAAAAAAATTCTTTATAACAAGCATTATAAAAATATAACAGCCAGAATAAATACGAGTTTGTCAGATTGATGTCATTTCAGTTTACGAAACGCTTTAGAATTTATACCATAGAAAAATATTAAAATCACTACCTTTTTAAACTTGCCATGATTTAAAAATTCTGAACTTAAATCAAAAAATGTTATCTGCTTGAAACACAACTCATTTATTTGTCATTCGCCATATAAGCTTAGCGGATCATGTATCGAAAGATACATGACTGATGAGTCAGATACTTTTCCAACACACGTTGCAATTTCTTTCTGCGGTACTCCAGTTGCCATCCGGTCTGTCCTACTATTTACCCGGGGGGGTGGAGAAGAAGATAATCTATCCATTTACCAAGGTTATCAGCACGTAAGTGAATGGATTCGACAAGGATTCGAACTCGGCTCTCCGATAGGTACCTAGACATAATCAGCGAAATACTAACCTTTCTTATCTATTTCCATTCATTAACGAATTAGGTCAACCTTTTTTGAGAAGCCAAATTTTACTGACAATGTAAGACTATATTTTGGCACAAATATGAGACACCTAGTGCAGATCGTAGTGCCAACTCAGCAGTAAGGATCGACTAAATTGATGGTACCCACTTGATGGTAATTAACCTACAGTCAGTCAGTTATGTGCTATGCGTGATACACGCTTAGGCGATCAAGTATCGAAAGAGGCAGATTTTTTCCCCGCAGTATGCTGCCATTTCTTTCTGCTGTAGACCATCCAACAGAACCTGATCTTTCCTGTTATTTACCCATAGCTGGGGGAAGAAGAAGAGGATTCATATCGTTTCCAAGGTTATTAGCACGTAAGTGAATGTAATGGATGCGACTGGTTTTCGAACTCGGATCACCGATTCTTCAATCCGAACCGCTACCCATTACTCCGCCGCTGCCATATAGGAGAACCGAAATTACATGGCATTTCAGCACTCTCGCCTTTGTTTCTATCGAACAATCTGTTTCTTGATACTTTGCTTGGCTTCTGAATGGCGTCTTTTGCTCTGTCAGGCACTTTCGGATTTTGTACTCGCATTTTCCGTCCCCTGCTAAAGTCTTAGATTTTTTTTTGTATTTGCTTGATATTCCTGCATCCGATTAGTAAATCATATGTCGCGTTCCTTTTGCTAACGACCATCTGTCTCCTTTACATTGATGATTAGTCCTTTCTTCTTGCTTTCTTTATTACATTCTGTAAGTGTTGTTTTTTTTTTGTTTTTTTTTTGTTTTTTTTGCTCGTAGAATAGATTTCTAATAATAATACTAATAACCACGTGAAAAAATGCGAGCTACTGAAGAAAAATTGTCCACTCGTAAAAAGCAAGGTTATTTTTTAGGGAGGTAGGTGTGGTGCGAATACACATTTTAGATTAGAATTCTTTAACTATTCCTTCGGAAGTGACACATATTTATTAGTTATCGTTTTAAAAGAGGGGGTTCCTGCTCATGACAACAAAGGAGTGTAAAATCGATTCCCGACTTTGAGGAGTTATAGGAAAGGAGTATTTGTTTACAAATGTCAATTTTTGAAACTGTCCTTACATTATTGATATCAGCCTACATTTCTTTTATATATATATATATATATATATATATATATATATATATATATATATATATATATATATATATATATATATATATATATATATATATATATATATATATATGAGATAGATAGATAGATAGATAGATAGATAGATAGATAGATAGATAGATAGATACATACATACATACATACATACATACATACATACTCGGAGAGCCGATTTCGAATTCCAGTCGAATCCATTACATTCACTTACGTGCAAATGCCCTTGGGAAATGAATTATTGCTATTCTTCTCCCTCTAGGTATATGTAAACAGCAGGACAGACTGGGTTCTATAGCCGTGGATGTCAACTGGTCTAGGAGATAAGCAACACTGAATTGAAAACCTGCGGAGGGTCATTTGGGATCCTTGTGGCAAGTAGTGCACCAAGTCTCTGTATTCGGCCCTTCAAAAAGTGTGGTTGGTTCTACACAAAGCCTTCACCACTATAATCAAATCATATGTGCTGGTGTCTGGGTATCGTTTACTAGGAAGTGAGTTGCTTGACCCTCAGTCGTCGAATACGACGAGAGAGCCCACCATACATACATACATACATACATACATACATAAAAAGAAAAATGATATATATGTATATATATATATAATTTTTCTTTTTTAATAATTCATCCCAAGCAAGGTAATACATTCAATCGAAAATATAAGAAATAAACTAATGTTAAGAAAAGAGGACAGTAAAAGAACAATAAATAAGACTACTGATAGCGATTGACATTGCATTTAAATTTTTCAAGATCAAAGTTGACTGGGAAGTAAAAGGCTGGAAGATATTTTCATAAGCGAGATATGCGATAAAAGAAGCTGTTAGCATAGAACTTACGGTTACATCTAGCAATTTTAACTGTAAAACCATGAGAACTTACTCTAGTAACACATTTAAATTCATAAATCTAGGTACCATAGCGTAAAGTTTACTCGGACAATTACCATGAAATTGTTTATAGAAAAGGCACAGGGAAGCTATGTTAGGGGGTGGTGGAAAAGTGACTGAAATCGAGATGCCAGGTCAGGACCAACAAAATTGCAGATCATTTTTGGATTTCTTTAAGAATCTCTAAATATATAGCAGTAGCACCAGGCCAAGTATGGCAGCAACATTCAAAGCAAGGACGAATGGTAGACTTTTATAAATTTATGTAAATTTTATTAATTTATGTAAATTTGAAAAATCACCTCACTTGATATTAACTATTTATATGAAAAAAAAAATGAAAATTTGACTCTCAGAAAGTGAACAGGAATTCTATGGAGCACTTTTTGTACTTTTAGAGAAAGATCTGTTATTTAATTAGAAACGTATGTGTCCTTTTTTTTTAAATGATAATCTCTGTTAACAAAATAAACAAACTCTATTTCGGCAGACAATGCTTGATGTTTACGATACTTTCTTAAAATAAAACATAAAAATTGATATATATTTTAAAATTTTTCTTGTGAAAAAAAAACAACAAAAAAAAAACAAATAACTCGTAGGCAGATATCAATAAGGAAACTTGAGTTTCAAACGTGACAGTTTGAAACATTCCCGACCGAAACAATTTATTTAAACAGAGCCAAGCAATGTATGACGATTTGCAGATTCGCAAGCAATAACTGCCCAAAATAACGACCATATTGCATGCAATATCAGAAGAATAATAACAATAATGATGTCGATTTTAAAGTGTCCGATTTTGATGATTGATATGTGGCAGTGAAATCAATTTAATTAGTAAAATAAAATGAAAAATCGACAGTGAAAAATCATGATTTAAAGAAATAACGAAATTGAAAAAAAAAAAAAAGAAAAGAATCGAGAATGGTGTTTTGAAAAGAGTAATACGAGTAAAGGAAAATGGAGCCAGAATAAGGGAAGGACAAACATATATATTCTTATAATGTTTCCGGTATCAGAAGCCATAAAATGTTCTGACTTGGAGTTGATGAAAAAAATAAATCGTGTCGAACGTTGAAAACGAAACGAAACCAGCAAATTCACAAAACGAAGAGACGATGATATTTTCAACAAAAACTTCGTGAATATTTCTTTTTAATTAAATTACTGATCTTTTTTCTCTTGCCAGTTTTTTCTTTACCTTTAGAGATTTATTTACATACATACATATATTTATACATACATACATACATATATATATATATATATATATATATATATATATATATATATATATATATATATATATATTAGGTTGGTGCAAAAATAATTTCGTTTTCTAACATATGTTACTATGTGAGAAAACGAAATTATTTTTGCACCAACCTAATATATATGTATATTTATATATATATATATATATATGTGTGTGTGTGTGTGTATACTCATGTCTATATATATATATATATATATATATATATATATATATATATATATATATATATATATATATATATATATACATATGTATATATGCATGACAGATAGATATGTTTTATTGGAAATAAATATATAATACATTAAATATTTATATATTATGCTATATATTTAAACTCAATGCCCCATACCTATCTATCTATCTATCTATCTATCTACATATATATGTGCAAAAATAATGTCGTTTTCTCACATATGTTACTATGTGAGAAAACGACATTATTTTTGCACTTTGTTTATATATATATATATATATATATATATATATATATATATAAAATTGCTGCTTTGAAACACCTCCACCGATTTTTCTCTTTCTATCATGTCTGCTCTGAAATTGTAACGTAAAAAATGACATCATTTTATATGAAATGGATTAAATTGACAAATACTTTAATATAAATTTTTATTTCTCTGATTTTTTATTAAACCAGAAGTCCTCTGTGGCTGAACGGTCATAGCACGTCAGACTAAATGACGGTTCCGTAAATATATTTCGATTCCTATTAGAGAACGCAAAATGTCTACGAAAATTCAAGGCGGTAAATGTAATTAATACTGTTTACTAATATAAAAACAGCATTTACTGAAATAAGTGTATCCATAAAAATACGTATAAACAGAAAATATATTAAAATACTTGTCGGATTTGATCCATTTATTATATATATATATATATATATATATATATATATATATATATATATATATATAAGTGAACATTCAAGTCAAGTCTTAGAGGCAACAATCTGTTTCATGCTAGACGCAATCGTCAGGTCACGTGTACTGTTATGTTTTTCGGCTATTTATATATACGGGCCAGTGGTGCATTGTGGTTAGTCTATTTTGGCGGTTATTTTGCTGGAAGTCGTTTATTTGTTTATCTATTTATTTATTTGAGTTAATTATTTTGCGTGGCATCATTTATTTTTTTAATTTTTATTGTTTTTTTTTTATTTTAATTGGTGTTTTCATTAACGAAATAAAAATTTGTTTATATCGCTTATTTAATATTTTGTTTTGTTTTGGGATGATAAAGCTATTTATTCAATTTTGGGGTTGATTGTTGTAGTTTGTTCTAACTATTGTTTAGGATGGAGCAGTTTTTAATTTGTTTATTACTGCATGTATTTATTTGCATTGATTATCTTGATTCGTTTTTTCTAACGGTTAGTTGATCGGAATCGATTTGTTTGTATTTAGAGACGCTCTATCTCTGATATTAAGCGATTTATCCCTTAAATATAGAACACCTTATGACTATATTTCTTGATATTTCTTCATATAAGCAGGTGCGGAAGTTTAAATATCTGATCTGTGTTTTGACAGAGGAGGGTAAGTGGGACAGTGAGATATCCGCCTCGTCTAATCGTGTATCACGCATCGCATAATTTGACTGACTTTGATTGTCTGTCCTTCTGTTTTGGTCTATGTTTACGGGTTTCACTTTCTCAAGGCAATTTTGACATTGATCTTAGAAAGCGGTTGTATACAAATGATAATCAGTCTATCTATATATATATATATATATATCTATATATCTATATATCTATCTATCAATATATATATATATATATATATATATATATATATATATATATATATATATATATATATATATATATATAAGATAATCTTAAGGAGCAAGGCAAACCTACCTAGGTTTAACCTAAACGTATCTTCAGGAGCAGGCAGTACCCTGAAGATCCGTTTAGGTGAAACCTAGGTAGGTTTGCCTGGCTTCTTAGGATTATCTTATCCTAGGTTTGCTTTACTTAGTGTACTTCACATAATTGTCTTTTTACTCGTTTTTTTTTTTTCTTTGGATTTGGTGCTTAAACACTTGACGATTGTTTTCGCCTTGTGTTTTTGTTGTTAGTTCTTTCTTTTTTTCTTACCCATTTTTCCTCGGGTACCGATTTATTTTGTACTGCAGGTTGAGCTATGCGAGGTTTTTCTAAACGTGTACCGCCATTCCGGGTTAATAAACAATCAGAAAAAGAAAAATATATATTAAAGTATTTGTCAATTTAATCAATTTCCTATAAAATGATGTCATTTTTTTACGTTACAATTTCAGAGCAGACATGATAGAACGATGTGGAAATCTCTATTTGCCTAAAATACGGGTAGGAAAATTATGGAAAATTAAGCATAATATTTTTTTTTTAAATCTAGATTACAACCAAAAACGTTTGCAGTTTCTTTCTTCTTTTTAATATACACACTTTTCTCTCGTTGGAACTACTATAACCTCTTCCTTGTATATATATATATATATATATATATATATATATATATATATATATATATATATATATATATATATATATATATATATATATATATATATATATATATATATATATAGATAGATAGATAGATAGATAGATAGATCGATAAAAGTGAACAGTGAAGTTAACACTTAGAGGCGACAGGCATGAAACAGCATGTCGCCTGTAAGTATTGACTTCAATGTTCACTTTCATACTTCCACTCGCTCTATCTCTGATATTTAGCACTCCATCACATAAGTATAGCACATCTTAAGAGTGTATATATATATATATATATATATATATATATATATATATATATATATATATATATATATATATATATAATACGTTGCAAACGCACCCATGAATTGTCGATTTTTGTATTTTTACCAAGACAAGCAATAGATTTCGTTTATTAAACAGGGTATTAATACAGTTATACATATGTACATTATATTCATCAAAAAATGATTTACTAACGATAACTATCCAAACTTCCATAAAGAATAAAGGTCATCTCGATAAGAAGGGCGATGAGTTTAAATTGAATCTCTTCCAGTACCCTAGTCATAGTCCTTACCTTAACCCAATCTAAAACCTTTGGGCGATAATGGAAAAGCGTGCCTGTAATAGGATATTTTTTTGTGTGTGAATTAAAGAAATGCTGGAGAAATCTGGTGAAGGACATTGACTTACTAAAGAATTTAGTCTATAGCCTGCCACGAAGCATTAAGGCCGTTATTAAAGCAAAATGTTACCCAACAAAATACGAAATCATTTTTTGACTTGTATAATGGACATATATTCAGCGGTATTTATACCCTGTAGTAATAAACGAATTCTATTACTCGCTTGTCTTTGTAAAATTACAAAAATGAACTTTCCATTGGTGCGCACATTTTTAACCTAGTTTGTTTGTGTGTGTGTATATATATATATATATATATATATATATATATATATATATATATATATATATATATATATATATATATATATAATTCTGAGATTTCCACTAAAATAGCCATATATTGTCCGATCGAAACACATTTTGGGGAGAAGTGCAAACAGCTTAGGGGATAAAAATTCGTGCAGTAGGTTTTACTAGGGTGTGTAGTTAATACAATAAATTTTAATCTTTTTTGAAGGAAAATTATGTTTTATTATTTGACATGAAATATATCCCCACTATTTTAAAAACAATTTCATCAAAAATACTAAATACTGTGAGGATTTCAATTTTAGTTTTTAAGCCATTTTGCAACATTGATCTTAGAAAGTGTCTGTATACAGATGACAGCTTAAATATTTCTTAAAAAGCATAGTGCCAAGCATTGCGTCCGTGTGAAAATCTCGATCTGAGAAGGCTATTTAAATACAGGACGCCAGTATATTTTTATGTCAAAGTTTTGGTTCCGTAGCAACTTGTGGTGTTGGGTGAAACTACCTCTTGCGCATACTATTCTATATTCCTTCTCTCCTTAACTAAATTTGTTATAACTGATCCATACACCTATGGAGTTGAAGTATTTTTTTTTTATTTACTAAGAGAACATCATGAATTTTCATGATGTATTCATGGTAGGTGCCATCATTTTTTTTTTTTTTTCATTCAAATTCCAGATCATAGTTTCTGTTTGGAAAAGTTTATCTTGAGAACTATTGTTGAATTCTATCTCTCTCTCTCTCTCTCTCTCTCTCTCTCTCTCTCTCTCTCTCTCTCTCTCTCTCTCTATCGTCTTCTCCCTGTCGGGGATCACTAAATGTTTTCAGTTCTTTGATGAAAACACAGAACATTTTAACTTATCTGTTTTTATTGATGTCGAAATGTACTAACCATTCTGTGGGGGTCCCCCTTACTTGGAAGATGTTTTCAGACGTGAAACAGAAGACGGTTACATCGGTTGACGGTCAAGAAACAACTGGTTGAAAAACCCTTCTCTATCTATCATTCCTATGCTAGCTCAGCCAATGAAAATCGACTTCCTTATTATGTCTTACATCTGACCCCGGAGATCAATCTCCGGATGTCGGAGATGAGATACATTTGTACTTAAAAGTAATAGTCTGCTAAAATATTATTTAACGCTATTTCTCTGAACACTTGTTAGTGAAATTTTATCCTAATCAGAAGGATGTTTATTTGACATGGATTTTTCACCTGCTTGCTTTTTTTGTTTGTTTTGATTTTTTTGGTAGTATTATTTATTTTGCGAATTCATTTTTGACTGCATTACCGAGATAAGTAATTATATTTGTCACACGATTATTTATTACAATTAGTCCCATCATCTTGCTTGTTTTAAGCGCAGACTTTTAGGGTTTTCACCCTCCCTCTTTCTCCTTGTTGCCTGTTAAAATACGTTTCTCGCAGTAGTTTCTTCTTTTTCTTTCATTCATGTGAGTAGATTTTTATTCTTATATTCATGTTGGAGGATTCTCGCATTACAAAAAACTATTCAATTATTTAATTATTGTGTGGTTGGCTCATTTTTCTAGTTATTATTTTTTTTTTTTACTATGAACCTTGTTCTATTACATGTGCTTGGCTGACTCAGTGATTTCGTCTACGCAGCTAAATATATTTAATTAACGTTTTCGAGCGTGATAAGAAAAGAAGAAGAAGAAGAAAGAGAGAGAGAAAGAAAGAAAGAGAGATGGAAAGAAAGAAAGAAAGAGAAAGAAAGAGAGAGAGAAAGAAAGAGAGAAAGAAAGAAAGGGAGAAAGAGAGAAAGAAAGAAAAAAGAGAAAGAAAGAAAGAAATAGAGAGAGAGAGAAAGAAAGAAAAAAGAGAAAGAAAGAAAGAAATAGAGAGAGAGAGAGAGAGAGAAAGAAAGAAAAAAGAAAGAAAGAGATAATTAAAGAAAGAGAGAAACAAATAAAGAGAGAAAGAAAGAAAGAAAGAAAGAGAGAGAAAGAAAGAAAGAAAGAAAGAGAGAAAGAAAGAAAGTAAGAGAGAAAGAGGGAGAGAAAGAGGGAGAGAAAGAGGAGTTAGTAGAAAGAGAAGTAGAAGGAACAAAATAAATTTATATGAAAGAAAAATATAAGCTGAAAGCAGTAAATCGTAAGTATTTAGGGAAAAGAAAGAGAAATGAAAAACTTAGAGAAATGAAAAAAAAAGTGACATTATTTAGCGGTCGCGTGAAAATGAAAAGCGAGAAATAATTAAGGCGAGAAGAAGTTGAAATAATTAAGGCAATAAGAAGCTATCACGAAAAGACATACTGAGCGATGTTATTTTTTTTGACAAAGAAAAGTGGTGAAGATTTTGTTTTCGTTTACAAAAAGAAAAAGTATATTTTTTTCTCTCGCAGAAGATCGGATCTGTCGAATTAATTTATGTCACGAACCGGCGAATAAAAGATAGCCATCTGCCCATGGCAATAATGAAAATT
This sequence comes from Acanthosepion lycidas, assembly GCA_963932145.1. Taxonomy (NCBI): domain Eukaryota; kingdom Metazoa; phylum Mollusca; class Cephalopoda; order Sepiida; family Sepiidae; genus Acanthosepion; species Acanthosepion lycidas. The sequence goes on from OZ010601.1 coordinate 72,947,532, forward strand.
TCAAATTGGTCAAGTGGCCTACAAAACAGGTGGCTAAGAGATAATGGTAATCAGGTCACGCACTGACCGAGAAAGACATCAGCTGAAGACCACCGCCAAAGAAAAAAAGAAAGGAAGGGAAAAGAAAAAGGAAAAGAATAAACCATTAACTATCCTTCGGTGATATAATTTGGTTTTGGGAAAAACATCTGTTTTATTGTCCAGACCTGAACATGAAAAAAGTTTGATACCAGGATAGATAATTGGCGACAGAATGCGAATACGTCCAGTTAACCACACACTTGACGCTGGCGGAAATCTCGATTGATAAAGTCCAGGTGACATTCGGTTAAGATAGAGATTAAAGACCACACTACAAGTCGTAAGGTTTTGTTGTTGGGAAGAGTAATAAAAGAAAAAAAAGAAGATATATTTTTTTTTCTTTTTTGAGCGATAATTGTAAACACCCGCGCTGCCGAGCAACATTGGCTGAGTGGTGGCGTGAGCGGTGGGCGAAGGTAAACATGTAAGAGAGAGGGAGGCCTGTTGACGCCTCTGAGGGGATTGGTGTGAGATACCACTGTGAGAGAGAAGGGGAACCTGTTGACGCCCTCTGAGGGGATTGGTGTGAGAAAGGAAGAATTTGGCAGGACGATACCCTTAAGAACCCCTCAAAAGCAAAAAAGTAATGGAATTCTAAAAATGGAAAGTGATAAATTTTCCTGTCCGAAAACAAAGAAAATCCTTGTTGTGGATTTAGAATTATCGAGGACCCCCAAACCGCGACAAGCCCACACCCGGTTTTGTTCGGCGTCCATATGAGCAGAGTCGCAGTGAGTTAGAGTGGCAGTTGGGGTTAGTCAGAGAGAGAAGTTAATTGCAGTTGAGACTGTTGAGCTCTGAGACCAGCCATACAGGAAGTTGATGAAGATTCACGCATGCCGACTACAACTTGTAACCAAAAACAATTTATTTTTGAAGAACGACTTAGACTCACACAACCAAAACAAGTTTTACGAATATCGCCTGAACATACACACAAAAAAAAAACAGTTTCTTAAAAAAAAACAACTTAAGATGTTATGACTCGCCTAACAACACAAAGTGTCACGAATCCATATTAGCGGTTTCGGAGAAAGACGCAGTCCTGTATTCAACAACCAGATATAAAAAAAATATTTGTTATTCTTTTTTTAACACATTTAAACTTTTCGAGTTGTTACTTTATTTTCTTTTACATATACTTTTGGGGTGTTACCTTTGCTCGGACTCGGCTTGCATTGCGGCCCGGCGACTGATTGGTTTCGTCTACCTAAGATCAAATCACAACGTGGGTAGGTTAGCTAGAAATCGAAGCAGTTACTTCGGTAACCAGACGTTGGAGGCGAGCTGGGAACGACAAAGCTGATACCGAATCTAACCAGATTCCCGTCCGAATCAGCAAAGAGTTAGAACGTCACATTTGGTGCCGCGACCAATACCAAGTCACATTGGTCGTCACAGGATAGCACGGCGGTGGGCGCGAAGAGAGGCCGGGGTGACGTCACAAAAACGTAAAGAAGTATTGGAGAGAGAAAGAAACATGGAAGTACTGGAGAAAGAAAGAAACGAAAGAAACGAAAGAACGAAATAAAATAAAGAAAGAAAGAACAAAAGAGAGAATGAAAGGATACAAATAAAAGAAAGCAAGAAACAAGCAAACAAAATGAAAGAAGTTATAATTCAAAAAGGTCAGAAAAAATGAAAATTGGAAAATAAAATAAATTAAGAGAGAAGAGAAATAAATTCAAAAAATGAAAAAAAGAAAGAAAACGAAAGAAACACAAAAACGAGAAGTAAAAGTGGAAAATGAAAAAAAAAGAAAGTGAATGTAAAAAAGAAAGCAAAAGAAAGAAAAACACTCAAAGAACGAAATAAAGTAATGAAGAAGCAACTGGAAGAATGTAAGAAAGCAATAAGCTTTAAATAAGACAAATAATGAAGAAGTGCGCGAAAGAAGGAAGAAAAAACAAAAAAACAAAACGAAAACTAAAATAAAAGAAAGAAAAATTAAATATTAGGTTGTTGCAAAAATAATGACGTAATAATGTCGTTTTTGACGTATTTTTTAACGTCAAAAAACGACATTATTACGTCATTATTTTTGCACCCACCTAATATTTACAATAAAAAAATAAGAGAAGAATACTAAAAAAAAATCAATTATTATTGCTAATTATTGCGCAGTTATACGTAGAAATTTGAATGGATTTATTACGTGACCAACAATATATATTCAGAATGCTCTTTAAACTTTACGGAAATGATTCTTTTCATCTTGTCAACTGCAAAAACTGAAGATAAACTCTAATCCGATGGGGAAATATCTTCTAAATATGATAGGATGTAAGAAATAACTGTCTGTTGTTTTTTCTTCCAAAATCCAAATAAAGAATTAAGAAAACGGAAAATTTGGCGAGCGATAAATAAAAGAATGCTGAATATGTTACACTATAATTGGGAAGAAGTATTTTCCATCTATAAATATTAATGGCAATTGTAATGTTAGCCGTTTCCTTATAAGAACACATTTGGTATTGATTGATCGGTAACCAATATTGGAATTGGTTAAAATTTATAAAATCTTTCTATTAACGCAACATTCCAGGAAAATACGTATCTCAAGTCCACTGGCTGTTATCGCTCTTTCATAACATCTTGTTTTGCAGTATAGGAATAAAGTGTCGCTGTCGACACTTGAATTTGAACAGAGATCGCCAGTGACAAACACAGTCGATCCCATTATTAAATTAAGTGGATTACGTGACATAGAGGAAGCGTATATATGGGAAGTCTAGAGGATCTCTATTTCTAGTCTATCCTCTATTACCATACGGACTACTATTCTCTACTCTATTCACTATATACTATTTCTCTATTAGGATCACAATACGGATTACTATTCGAGCGAGTATTAACGACCAAGTATTGTTAGTGTGTGTGCTATTCGAAAGCGTCTGGGACCAGTATTGTTCAACGGCGTTACTATAGTTTGTATCTGCGATTACAAAGTCTCTACTACAACAAGCAATGAGTATTCGTTGACATTACAAAAGGCTTTAAATAAGGCACTATTCGATGGTTACTTTTCGAGCGAGTATTATCAAGCAAGTACTATTAGCGCGAATGTTTTTCGAAGGCATCTCACACCAGCATTGTTCAACGGCGTTGCTATAGTTTTATCTGCAATTACAAAGTCTCTACTACAATAAGCATTACGAAAGTGACAACGAGTATTCGTTGACATCACAAAAGTGGAAACGAATGTTCGTTGTCATTACAAAATATTTGAAACAGTTTGTAACGGGGACATTTCGATTATAATTATTTTGTCTTTGAGTTAAATGTGATTTCTATTTTACTTGTTGCTATCGTTCAATGTCCTCAAGTGATAATACAGGTTAGTGGTACAGTTCTTTGCTTGTGTTATTTTAGCACAAGTCTTCAAGGTTCCAAGAAGGATGGTCTTCACCAATGTCTACAGGCTTCACTCTCTTAAAACCATTTATAACCACTGATCTTAGAAAGCGACTGTACGCAGATGACAGTTTTGATATTTCTTAAAACGCTTGGCGCCATGAATGACGTCCATGTGAAAATCTCGATCTGACGAAGTTATATAATTACAGGAGTTCAGTTTTCAGGTTACTATTTTGGTTTTGTAGTAATTTGTGGTATTGGGCGAAACTATCTTTTAGCGCAGCATATTCTATATTTAATTTCCTTCTCTCCTTAACTAAATTTGTTATAAGTGATCCATACACCGACGTATTTGAAGCGTTTGGTATTTACTAAATGAAAGAGTTACTGAATGAGGAATAACCAAAAAGAAGACTAGAAATGAAAACGACTCGCTAGCCCCGAGAAATAGGTAAACCACTGCTAGTGGTGTATTACTTAAACAGCATGTTACTTCTACTTACAATCGGGTCCAACGTATTTATGAGGATTCGGACATACGCATTAGTGTTCATATGCACGGTATAAGTCAACATCCTGAATCTTTATGATGGATACAGTGTAGATGCGATCAGTCCTTTCATTCCTATTCCAGATCATTGCCTCTGTTTATCTTGGGCCCTATTTCTTGGAACCCGTACCATTGAGATTTTATCCAATCTACATTTTTCTTATGGCCGTTGGGTCGCTGAAGTCGTGTTTTTAATGGACACAAATTTGAACATAATAATAAATAATAAATATGCGCATTTGAGGTCAGGCAGTAGCAAACTGCTTTATTAACGATTCCCCGTTGTTATTATATACGAAAAAGCCATTTCTGTTCCGCCCCCTGACAGAATGGGAGTCGGGCAGTTCCAATGCTTCCCGCTTGAGCTGCCAGGCGCGCGTCTCGAGGCCAATAGTTGGCATGAGAAAAATTCGCATGGAAAAACTGATCTATTAGCTAGATATTGTCCCAAGTATCACCTACCTCCCCACCGAACCATTTCTAAGCGTGGTGTTTATTTTCATCGTTCATTTCCTTGCAAATTGACTGCGGACATTTGCACAGTTTATCTTTTGACAACTATATGTTATTCTTTCAGTTAATGAAGGGTCAATTCTCCTCAAACTTGTCTATCTTGTCAAAGAATTGTTTCAGATATATATGTATCTACCGCAGGATATTAAATACTAGTATATATGCTGTAGGTTTCATTTTTGTTTGCTTTTTATTTTCTTACTTTTTTCTAGTTTATTCCTTTCATTTCGTATATGTTTCTTTCTTTTTACTTTTCTTTTTTTCTTTCTTAATTAATCTCTATCTACAAAAGGCTGGGTGTGTGTGTGTGTGTGTAACGAATGCAATTTTCGACGGATTTACACCAAAATTTACATGCACATGCTCCAAGTTAGCGGAAAGGCCAACACTGATTTTGCATTTCTCGACTACCATCGATAGTGGAAATAATCGATTTTTTCATGGTTCTACGGCAGTTTTCATGTAGTTTGCGGCCATTTTCTACTGGCCAGAGTGAGAGCCTAGAGCTGGTTGCCACGAATAGGCAGGAAGATTATATTGGCCAGCGTGAGAGCCAACAGCTGACTAACACAAATGTTAAATAGCATGCTAGCATACAAAAAATCGATATCTGCATTCTTCACAAGTGGGAAAAATTTAAATCTGCATGCCACTTTACTCCAATTGGCACATTCGCTTGCTTAAACTCAACGTTGATTCTGATTCCGCAGAACTTGGGTTGGGTGTGAAAAAGTATTTCTTGTTAACATTCTTTTTTCATTCGTTTTTTTTTTTTTTTTTTTCAGTTACGAGTCCTTTTTTTTAAAGCTGATCGTTTTGTGTTCATTTTGTTTAGTTCTTTTTTTCGTAACAGATTTAATGTTTAGTATAGAGCTTAGAATAAAATCGCAGTGTGAGATAGGCAAGAAGTAAGGCATGTAGCAACATCAGCACGGCAAAGGGCACTCCTTTAAAGGCAAGGAAGGGCAAAAATATTTTAAGTCAAGTGATAGCGATTGCTGTATGAGTTGTACGATTTTTGAATCAAGCACGGGCAACGCCGGGTCATGCTGCTAGTTGTTTTATATGTCTATCATTCTTCACTGGACTGAATATTGTTGTCACCGTGGAGTAATGGATAGCTGCTCGGATTGATGAATCGGACAACCGAGATAGAATTCCAGTCGAATCCGTTTCATTCACTTCCGCGCTAATAATCTTGGGAAAGGTACGAATCCTCTTCTTCACCCCGGGTTCTATAGCCTTGGTTGGCAACTGGTCAACCGCAGAAAGAAATGGCAACCTACTCAAAAAAATAATACTGTCTCGTCATTCATTTACTGAAAGTTACATGATCGCCTAAGCGTGTATCACACCATATCTGGTCTCGTGCGTCTGGTATATATCTATAGATTCTTGACAAAATCCAAATAAGAATCCCCTTGTTATCGGTGGTAACACTTGTTAGTATCCCAAATATGGGCAAATAGATAACCCCTAAACTGGAAGCCAAAAAATGTGAAATTATAAAATTAGGTTTTCATAGTAAAAATACCAGCAATACATTTCTGTAGAAAAACAAATTGCCAAATTAAATTTAAATAAAATTACTAATTTAAAACTAATTTATAATTAAAATTACTAATTCTCTCTCAAAAAAAAAAAAACAAAACAATACGGCATTAAATGAACCACAAGGATTTCGTATGCCATTAAACAAACAATCATTCTGTCAATCGTACTGTCATATAGGAAGAAAATGGTAGCTGCCGACACCGAGGCTCAAGAATGACATTTAGTCTCATGATTGTATTTACCGACAGATGTATAAATAGGGGGGGGGAGGCTACTGACGATAGTTGACTGTTGGTCGAATTACTAGTTGATTACTAGTTGATTATTGAGTGACTATTGGACGTTAAGCAGAACCTCGCTACTGAATTTGTTAATAATCTTGCTCTTACTTCTTTTGTTTGTGTTACGTATTTATTTGTCGTTGTAATTATTGGTTTGGTGCATAATTATCAGGCGTTTGGTAGGCAAGTTATTTGTTAATAAAAATTGCTGTTTTGTTTCACTTTTTTAGTAAAAATATTTTATTTTCAGGTTAGAAAAATGCGTGTCGATAATCTTACGCTCCGGAAAAATCATTTAAAAATGTTAATGTTGAATTGTTATGTTTCTTTTTTTCATAATAAAAATTGTTAATAAACGCCTGATAATTATGCACCAGCCAATATATATTCTTTTATTTAATACTGAAGACTTGAGATGTACTTTATTATTAACAGTCTCCTATACGGGTCACAGAACTCGTGTAAGAACACGTATCGTTACTTACATTCAACACCCTAAACATGTTGCTTTGTCATAGAACTTCTTTAATTCATTTTGTGTTATTTTGTTTCATTCAGTTTTGTTTATTTAATATGGTTCCTTTATTTTTTAAAACTTATCTTTTTTATTTGCCGTGCTTGTTTTCCATCTTCTAAATGTTTTCGCATGGAGTCGACATACTTTTAAAATTCTTCAGTTTTTTTTGTTTTTGTTTTTGTTTTTGTTTTCACTTTAGAAAGATTGTCAAGTCTATTACGGAACTCCACTATTTTTTTTTCTTTCGAATATTGCCCGATATTTAGATGTAGATATCGTTTTTAATTTCTTTCTCACATTCTGTGGATTTTTTTCCTTTGTGTCGGACGTGATTTGTTCACAGGCTTTGCTCAAGGCAGTATTTTTATAGGCCAGAGTTATTCAATTGTCCAGCATCTTTCACACGAGCTCACGTTATTAGACACATATGTGTCTGCACCTCGACTGCAATAATCATATTAAAATCTCCGAAACTTTTAACTCATAAGTCAAGAGTAAAAATAGTTTATATATATATATATATATATATATATATATATATATATATATATATATATATGTGTGTGTGTGTGTGTGCGTGCGTGCGTATATATATATATATATGTATATATATATATATACATATATATGTAGTACTATATTTTCTAGAAATAAAAGATATATATATATATAATTCTGTGCGCATATTATTCCTTATATATGCATTTACACATGAGTTTATCTGACATGATTTAATCATATATATATATATATATATATATATATATATATATATATGCGTGTGTGTATGTAGTACTATATTTTCTAGAAATATAAGATATATATATACATATATAATTCTGCGTGTATATTATTCATTGTATATGTCCTTATACATGAGTTTATCTGACATGATTTACTGATATATATATATATATATATATATATATATATATATATATATATATATATATTTATATGTATATATATATAATTCTGTGTGTATATTATTCATTTTATATGTCTTTACACATGAGTTTATCTGATATGATTTACTCATATATTATATATATATATATATATATATGAGTGAATATTGAATTCAATACTCAGGGCGAGAGAGTGTTTAATGCTAAACGCAATCGTCAGGATTGACGATTCCATTTAGCATGATATATTTACATACTCTCTATCTCCGATATTGAGCAATTTATTCCATAAATATAACGTGCCTTGAAACTATCTTTCTTCATGTATACAGTGGGGTTGAATAAGCGATCGTTCAGCAAAGAAATACTTGTTATTTTCACGTATACCGAATGAAAACCTCGAATAAAAATGTTACGCATGTATTTTGCGGTATAGAAACAGAAATTTAGAAATACGTCGATAGGTGATAGTTGTGTACATTTTTATATTTCGAATAGTGGAAAAAGTGTTCGTACAGTATCAATTTTTGCATTATAATACGGTAGATTTTGGTGGTACCTCAAAGTAGAAGATTCTATACTGTTCTCGAATATTCTCAGTTACACTATTGCAACATCCAGTTCAAAATTGGATCATTCTGCAGTCACTGTTCACTGATAACAGTTCTAATAATTTCTAGACGTAAGGAAATGACTTGTGCTCAAAAAGAGCTAATTATTAAGCTATGGAACAATGGACAAAGTTACAGAAACATCTCCAGTGACACGAATATACTTATTTCAACAGTTGGTTCATTTATTGTAAGATTTAAAAGACGTAATACTGTTGAGAACAAAGGCAAACCCGGTGCTCCCAGGAAGATCTCTCCCAGATTACGAAGGAAGTTGAAGCGACAAATCCAAAATAACCCAATGGCCATCAGACATGTCCTTCAGAATGATCTGAATTTGTCAGGAGTTAACGTAACTAAGCAATCGATTAGTAATGAACTACGAAGAGACAGTATAAAGTCGCGCTCCACAAGAGAGACACCACTCCTTCTGAAACGCCATAGAGATGCCAGGTTGAAATTAGCGACAGAGCATAAAGATAAGGAAAATTCGTATTGGGAAAGAGTTCTTTGGACAGATGAGAGTAAAATTGACTTATTCGGTCACAATTCCCTGAATCAGGGATGGGGGAAAGACGGCGAAGCATACGTCCGCAAGGACCCTATCTGAACTGTCAAATTTGGTGGAGGTAGTATCATGATTTGGGTTTGCTTTTTAATGCGAGGTGTTGGCAAACTAGCAATTATAGACGGTAGAATGAATGCAGAAAAATATAAAAAAATCCTAAGCGAAAATTTATCGCTTTCTGTAGAGAATCCTTGTCTTCCTCCTGATTGAATCTTCCAGCAGGACAATGATCCCAAGCATACTGTTAAGAGTACGAAGAATTGGCTTTGCTAATAACAACGTTAACATCTTACAATGGCCCAGTCAGTCACTGGATTTGAATCCAACAGAGAATTTATGGCGGTTTTGAAAAATAAGATCCATGATAGAGGTCCAACAAATATCAAAAACATGAAGACTCAGGAAGAATGGGACAAAATACCGACTAAACTATGCGAATCGTTAACTAAAGACTACAGGAAGAGATTGGTTGCTGTTGAAGTCAATAAAGGCTTTGCTACAAAATATTAAATGAAGAAAACATGCCTTTGTTCTGCTGTAGAATGCAATCTGATACAGTAGATATATTCCTGTTTTGTTCATCTAATATGTTACAAATAAAAATATTTAATATTTTCATGTGTACGATTACTTATTCAACACCACTGTATATATATATATATATATATATATATATATATATATATATATATATATATATATATATATATATATAACACACTATATACGGACACACACACACACACAGATACATACATACATATATATATATATATATATATATATATATATATATGTAAGTATGAATGCACTGGGGAAATTTCATGACACAGTGGAAAATGTTTACTAGTGACGCGTTTCGTCCTTCAGGACTTCGTCGGATTAATTTTGTTATGTTGGTAGGACTAGACATCCGCACGACAGAAGGCTGCTGGGAATTTTTTCTTTCCGTCGATTTCGCTTAAAAACTATTTTTTTTTTACGTTCCCTTATTTTGGTAAGTAGGAATTTGATATTAGAATATATATATATATATATATATATATATATATATATATATATATATATACATATATATATATATATATATATATATATATATATGTAAAAATACACACAAATATATATATATATAAATACATACATATATACGTGAATAAATTCACACATATATATATATATATATATGTAAAAACACAGACACGCATATATATATAGATAGATATATAAATACATACATATATGTGTGTATTTATACATATATATGTGTGTGTGTATTCATACATATATATATATATATATATATATGTATATATGCATATATATATATATATATGCATGAATACACACATACATATACATATGTATAAATACACACACAGACATATATATATATATATATATATATATATATATGTGTGTGTGTGTGTGTGTGTGTTTGTATTCATATACATATATGGTGTAATGTGTAAATTATCATCAATTTATATGTATATATATATATATATATATATATATATATATATATATAAATGCATACATATATATATGTATGAATACACACACATGTATAAATATAAATACACATATATATATATATATGTGTGTGTATGTATACATATATATATGTATATATATTATGTATGTACATATATATGTACATAGATATATTCATGCATGTATATACACACACGCAAACACCCATATATAAATATATATGTTTGTTTGTCATGGTGTAATGTGTAAATTATCATCATTTTATACTTTTAATTTCGCGCATGAGCTTTTTTTTTTTTTTTGTCAGATGCGCTGTATAATAGCATCATTTGCGACGTGTCTGTGACAAAAAGTACACCTGGATGCAATTCGCTCAGCCAGAAATATGGAATCAGCGTTCTGAAATCTTTGGTCATCGCGCCGTAAGCTCCAGTACTAACATTTAAGATTTTGGGGTGCCAATCTAAGGAGAGTGCAAAGTACTCAGAAAGAGTTTTATACGTATAACGGCGATTACGATGGTACTCCATCTCGAAAAACGCACTCCGTTTTGATGAGAAAATAACTCTTGAATATATTCCTGAGGGCTTCAGATTTGAAGAGCTAGTACTGCCCTGGGTCAGGGGTGTGGCTTCTGCAAGATCTTTATCTGGCAACAGGACATTGCACGATGCCACACAAGCAGGACTTCCCAGTTATAGCTGTCAGACAAATTCTGCGATCACATCATCCCTAAATCTGACCACCTAACTCCCCAGACTGAAGCTATTAATTATTGTGTGTGGGCCACAGTTCAGCGAGTAACCAACAAAACTCCTTGCGACGTCAAACATGAACAGAAGTTAAATATTATGGCAGCATTCACCAACAAGGAGACTGTACAGAAGAGATGAAAGAGATTCCGAAGTTTTCTAGAAGTCGTAGTTGGAGCCAATGGCGCTTTTATTGAATAAATTTATTCTTTAGTATTTCAAAATAGTTTTAGTAATTTTGGTAAATACATCTGTTGAAATGAGATGTCAGTGTGATTTTCATATTTTCGTAATTTACACGATAATTTATCCATGGAACACACACACAAATATATATATATATGTGTGTGTGTTTGTGTGTATATATATATATATATATATATATATATATATATATATATATATATATATATATATATGTATGTATGTATCCGCAAGAAAACTAGAATAAAAACCAAGTAGGAGACAGATCTTAATCTATCATGTTTCATTTTTTTTTTTTTTTAATCTCTGATGAATATTTAATAGAGTGAAACATTATATTAGGATCTTTTTCCTACGTGTTCTTTATCCTATCATATATATCTATGTATATTATGAGATAATGATATATAATTATACATATAGATAATGGAATAGTAAGAAAAATCGAAAAAACGCGATTCTTCCTCTAGGTCTTCTTCAGAACAGGTTTGTTAACGTTGTAATGACTACACATGTGCAGGAACCACAGAGGTTAGTAGTTTCAAAATTTTGAAAAAAAAAAAATTTAAATATATTTTTGCAATCTAGCCAATCTATATTCTTTTCCTGAGGTTCACTCTGACTCGGAGACTTAGCACCTGTTAGGGTCCCAGCTATGGGAATATCGTGATTACCCGCCAAACAAAAACCCAGTATAGCGATATGTTGTAGGAGCCTGGACATAAATTTCCTCTGGCTGAACTAGTGATTAAAGCACTTTCCAGACAGGTTTACTCACTAGTTAATCCACCCAGAGTAATTTTATTTTCATATATATATATATATATATATATATATATATATATATACATACACTGCGTGCCAAATTATTATCGAAATACCTTTTTTCTAATATTTCAAAAACCGTTCAATCAATTCACACGAAATTTTCACACAATGTTGTCAACACTGTCCTATGCAATCACTGGAATTTTCCTACTAATTCACGCAATGTAAACAAACTGGCGCCATATTTGTTATCAGCACGGTGATTTGAGCGTGCCAAATTATTAGAGAGTTTTAGTAAAATTCCAAGAATTTAGCAAACAAAACGTTTATTAATGTTGTACGTGAATGTTTATGATCAAAAGAAGCTAATAAATAAGATAATCAAACAAATAATAACAGATACAAACAAAGACACAGTTTTAAACAAATTAATATGGAAGGTGCTTTCCCTGTTTTGAAATTACTTGAAGAAGTCGACGATCCATAGAATTTGTTAATTATAGGATGTCATCTGCTGTAATGGTGCGAGATATGTCAAGAATTGCTTCCCATAACTCAGCGTTGCTCCTGAATTGTCGTCCGTTGGCGTACAGTCTTCGCTTCATGATGCTCTAAAGGTTTTCGATTGGGTTCAAATCCGGATAATTTGCTGGCCATTTCATTTTTCGAGGTCCATCGAAGCCTAACTGTTTAAAATATTCGGTAGTCTTGTGAGCAGCATGTGGAGGAGCATTATCTTGCATAAAAAAACAATAGCCCTTCTGAAGGCAACTCTTTGCCTTTTCATCCACGGTTCAAGTTGTTCCATCATAAACGCTATGTATGCATCAGCAGTCATTTTGACGCCATCTGGTACTCTCCATGAGCCCACTAATGTTTTTTCCAATAATACGACCCCAGATCAATATGCCTCCATTGCCTTGTTGGCGTCTCAAACGCTGATGGCGATTCTGTCCGTTCATTACCCAACCTTTGCACTATCTCTCTGGCCCATCAAGTGTTTCGTCTGTGAACAAAACTTTAGAGAAGTCAATCTTCATATTGTCCACGGCCCATTTCAAACAATTTTAAATGTGATTTCTCGTCAACGGAGGCTTCGATACAGGTTTGACTGTTGTTGCTATTTCCCTCAGATACCGACACCGAGTACTTTTAGACACAGTAGGATACCCAATGCGACTGAAAAGCTCTTGACTGGTAAGCCTAGGTTTCTTCGTGGCCTCTTGTTTAAGTCGTGACATGTGAGACGACGTGAAATAACCCTCTGCTTGCCTTTACCTGCCCTTTTGCGTACTTATGTAGGGTCGGCGGTGAACTTTTTCACTGTTTCATGACACCTCCCTATCATTTTAAAAATTTCTAGGGTAGATTTACCTTTTGAGAGTTCTGAGGTGACAGTTTTCTTTTCAGCATCACTTAAACTGCATTTACGGGCCATCTTTTCACTAAATTCTTACAATTTTCTAATAATTTGGCACGCGCAAATCACCGTGCTGATAATAAATATGGTGCCAGTTTGTTTACATTGCGCGGATAAGTACGGAAATTCCACTGTTTGCGCAGGTTAGTATTGCCAACATTGTGTGAAAATTTTGTGTGAATTGATTGGACGGTTTTTGAAATATTTGAAAAAAGTTATCTCGATAATAATTTGGCACGCAGTATATATATATATATATATATATATATATATATATATATAGAGAGAGAGAGAGAGAGAGATTGGGGAGAGAGTGGCCATGTACGTTATGTTTTTGTTCGACTATTTATATATACGGGTCAGTGATACATTGTGGGTCGTCTATTGCATTTTTATTTTTCTAACGGATATTTGGCTGTAAATTAATCCAGTGGTGGGAATAATTGTTGATCCGAATGCAGGCTTTGGGCTATTTATAGTGTTGTTAATTAACTTTTTTTTTTATTTCTGACTTTTTATTATTATTTTTATTTTATTTTATGACTGATTTTTTTATTGTTGGCTGCTATCACTATGTTTATCAGTGCATACTTGGTTGTTAATTTGTTTATTATTTACTTATTTATTTGGTCGGATTAATTTATTTTACTTTTTGTTTGTTTGTTTATTTTTCTTTTTGTATTCATTATCGTATTCTTGTTCGTTTTTCAGATTTTGATTTTTAAGTAATTTAGTAAAAATTTCTTTCTGCGTCTGCATTTTGAGATGAGTTCTGCTCGTTTATTTAGCTTTTCGTCTGGGAAGGTAATTATTGCTATTTCTTCGTCTTAGCAAAGTTTTTTTCTTTTTTTTAATTTTTGCGAATTGAGATTGTTTTCCTTATTTTCCATGTTATTTTTATTGCGAAAGGTTTTTTGCTGTTTTTTCTCAGATATTTTTAGAAAATATTTTATTGTTCGTGTATTTAGTATTTGTAAAGGATGTTTTGTGTCCTTAGTTACTTTATTTCCAGGGTACTTCAGTTACTCTTATGAATATTTTTTTTTGTTTTCAGCTAACTTTACAGTGGCTTCGCATAGTACATTGTTCTACAGGCAATTATCGGTTCAGGGACATGCGTTCTATGTTCTACAGTTACACGTGGATTACATTTGTGCTGGTTGCATTCTTCTTGTGGTTTTTACAATTTCAGTTATGGTCTTTGTGCAACTGTAACTGAGTGTTACTACGTTTTTGTTCAATATCTTGTAGAGACTGCTTGATGCGGAGAAGTGATTGTGTATGAGTTTAACTCTCCGAATCTACAGATCACCCAAAAGTTTAGTCCAATGTAGCTCCATTATTATGCAGTCGAAATTGATCGGAAGTTGTCAATTGTTGTGCTTGTACAAATTCAAAAGTAATCTTGAACGTACTGCTAAGCACTGTGGCTTTTGAAGAGATAATGTGATGAAAAGTTTATCGAGCCACCCTAGATGGGTATACACGAAAATGATTATCCGGTAATTATATATAGTAATTTTTAAGGGATTTCTTTATACAATGTTATTATATGACTATAAACGTTGTCTATATAGAGTATACATGCTCGAATTACTAAGGTAGAAAACAGTAAAATTAATAGCAATCGGCTTAGATTTGAGAGGACCTACCAAACAAAATTGTTCGCCAGACAGGTATCGAAACTGTATCCCTTTTTTCCATAGAATATAATTATGTCGAAAGCATGCCACTACAAATTCAGTCACGGAAACGAGCCTAACTGAACAAAGGTTGAAATACCTCTTTAGGGAAAAAGTTTCTCGTTTGGAATGATAGCTTTAGTTTTGTACCCGAGACAAAAAAATATGTAACTTTTAAAGTTTTTTTTTTTTTTTTTATCTAACATTATTACTTCCTAAATTATTAAATATATCAGTATATACCAGCTCTTAGTTTAGTACGTATATATATATATATATATATATATATATATATATATATATATATATATATATATATATAGCTGTGGGTAGAATAGCAGGACAGACTGGGTTCTATAGCCTTGGATGGCAACGGGTCTAGGAGAAGGACAACTCTGAATTCAAAACATGCGGCACTTGTGGCACTTACTGCATCAGGTCTCTGTATTCGGCCTTTCAAAATGTGTGGATGGTCCTCCACGAAACCTTTACCCCTATAATCAAATCTCAGGTGCCGTTGTCAGGCTGTAGGTTTCCTGGAAACTGATCTGCTTGACCCTCATACGTCGAATTCGACGGGAGAGTCGACTATATATATATATATATATATATATATATATATATATATATATACTTGACTCTCCTGTCGAAATTCGACGTATGAGGGCGAAAAGATCAGTTCCTAGAAAACCGACAGCCCGACAACCGCATATGAGATTTGATTAAAGTGGTGAATGTTTCGTCCAGGACAGGCCACACTTTTTGAAGGGCCGAATTCAGAGACCTGATGCACTAAGTGCCACAAGATCCCCAAACGACCCTCCGCAGGTTTTGAATTCAGATTTTTCCTTCTCCTAGACCAGGTGTCATTCAAGGCTATAGAACCCAGTCTGTCCTTACCCATAGCTAGAGGGAGAAGAAGATTCACACCTTTCCCAAGGGCAACGTAAGTGAATAGATTCGACTGGAATTCGAACTCGGCTCTCCGATTCCTCTATTTAATCCGCCATCCATTATACCACCGTGCCACCTCCATTATTATAAATTGTGAGATTAACGCCCCTTGATGATAATCTCAGGCAGCGGATTTTGAATTAACGTCCTTCTGACCATATTTATCGTCAGCGCGAGATTTGATAAAATTCACCTCTTTCTCAAAAATCGTCAACTGCAAACACTGAAGGTGACATTGAACTCCTCACATTTTATTTCATTTCTCATATTTTTACCTTTGTAAAATGGCCTATCAATACATTTGTTAATATTTCTTTGTTCAAATTCTCTTTTCTTTTTCCTGTAGAGATACACAAGTTCATCAAATATTTTGTCGGTCAAAACCGACACCAGGAGCAGATATAATCTCATCAAAAATCGCGAAACCATGAATAATATATATATATATATATATATATATATATATAAATTCTGAAAACTTCCATCAATTACGTACAGCTATTGCTTAATAACATTTTAATTACGCACCTCGGCGTCGGGTAATGGATAATAAGGTGAGTCTGGTTGATTGTTTTTACTGAGTAGTGTATTCAATCTTGACTGAGAGCGCCACACTAAAATCAATTTTAATTTATCCAATAACGTTTGAAATATCGTAAAATCAACAAACCGTACGCAACCCAACATTATTGTGTCTTCCATAATAAAATTTAACACGATGTATTTAATCAAACAACGAAGTTGTCGTATTAGCAGTGAAAACTTCTCATAAAGCTAAATTTATACTTTATTTCCCATACAAGGGTAAATCAGAAAGTAATTTTGAAATTAAGTAGTAAAAACAACAAGGAGACGCTGATGCGCGACACCACGCGTGCGCATGGGTGAGGTTAGCTACAAACGCACAGCATTCGGTCCTTCGGGCTAGTGACGGATCACAATGAGGTCAGATGTATGGACGCTCTCTACGTTGCACCATCTATGAGCAGAAGACATCACAATTTCGGAAATTCATCGCCAGATGTTTGCACAGTATGGAGCACGCGCCAGAAAATCAATGAAATGTGCATGTGTGGGTTGAACTCTTTAAAGCGGTAGTAACAAGAATAAGGATTCAAAGCGAATCTGATCGCCCATCTGCATCTCGCACGGTAGAATTCGTCCAGTGGGTGAATGATTTCCTCAAGTAAAGCCGTAAAAGTCAGGTTAGCACAAATGGCGGTAATTGTGCGTATCGGATACATATCTGCACGTGCTATAAGGCTTGGGATAATGTCATGTTTGTTCGCCAGAAAAAAAAAGCGGAAATGACGTAGGATGACGGTTAAGCTAGCCGCGAACAGCATTCCAGTCGGGTGGCAGAGAGCAACGATATCCGAAGTAGGGACGCTCCACTCAGCAAGTGAAGCATCGAGTAACGAAGCACCGTAGGGCGCTTTCTGTGGGAGTTACAATTGTGTAAATCCCTCTCCGGGTGTTGGCGTAATATGGAATTCGTACCATTAAATCATCAGTATATGTATGGGTGGGGTTTCAATAATAATTTAGCAGACATTTTTTAGAGCAAGTGTATCTTTGCTCGGACTTCCTGAGGTTGACCTTAGGGATCAGATACAAAACAAAATAAAGAAGTCGATTTTGATTGGCTTAACCAGACACTGAGTTGTTTCTTACTCATCAAGGAATATAGATGTGATTTCTTTTGTGTCTGAAACGGCTCCACAATGGAGAAGTAGCGACACCACTGGATAGTTAGAAAATGTAAACATCGACGAAATTATTAAAATACCATGGTTAAAATGATTGTCTTTGGGCTCGAAAACATTTCGCCACCCGGCCGGGAGAAGACAAAAGCAGATATAGAATATATAAAACATGGATAGAGCTCTTTAGGGCGTGACAAACAAGTGTAACGGGCTAAAGCTGATCTGGTCGCCCATCAACATCCGGCAGGGAAGAAGACATACAATAACGAATCACGGTTAGCACAATTGGTGGCTATCGCTAGAATCAACTATGGATCTGTACAAGCCATACTGCATGATAACTTGGCGTGTCTTAATGTTTGTGCGCGTTGGGCGCACAAAAAAAGCATGCCGTTTCTTTTCCAAAGCGTGGAAGAATCTCTTTGTACGTTACCAGAAGTGCACTGGCGTACAAGGTGACGATGCCGAAAGGTGACAGATGCATTTCCTCCGGAAATAAACGTGTTGTATGGTGATTGCTTTCGCCTTTTGACTTAGTGTCGTATTTAAGAATTTGAGCCTGTTATGCAAATAAAAACGGAAATAGACAGGTCCACGATATTGTCCAGTGTTCGGTAAAAGTTGTTTGTCAGTATTAGGTTGGTGCAAAAATAATTTCGTTTTCTCACATAGTAACATATGTTAGAAAACGAAATTATTTTTGCACCAACATAATATATTATCTTATATATATCAAGATTATGATATTTTAAAAGTATATAAATTGAATTATTAAAATTATTTTTACAGTGGAGAATATGTATGCGACAATCCTTTCCCCATTTTTATATATATTTTTTTTTATTCTGAAATAAATTACGGGTTACAGAACTGATTTCGACTTCACCCACCGCGACGCGAATGAGTCCGAATTTTATTGTCGATAACTTTAAAACGGTAGATTTTATTAAATTTCTTTTTTTTATTATTTTTGATCTAAGCATGTATATTTACACTTAAATATTAGGTTGGTGCAAAAAAAATATCGTTTTCTCACATAGTAACATATGTTAGAAAACGATATTATTTTTGCACCGACCTAATAGCAATATTCGGGAAATTTTTATTAGAAACTGAGTAAGGGTTTTGTCCTGCAAATTACTCTCGAGTTGAAATTAATTATGTTACTCTAAATTACACTCGAGTTGAAACTAGATTTGTCACCCTAAATTACCCTCGAGTTGAAATTGCTTCTGTCACCCTAAATTATCCTCGATTTGAAATTACTTCTGTCACCCTAAATTACCATCGAATTGAAATTTATTCTGTCACCCTAAATTACCCTCGAGTTGAAATTACTTCTGTCACACTAAATTACCAGTCATTTACACTTCACAATGTTGTAGGTATGACGATAAATTACAACTGGCAGTAAGACAATTGATCGGAAGGTTCTGAGGTTTGTGGAATCACCTTAATTGTTGTTGTTGTTGTTGTTGTTTCCAAATACAACCTGACCCGAGCTGGTAGCACCTGTTAGGGTCCCAGTTATAGGCAAATAGTCAACCCCATAACTACACTGAAATCACTATGAAAGTATAAATATACATTTTCATAGTAAAAATTTTGGGGCCAGTTCCGTCAACCTCCCCCAACGAAACACTACCCTTCGGCGGAGCTTCGTCAGGGTTCCTCCCTGCAAGCAGAGAGTTCGACAGACACCCGACCCGGCAGCTCACAAAGCACAGATACTACACTTTGATCCTAGCCACAGGGCCGAGCGGGTATGCTTTTTTTGTATACAAATATTTGAGTAAATGCTCTGTTTATAATAAACAGTATTAAACACCATTTACCGATCTGAATGTCCGAGAAACTTTCATGTCGGATGACGAATATTTTCTTTGAAAGTTTCTCGGACATTCAGGCCGGTAAAAGTTATTTAATACTGCTTATTATAAACAGAGCATTTACTTAAATATTTGTATCTATAAAAAGAATATTAAACATAAAAATGCGTTAAAAATATATATATATATATATATATATATATATATATATATATGTGTGTTTTCCGAGGAGGATATAAATCCAGGGAGAGGTCAATGGGACAACAGTTGATAATAAGAAGACCGACACTTTAATTTTCCATTCCGTTTATAATTTTTATTTCGTGAACACCGTGATATTCAGCTCATCAGAGCGAAAACCAACTCCGGGAATAGAGTAAACGTCTATATATATATATATATATATATATGTATATTTTTTTTTTTTTAAGTGTTGCACCCCAACCAAGGTGGGATTGCCATTGGTTTTCCGGGGGGGGGGTTACATAGTGTGAAGATAAGAGAAAAAATTTCTATAAGTGGAATGAGAAAAGTATAAAAGCGAACGGGGCGCAAGACATCAGAAGATGGCGATTGATTTTGCATTTAATATTTTTGAAGAATTTAGCTATCAGGAACACAGGTAAATGGAAAGGAATTTCACAGGCGAGAAATGCGAGAAAATAAGCTGTTGGAGGAGAAGCGGCGGTAATATTTAACTATTTCAACGGTAAAAGGGTGAAACCTAGATGGTACCCTAGTAGCGCGGTTAAATTTATGTAGTCGGGGATTCGTTTTTTATACACACTCACGCACATACACACACACACACAAAAATTCATATATATATATATATATATATATATATATATATATATATATATATATATTAGGTTGGTGCAAAAATAATATCGTTTTCTCACATAGTAACATATGTGAGAAAACAACATTATTTTTGCACCAACCTAATATATATATATATATATATATATATATATATATATATATATATATATATATATATATATATATATATATATATAAGTGAACATTGAAGGCAACACACAAAGGCGACAGTCTGTTTAATGCTGGAGGCAATTCATGCACGGTCTGACTATTTTGTCCACCATTAAACAGCCTTTTCGCCTGTGAGTATTGACTTCAATGTTCACTTTTATATTTATATTTACATACGCTCTATCTCTGATACTGGGCATTTTATCTCATAAATATAGCACACCTTCCAAGTATAGTTCTTTATACACACACAAACATATATATATATATATATATATATATATATATATATATATATATATATATATATATATATATATATATATGTACATTGCGACGCAAAAGTTTTTGCAAATACTAATATTTTGTATTTTGTCTAATAAAATATGCTTTCATGGATAAATTTGAACATTTCAATTCCTTACTGCTCGACTAATACCCAGACATTACATTCTAGAATAAATTACGAAAAATAAGCTTTATTCGTGAATTTTATATTAATTAAGAAAATAATACGGACTCAAAATCTTTTGCACACTTTAATTTCAATGCCAAAAAATTGGTCCTGTTCAAATCAATTGTACATATAATGAAATGTCTATTATATATTATATACCAATTTAAGTTGGTATGGTTTTGTTTATATATGAATTTACGAAAACACAAGGAGCACATTAGTATTTAAATTTCTGAACATCATTCTTAAGATCAATAAGTCGTTTATCGACAGATGAAGTGAGTTTCCTAACTTCGCTGTCTGTAATTTTAGAAAAAACCTCCAAAATGCACTTCCAGAGATGATCCTTATTTTTAGAAAGTGGCCGTCCATTTTAATAAACTCAACGCTTTACCATGACCCAAAGGTTCTCAATAGGGTTTAAATCGGGACCCTGTGGTGGCCATACGATAATATTATCCCCTTGATTTGCCAACCGTCTTTGGTGAAGCGCACCTCACGACTGGAGGTATTATCTTGCTGATTGTTTACTACGGAAGTAATCATTTTGTGAATACATCCAGGGTATGAAATTTTCTTTTAATATTGGCAATAATTAGCTGAATTCAGTTTGAGTCCTTCTAGCACAAAAAAAATGGTTCAATTAATGTCGAGCCACAAATTCCAGCCCAGAACATCACTCCACCAACGCCTTGATGGCGTTTAAAACGCAACCGAGGAGTTCCACCTTGAATCAGCCAACCTCTTTTCCAACCATCTAACGTAGACCGGGCTTCATCCGTTCAAATTACTCTTTGGAAATCAAGTTTTATGTCATTGTTTAACCACTTCTGGCGATTCATTTCGCTCAACGAAGGACATGAAATTGGTGAACGTTGTTCTGCCATAATACAGAGGATTCGATTTCATGGGGCTTTCAAAACTTCTTCAAAGCCAGCTTGCTTAAAATTTCTTTGCTGGTGCTCTGAGAGTGCTGTAGGAGTGCTTTTTTTAATTTTCTTAAATCTCCATGGTTAACTGCAGGTAGACGACCACCATTGTGCTTCTTGAGTTCCTTGACATATTGCTTCACTGTGCGATGATTTGTTTAATTATTTCTTTTTCTTGTCATGAGCCATTATTTTTAAATTCATGATTTCTGCAAACACTTTTGATTCACTTAAAATATATAGAAATCCGTAAATAAATAACACTATGAAGATTTTCGTTAATTAAACCTTTATGTCACATTGGACTTTCATTTTAAATTAAATATATTTATCCTAATGTTTACACAAGCCATTAAAATTGTTTAAATGTGTATGTTCTAGAAATGTCATAGTTGCAAACACGTTTTAGTCTCACTGTATATATTAATTTATAATCAATAAATAATAGGAATAATAATGAAAGAATAATATATACATGTATATAATAATATGTTAGTACATATACATATATATCTATATGTTTATACATACATATATATATATATATGTTTATACATACATATATATATATATATATATATATATATATATAAAGAATACACATATATATTAGTTTATAAGTTAAATTATGCAAATAGTAATAAAATAATAATAAATAATTTTATATAAATTGCTATATATATATATAAATATAAATTTTTATATATATATATATATATATGTGCATACATACATACACACACACACACATATATATATATATATATATATATATATATATATATATTATATTTATATTAATTGATAATGTAATATAATAGGAAAAATAATGAAACAATATTAAATTATATATTAGCGCATATATATATATATATATATATATATATATATATATATATATATATATATGCATATACAGTGTAACCTGGATATAAGATACCCGGATATAAGAGATCTGGATATAAGAGAAACCCGGATATAAGAGATATTTACTCTGGTCTCAAATTAGAGCCATACTTACCTAAACAAAATAGACCAAACCCGAATATAAGAGAAACCCGGATATAAGAGACTTCTTATCCGGACCCGACAACTCTCTTATATCCGGGTTTCACTGTATATATAATTTTATGTATATATATATATATACATTAATTTATAATGTATACATTATAGGAATAATAATGAAATAGCAATAATAATAGATTAGTACATATGCATACATATATATATGAGTGTGTGTATATATATACACACATATTAGTTTACAATAAAATAAATTAAATAATGCAAATACTAATAAAAGAATAATAAATTATATATATATATATATATATATATATATATATATATATATATATATGAAACATGAGACCTCTTATGTAGCGTGTTGGAATCATATTTTTAAATAAATAATTATATTTATGCTCTACTTTCGTATCGAGCACTATTTTTTTAAAATAATTACAAAAATACTAAGGAACTTTGGATTATTTACTAAACCAGTTTCTTTCCTATTTTCTACAATATTTTCACACACACACACACACACACACACACACATATATATATATATATATATATATATATATATATATATAATGAATTAACATATATTTTCTGTCAAGTACTTCACTGAAGAAGTTTGTTCCGAATTTCGATAATATAAAAAAAAAAAATGAGAAAAATACCGTTTGCAAGGAAATAAACAAAAAAAAAACGCTTCAAGATAAAAGAACACAGAAAAGTTGCAATCGAGGCAAATAGGAACGAATTAAACGGAGGCAGTTCTCTTGATTAAGTTCTGAACAAAAGAGAGAAAAAGTACTTTGCAAAGAGATGTTTGATAAATGAGTAATCATTATCAATTTCCTTCTTTTAATACCATTTCTTTTGTTTTCATTTAATTCCTTTTTGTTTGTTTTTTTTCGTTTTTATTTTTGTTTCTGTGTCATGTTAGCATTGTCCTTATGTGCGAAGGAAATCTGTTTGAAGATGGGCTTTGCGTTCTTATTTGCTTATCTCTGTCTGGTACTGGATAACTCGAATCGAGGAACACTTACGATACAAATGACTTAGAGCAACAAGTAAAACATGTTCGGCGGTGGGAGATGACAGAAAAGGTGAACATAAAAGAGATTCGTAATTAATAACAGGGAAATCTCAAAGACGATAACGAATCCAAAAAAATAAAGAAATGCGAATGGGACTGAGATAAACAACAAAAGAAAATTTAAGAAAAAAAATTCCAAGTTGTTTGAAGGTACAGAAGAACAGCATTAAAACCAGAAATAACGATAGTTCAATTAACTTTGCCACCAACAAGAAAAGAAGGTATGTTTGGTTTAATACTATACAGGTCAGTGAGTCAGTTATGTGGCATACACGATACACAATTAAACGATCACGTCGTTAAGTTGCTGTTTCTTTCTGCGGTAGACTGGTTGCCAACCAAGGCTATAGTATTCAGTCTGGCCTGCTATGCAAGCCAGAGTTAAAGTCGAGTGAAGATGGGTATGATTCATATTTTTCCCAAGTTGGTTGTTTTATTTTATTTAGCGTAGGTACTGCCACTAATTCGCTGAAAAAACAGGATAACCTGACGAAAAATGTCCCCAAGCTTAATAAAAAAACAAAACAAAGGTTTATCGTCAAAATGTCTATGTAATTATTAAGAAGAGAGACCAAATTATTTTTCATCATGTTAAATTTTTTAATCCTTTCTCGCAAGTTCGAAATTTTTGTTAAAATATCGTTTTATTTTTTTTTCGTCAGCAGTCGACGTAATATTTACGATTTGTGCCATAGCGTTTTTTTCCGGTGAAGAAACATATTGATTTGGAAACCCTTGCAACAATATAATAATTGTCGTATTTTAATGAAACTTTTAGGACTTATTCACCAATGAATGTGTGGGATATACATTCACACCATAGGAGTAATTACAGAATAATTTTAGGTTTGTTTTAACGAAGATAAAAACAGGAAAAATGAATGTTCACAATACAGAGAAGACATGAATAACTGCATGTTAATTTCATACAATTTTATTTATGTGTTTATGTGTAATGGTTTGTGTTTTTTAAGTTACAATTGTGATAATGTTCATATTCATAAAAGGGAGTAATTTACTCCGTTATATCACAAGT
>OZ010601.1:72977814-73017814 GCA_963932145.1 Acanthosepion lycidas
GTTTCATTCAGCGAGCTGTAGGATGCTCGACAACAGAGAGCGTTACAGTCCAGCAAGCTTCTATTTTACGGTACCAAACTCTGCCGGAGAGCATATTTCATTAAGTTTTCTCGAGTTGAGGGCGCAGTCCGATACACACCGTTTAAAATGAAAATGGGGCGTCGGTATCCACTGAAAACAACGTTTGAAGAACCACTCCTACGGGAGAATGCTGGGTTTATTGCCCTACACCAATGATGTCTCCAAAGGAGAAAGTGCCGATGGGGATTGGGCAATTTTCGCCGATATTGCTATTAATTGCACTTTAAACTGACCTTGTGTCAGACTCGGTAGCAACTTGGCAACACAGAAAAATACCCACTTAATGGTCATATAATCGATTGTTTTTTTTTTCTTTCAGTTTTATTTTTCAGTGCTTTGTTTATTAAATTATTCAACTTATTAAATTCTTAAATTTGCAGCTTATATAAAACTTTAAACGTATAAAAAATGAATACACACAAACAATATATATATATATATATATATATATATATATATATATATATATATATATGATGTCTCTAATCAGCGAAATAAATTAACAGCAATTTGTCCGCATTGTATGATACGTACTTTAAAATATAGTTAAAAAAATTGTCATAAAAAACATATGCATTGCAATTATATATTTATTATTTTATTAATATATAATAGTTCATATGATATAGTTTATTTCCTTGATTTTTTTTCAAATTTAATAATGCCACATTTTACTCCCTATTCAATAAAATATGTATTTGTAGTATTGTTCAAAATAATATATATATATATATATATATATATATATATATATAATTATTTATTTAAAAATATGATTCAAACTCGCTACATAAGAGGTCTCATGTTTCAAAACAAGAGCCGAAAACATCAAAATAATATTTGAATTAACTTGAGTTGAAGTAGGCTCTGTTCCATCTTGAAGCGAAAAAATTTATGCTCTTATGTAGCGAGTTGGAATCATATTTTTAAATAAATAATTATATTTATGTTCTACTTTCGTATCGAGCACTATTTTTTAAAAATAATAACAAAAATACTAAGGAACTTTGGATTATTTACCAAACCAGTTTCTTTCCTATTTTCTACAATATTTTCACACACACACACACACACACACACACATATATATATATATATATATATATATATATATATATTATGGATTCCGGGATGAAATTCGGTACCAATAAATAACAAACAACAAGAATGAATATAGGAAAATAATTTATTAACGTAATAATACAAACTGGTAATGCAGGTTAGTAGTTCCAGGAATACGGGTTAGTAGAAAAATATTTATACAGTCTTTGGTACTGAAGTATCGCTGTATGACTTCTTACTGAGTCTCCGTGCTCGCTCACGGTGACTCTTGCTGGCTACATTCGTTCTGTCTGTCCATATATATATATATATATATATATATATATATATATATATATATGGTTGGATAGATGTGAGCTTGTGACCCTGGGTTTCACGCATATATGTTAGCTCTATCTCTGATATTGAGCGCTTTCTAATAAGTACCGCGCATATAATATATAAATAATTATACACATATATATATATATATATATATATTTATATACACAAACTTTTCACACACATATATATATATATATATATGACTTAAATACACTAGAAGCCTCTTTAGGATAATTCTCAATATATATATATATATATATATATATATATATATATATATATATATATATATATATATTACAATCTTGAAATTCTTTAAAATTAATATTTTCTTAAATATATCTCTCTATCTACTTCATTGTACCTTAAATTTATCTTCATTACCGGCTATCGTCTGTACGCGCATTAAAAGTGTCAATTCACCAAGACATGAATCAATAACCCACCAATCCCTTACTTCTAACCTAAATTTTTCACTTTTCTGTTTTAGCTTTGATTAGTGTTTTGATTGGTTAACCAAGACATACCCAGAAAATTTGGGAATACTTGTTCCCCCTCTCCTTATCTTTAACTCTCGAATAAGTTACGGAATTGTCTTTTGATTTTTTAAGGTAATCAATTTTATCATAAGTTACTCAACATCGCCTGATGATGGAACAATTTTAAGTTCCGAAACATAGAAATTTTTGTGTAGCGATGTAAAATATTTTATAATAAAAATATTATTAATATATTTTTGTCTACGTTTTAAAAAAGAGTAAATGATAAGGACGGTGGATTCATAATCTCTCTGTTATTTCTCTTTATATATATAGCATAGCATAGCATATTGAAAGTAAATTTACAAACTTTGGGCGGGTTCCTCATAATAAAACAAGGGCAAAATTCCATATAAATATATGTCCGCAAAAGCTTAACTTCGTTTATGAGTTAAGTTTAAAGAATGTTTACGGTAGATGGTGATGTATTGCCATGTAGACTAGTTTACTTTTGTCAATCGTTTATATTTGTGGCTAGTCTGCCTTTAGCGTGTGTAGTTGTGAGTTAACTGAGAAGTGTCCCGTTTAACAATGGCATCATATTCATATCGTGAGCCGGAAGATATTAATTTTATATACGGCCACGCGAATGGTAATGGACGCGAGGCTGCAACACTATATCAGATTGCGCCTCTAGACTGAAGGGGACCGAGTAAGTCAACCTTTGCTGCCGTTTCTCGACGCGTTTCTCAGACAAGATCTGCAAACGGGGAAGACCGAGATTGGCAATTTGAAACAAAAAACCGTGCTCTTAATTTGTTTTTGTTCTTAACTTCATCATAAATATTTTCAATAAGGTAGCCAGGTTTTCTTTTTCTTTTATTCTTTTTTTAAGGTATGCCATGCGATTTTGAGAGGGGAAGACTACTTTCAAATTTAAATGTACGATTATCAAGAACCATGTCACATGTCAGTTAAATTTATTGAGTATTGTGTAATTGAATTCTTGCTGACATCATACTCCTCATATATATATATATATATATATATATATATATATATATATATATAGATAGATAGATAGATATACGTGTGTAACTGTGTGCCTTTATGAACATAGCTATTTAGTTTTCTTACCTATGCAATATTAATATCTGCTTTTATTTCCCGCTTTCTATACATATGCGAGCGTCACAACAACAACAACACACACACATATATATACATATAAACGTATATATAAATTTATATATATATATATATATATATATATATATATAAATATAAATATAAAAGTGAACATAGAAGTCAACACTTAGAGGCGACAGTCTGTTTCATGACGATTGCATATAGCATGAAACAGACTGTCGCCTCTAAGTGTTGACTTCTATGTTCACTTTTATATTTACACACGCTCTATCTCTGATATTGAGCACTTTATTCCATAAATATAGCACACCTTAAGACTATATTTCTTTATATATATATATATATATATATATATATATATATATATATATATAAACGTCTATATAAACGCGAATGGAAATCGGGAGAAACAGAGAACGAGGAACATTATTTTGTAATTTGAAATATTAAAATTGTAAATTATATAAAATTAGATAAGTTTATTTTTCAGTATATATATATATATATATATATATATATATATATATATATATATATATATATATATACTGAAGATAAAATACGATAAAAGCGTAGAATTACATGGTATCTAGCAAAAAAGACAAAATAACATATTCGTATAATTAAACGTTTCAAACAGTAATCTTTTGCATGCAAAATAATGCATACGTATTTGATATACAAGACAGATAAGAAGGGTGATGGCAAATTCTTCTAGCAAATAGACTTGATTCCTTCTCAAGTTTGATCATTTCTTCTTAGATTGGCAATCGGTTTAACCCGGAAAAAATCTTTTTAAATCCATGAGTAAGTATCTACATTATATTATATTAGATAGATAGATAGATAGATAGATAGATAGATAGATAGATAGATAGATAGATAGATAGATATGAAGAGACTGAGATACATAGGAAGAGAATGGGATATAGAGATAGAGTGAGGGGTAGATTGATAAAAACCTAGATAGATATAGATAAAGACAAAGACAGATACGTGTGAACTGAGATAGATAGATAGATAGATAGATAGATAGATAGATAGATAGATAGATAGATATGAAGAGACTGAGATACATGGGAAGAGAATGGGATATAGAGATAGAGTGAGAGGTAGATTGATAAAAACCTAGATAGATATAGATAAAGACAAAGACAGATACGTGTGAACTGAGATAGATAGATAGATAGATAGATAGATAGATAGATAGATAGATAGATAGATATGAAGAGACTGAGGTACATAGGAAGAGAATGGGATATAGAGATAGAGTGAGAGGTAGATTGATAAAAACCTAGATAGATATAGATAAAGACAAAGACAGATACGTGCGAACTGAGATAGATAGATAGATAGATAGATAGATAGATAGATAGATAGATATGAACATACTGAATAGACTGATAGGTACATGTGAACTTGTGTAGATAGATGTGAACATACTTAGATAGATAGATAGATAGATAGATAGATAGATAGATAGATAGATAGATAGATAAAACAAAGAAGGCTTAAAGAAAACAGAAGTTGGCGATTGACTTTGTATTTGAATTTTTGAAGATTGTCGTTGTCATGGAAGCACGGAAACGCAATGGAGTTCCACAGTTGGGAAGTGCGAGAAAAGAACCTGTTTGCATCTAACTAGATCAACAGTAAAACTTTGAGACCTAGTTGCCAACCTAATCAGCATGCTTAAATTCATGTAGACTGGACACCAGAAGAAAAAGCTCATCCAAGCAGTGGCTATGAATATATATATATATATATATATATATATATATATATATATATATATATATATATAGATAGATAGATAGATAGATAGATAAGACAGAGAAAACCACGTAACGTCGCTGAGAATGTGACTGGAGACAAAATGTCGATCGATGGAATTGCCATGAATCTCGAGATACATAGCAGGAGTACCGAATCAGATATGGCAACGGTATTCAATACACGGGCCGTTTGTAGATTTATAAAGGTTTCAGATGGATTGATAAAATCATCTTTTGGCACGGCGCAGTAAACCTACCTTCGTCGCAGCAGTCGTAGCATTTGACTCCATGTCCTCTGTTCATTTCCTGTTCGTGAGGAAAATTAAGCGTAGACTGTTGCTCTCCTAGAATTCAGAATCAGAATGAGAGGAACGGAAGTCTCTCTGTGGTGATTAAATAGATGGAGTTTACTTTCGGAGGCGTTGAAATTGAAAAACCATTCCTTGCCACTGTTAACTACTGGTTGTAGTTTGTTTTAAATAGCAGTTTTCATGTTTAATTTGCCAGATCTATGGCAAATGCTACTAAAGCAGGTGAAAATGTTGTGCCATCTGCGTAAATACCTTGTTAGTAATTGATACATCGAAGAAATAATTGATGAAGACCAGAAACGGTATAGGTCGAAAGATAAAGGCATTGATGCCCGAGCTTTAATGTGAAATTACAGTGTAACCCCGATATAAGACAGTTTTCGGGACCGGAGAATACGTATCTTATATCGGGGTTTCTCTTATATCTGGGTTTGGTCTATTTTGTTTAGGAAGTATGGATCTAATTTGGGAACAGAGAAAATCTCTATTATATCCGGGTTTCTCTTATATCCAGGTCTCTTAGATCCGGGTTACACTGTATCTGGTATTGTGGTCGTTCAATATGACCTTAGGAGCAAATGGCTGATAAACGTGCCGTAACACTGTAGCCTTCAAAAAGCATCGCCATTCTTATCTGAAGCCTGACATATAACATTAGAGATGACCATTAAAACGTTCGTAGTAGTAGACCTGGAGAATCATGATAGAGTGGTATGCTATGAAACTCCTGAAATAGATAGATAGATACATACATACATACAGATAGATAAATAGATAGATAGATAGATAGATAGATAGAGAGAGAGATAGATAGATAGATAGATAATGTCCGAAGAAGTGGAGATAGATAGATAGTTATATCCGAAGAAGATGAGATAGATAGATAGATAGATAGATAGATAGATAGATAGATAGATAGATACTTACATACATACATCTGAAGAAGTTGAGATAGATACATAGATGGATAGATGGATAGATCCGAAGATATTGAGATAGATAGATAGATAGATAGATAGACGAAGAACAAATTGAAATAGATAGATAGATACATACATACATACATCCGAAGAAGTTTAGATAGATAGATAGAGACATACATACATACATATAGATAGATAAATAGATATACACACAAACGAATACACACACACACTTATATAGAGAGACAGAGAAGGAGAGAGAGATATATATATAAATAAATACACAAAAATACACACATAAAATATATATATATATATATATATATATATATATATATATATATATATATATATATATATACAGAGAGAGACAGAGAAAGCGACAAATGCATTCATGCATACATAAATAGAAAAATACATACATACATATAAAAATAGATAGATAGATAGATACACACACGAACAAACACACATACATATGTATATATACACAGAGAGAGATATAGATAGATGCATTCATGCATACATAAATAGATAGATAAATACATACAGACATATATATATATATATATATATATATATATATATATATATATATATATATATATATATATATATGTATAAAAGTGAACATAGAAGTCAACACTTGGAGTCGACAGTCTGTTTCATGTTACATGCAATCGTCAGGCCACCTGATGATTACATCTAGTATGAAACAGACTGTCGCCTCTAAGTGTTGACTTCTATGTTCACTTTTATATTTACACACGCTCTATCTCTGATATGGAGCACTTTATCCGATAAATATAGCACACTTTAAGACTATATTTCTTCATACATATATATGCAGGTAGTTAGATACACACACAAACACATACACACTATGCACAAATAACCTTCCCACATGTATGAATTAATCTCTTCTTTACCATCTATGGGCTGAATTGTAGTACATAGTATAGATACAGACACACACACATCTATATATTAGGTTGGTGCAAAAATAATTTCGTTTTCTAACATATGTTACTATGTGAGAAAACGAAATTTTTTTGCACCAACCTAATATATATATATATATATAGTAGAACATAGTATATATATATATATATATATATATATATATATATATATATATATATATATATATATACATATATATGTTCATATATTTATGTATATGTACATATATTTATATATGTATGTGTATATATATATATATATATATATATATATATATATATATATATATATATATATATATATTTATGAATAAAAATGACAATAGGAAAACTGGTAATTGCTATTGTCATTTTTATTCATAAATATTGTCTCTCTACTGATTAATTCGGAGAAATTTTCATATATATATATATATTTCGTGCGATGTGTAAATTGTCGCCATTTTATATTTTTTTAAATTTCTCTCATGCACGTTGTCTCTTTTGTTTTGTCGACTGCACAGTCTAGTAATGTCAGTTGGGCACCGTCTGGGAGAAGAAAAGCACAATGACGCAATTTCCACCGCCATAACTTCTGAAACAGCATGCTGTACCGCTTGGCATTCGCAGCAAAATCTCTAATACGAACATTTCAGAGAGTTTTGGTGTCAACCTGTGGACAGCGCAGAGGATTCGGAAAAAGTTCAATGAGTCTAATAATGATTACGAAGGTACAGCAGCCCGAAAAACTTCACTCGGATTATCTAAGAAAAGAACCAACGAAATTTCTCTTGAGGGACTCAGATTCAACACGGAGGTCTACATCACGACGGTGGTTGGTGGAAGACCTACATCAAGACGATGGTTGATGGAAGACCCTATGTCTGGCAACAAGACTCTGTACCACACCGCACAAGAAGGAGAACCCAGTCATAGCTCTCAGACAATTTCTCACCTCACACGTTACATATAGCTACTTGGCTCTCCAGACTGTAACGCCCTTGATTATTATGCGTGGGTCGCAGGTGAGCAGGAGACCCTAAGAACTCCCTGTAACATCAAAGATGAACTGAAGGCAAAGGTTATAGCAGCATTCACCAAATGAAACAAGAAGACCGCCCAAAAGTGATGCAGATTCCAAAATCGACTGAAGATTGTGTTTGAAGCCAATGGCGATTTTTTAAGGATTTTTCTCTTTAGTATTTCAAGTTATTTTTGTGTTATTTTGGTAAATATATCTGGTAAAATGAGATGTCAATGTCATTTTCCTTTTTGCGTAATTTAGACGACAATTTATATATCGCCCCATGTACACACACACACACACACTATATATATATATATATATATATATATATATATATATATATATATATAGAGAGAGAGAGAGAGAGAGAGAGAAACAGAGAAAAACAGAGAAAAAACAGAGACAGAGAGAGACATACATTCAACACCCACATAGCCCTGCTATGGTTTATACTGCAACTATGCTGAGCAGACCTTAGTTACAGTTTTTGGGAGGGAGCGTGTCATCTAGCGTAATCAACGATGGCTTGTGTCTGCGTGTTAGCACATCTATCGACGCCCCCTCCCCCCAAGTGTTCCGTCTATCCCAATTTCACTCACAAGTCTTGGGTCAACCCGTGGTAAGGTTTTCGGCCTCTTGCCAAACGCTGAGATCAGCCTTCTCTCTAGACCGATAACATCAGGAAATCTCCTTCTTGAAGAATCAACCGCCGTGTGATTCGAACCCGTGTCTCATGGCCACGCGCCCATACCTACCAACCTATATATGTAGATAGATAGATAGATAGATAGATAGATAGATAGATAGATAGATAGGAACAGACTGATATAGATAGGTAGCTAGCTATAGATAGGAACAGACTGAGATAGATAGATAGATAGATAGATAGATAGGAAGGAACAGACTGATATAGATAGCTAGGTGGCTAGGTATCTAGCTAGATAGATAGATAGGAACAGACTGAGATAGATAGATAGATAGATAGATAGATAGATAGATAGATAGATAGATAGATAGATAGATATTTCGTCGTTTCCATTTTTATTTCCGTTGCTCTACGTTCCGAAATGCGTAATTGCTTACGGTTTGTCAGAAAGTGTCGTCTATCTGGGACAGAAAAGATATTAAGACGGAAGCGGCCTCTATTTTTTCATCAAACAGCTATTAAGTGTAACTAATGGTACCAGGCGAGAAAATTTTGGGCGGGAAATAGAAACTAAATTGTACGGAACCAAAAGAAAAAAATACGACGGTAGACTAATTTACAATAGAGGTAAAAGAAAACAAAGGCTAGTGCATCGTCATCAGTCAGCAAGGTATGAAAAACTGATGTGGTCAGAAAAGCAGCGACAATTGCGAGTGAGAAATGCGGCTGAGAATGGAGAATTCTATTAGGAATTGGAAAAGATGGAATAAATCAAAGAAGAAAGAGAAGGAATATTATTAAATAACGAAGTGAAAGAACGTAAAATAAAATTTGAAAAGGAATCACGTGAATTAAATAGGAATAAGAAAGAAAGTAAGGAAGAAAGAACGAGATGAGAAGCGGAAAGAAAGGGAAAGAAGAAAGAGAAAGAAGGAAGGAAATTAATAAAAAAAGAGAGTAAGAAAAAAGAAAAATAAAGAAAGTAGAAAGAAAGAAAGAAAGAAAGAAAGGGAAAGAAGAAAAAAATTAATAAAAAAGAAAGAAAAAGTCAGACAGACAGAAATAAATAAATAAAGAAAGAAAGAAAGAAAGAAAAGAAAGAAAGAAAGAAAATTAAAGAAGGGGAGAAACAAACAAAGAACGGGAGAAAACCGGAAAGGAAAGGGAAAAGAAAGGAAAAAATATAAAAAAAAAAGAAAGAAAGACTTATAAACAGAAAGAAAAAGAAGAAAGACAGAAAGGGGAAATAAAAATAGGAAAAAAAAAACGGAGAAATGAAAAATGTAAAACATGAAAGAATGAGAGAAAGAAGAAGAAAGGAAGAAAGAAAAAGAGAAAGAAAGAAAAAGAGAAAGAAAGACAGACAGACAGACAGAAAAAAGAAAGAGGAAGTTAAAAAAAATAGAAAACAAAAGAAGGTAGGAAAAAGAACGAAAGAAAGAAAGAAAGAAAGAAAGAAAGAAAATGATTATCAAAAAACGATAGATTATGGGGAAAGAGAAAGAAAAAAAATTAATTATGAAGGAAGTACGAAAGAGTGTAAATATAAAACAAGAAAAATAAAGAAGAATCAAAAAACAAGGAATAAGAAAGAAAGAAAGCCTAATGAAAAAATAAATAGATAGAAGTAAAAGCGGGAGAAAGAATGAATAATAGAAAGAAAAAAAAAGAAAGATAGAAAAAAGAAAGCAATAATGAAAATTAAAGAAATAAAGACAGGAAGAAAGACAGAATGAAAGGAGGGAAGGGCGAACAGACGTAACAGGATAGAGACGAAAAAATCGAATATGAAAAGATAAGACAGTAAATCAAGAAAAGACAAACGAGAAAATTATTTGAAAATAAAAGAATGAAAGAAAGGAACAAGCAAGCAAGCAAAAATTAGTATTTGAATCATTTGAAATAATTATTATTTCAAATGATGATTGGTTCTCTGTACCAAGTATACAGACCGAACATATTTCAACGCAGTAAAATGTTGTATCTGTACTTTTCTTCATTTGTATTTGAGAAATACGCTGGACTTTCCAACGAACGTCTTTCAGGCTTGATTCTTTCTATCATTTAAAAACTCACGCTTAATCATAACGATAAACTACTTCCGCTTGGCAGCAAGACCTTCGATCGGTAGATTGGAGGATTTGAGAAGCGTGGGACCACTTCTTAACCTGTTTTGTTCCCGTGTGCACCCTGGCCCGGAATTATAGCAGCTGTTAAGGTCCCAGCTATGGACAAATAGAGAACTTCAAAACAAAAATCAACAGCTCATTTTCTTTTTTTTTTATAACAGTTTAATTTTATAGAAAAGTAACAATCTATTTTTTATAGTAAAGTGACAATCAATGACTCGTTAAAAAAAGGGCACATGGCTCAGTAGATAAAAACGTTGGTCAGATCCAGTAACTTGACCCAAAGAGTTGTGAGTTCAGTTCCTGGTTACTACAGTGGTGAACAATAACTTGGAGAGTTTCGTTAAAGGGAGATAACTGAAACAGCCGGGAGAAGCAAAATAAAGAGTTCAGTTCGTTAATTCCAATCACCCGAAGAAGTCCGGGGCGTACAATATAGCAATAAATATGAGAACAGTCCAATGTAAATAATTGCAATAACTCATCCTTGAAACATTATAAAAATACATTTTTATGGTGAAATTACCAACAATGTATTTTATGATATACAAAGTATATATCTGAAAAACATAGCTTTACACTGAAAATATACAATTATGTCCAAACTATCTGTCGTTGAAAACATAAAATTAAGTCTGAAATATTTAGATTTCGGCATTAAATAACTCATATACGTGTTGATTTCCCACTAACCATAACTAACCAAGCAGGGGAAGTAGCCTTTCACAAATCGGTTGCAATAAAATGTCTGCTGACGAAAGAAACTCCCGATTTTTCTGCCGCCATTTTGACTCCGTTCATTCCTTTTCTCCTGTTTAAAAAGAAAATATTGACACAATAGAAAGTTAAAGGACAACTCAAAGTAGATGGTTACCAAATGACATTGTTGCGTCGATGGAAGAGAAATAAATAAATATAGATTAAAATGATATGCAAGAAAGGTAATGGTTGATTCTAATCATTATGGATTCAAAGAACAGGATCGGGAGATCAGAACTTCTTCCCTAAAAATGGAATACAAACAGAATGAAATGTGTCTACCTATATACCTGGCATGGTGGATCCTAGTTTTAAATGACTGAACTCGTGAATATAAAGCAAGTGTCGATTTGCCATGGAAATAAACAATTGACTAGGGATACAGTTGAGACGTTGCTTCTATGTTGAAGGGACAGTAGGGGTTGCAGAATTTATGCGTCAGTCTTTCCCCATTTTCTCATTATGATTTTTTTTTTTTTATTCTGAAATAAATTACTGCTACAGAATTAATTTCAACTTCAGCCACCGCGACGCGAATGAGTCCAAAACCTTCTTGTCGATAACTCGAAAACGGTAGATTTTATGAAAATTTCTTTATTATTTTCGAATTAATCACGGACATTTACACCCAAATGGAACTATTCGGGAAAATTTTTTATCAGAAACTGAGCGCGGGGCTTGAACTGCAATTTAGCCTTTTGAGGTTCCGAGTTGAAATTAGATTTTGTCATCCGGCAGTAGGTTTAGGAATAATCCATCACCCACAACAGCCGCGTAAACATTTTAAGCACTGTTAAAGCTGGAGAGTAAGAACTGAGCAGTTCGTCCCCAAATATGATAGTCAATTTTTTTTTTTTTTAGTTTTAGTTTGATCTGGCCTTTTTCAGAATAGAGCAGGACATTAGGCGACAGGTACTTTCTGGAATTGTGCAATGAACCGATTATTATTTAACGATGGGTATTATATATGAATCCCTGTTCATATCTGGACTCAACCTGTGTACCAACAGATTTTCAAGGCAAGTTTTGATTCGAAAAATAAAACAAAGATTCAGTAAATACTGTTGTGTATCCAAGTTTAACTAGCAATAGCCCCTGGAACGAACCCATGTAACGAATCGATAGAAATTGATTCCACTGGCAATAAGGGTTCTTTTTAAGCGCCTTGTATATCTTTAGCAAGTATGTCCGTTCGCAGCTGTCCAGAAATTAATTTTTGAAAGAGGAGGGTCTTGGAAAGGTATGTTAAAAATAGGTTTTATTTTACCTAATATATAAATTGTACACTCTCCTGGCGTGTATTCACATTCTTGTACGCCCTTTTTCTTCTACATTGTCTCTAACCTTTTCTCCCAACCTTTCGCTCCCTCCCTCTATCTCCCCATCCCTCCATCTCCCCCGCTCTCACCATCTCTCTCCCTTTCTGTCCCACTTTTTCTATCTATCCGTCTCCCCCTCTAGCCGCTCTATATTTCCCCCTTCTTACCCTCTTCCTTTCTATACGTCTCTCTCTCTCTCCCTCCATCTCTCTAGCACCTTTCTATTTATCCCTCTCTATATCCATCCTTCCACATCCCTCTAAATCTCTGACCCTCTCTCCCTCCCTGTCTCCTATCTCTAACCATTTCCGCCTCCTTTCCACATCCCTTCTCCTCTCTCTCTCCCTTTAACACTATCTCCCTCTCTTTCTTTCCCCCCGCCGTCGACATCCCCTTTTCTCTCATAAACGCATTAATTTGCATCCATTCTACATACAATATCGATAGTCTGAAGTTAATGCTTTTGGGGGGGATTTTTTCATGTCGGGGAGTTTTTTTTTGGGGAGGGGTTCTTACGTTGAGGTATACATCACGGGAATACAAGTAAGACCCTCACCAAAAAAAAAAAAAAAAAAAATGGTCCTATCTTCCGGACAGATGTTTGCAGACTCAAATATAAATTCGCCCAGTGTTTACTTGTAGACTCAAATATAAAACAGATCGATATTTACCTACACAGTCAAGTATAATCACAATAAAACTTTGACATTATTGAAATTGACAGCGCTCTCTTTTAAAATTAAACAACATACACACATACGGACACACGCGCGCACACATACACACACATATATATATTTGCGCAGGAATTTTTCGTTTTTAGACATTTCGTTTATAGACATTTGATTAAAAAACAATGAAAGTTCTTTATTAAGGATTTTTTTTTTTAAATCTATTCTATGGAGCATTTTGTGGTTTCCATTACATATTTAAATATAAATTGTCCAATGTCTGAGTGCTTTCGGCTTTCAAAAACCATTTCCAAAATTTTTGTTTTTGTGCTACTACGGTTTCATCATTTTCAAATAGTCGCTTGACACTTCCTGCAATTATGAGGTTAAGGAACATAGAAAACAACTGTTGACATAAAAGGGTCAAGATTAGAGTTTTAGAGAACCACCCACGCGGGGTCTCTTTTCACTCGGTCGCAGTTCGTGGGAAAAATTAGACCGTAACAAAGAAGAAATAAGTGCGATTCGACTCCGTGGATGTAGTATAGCGTCTCCGATATTTAAATGTTTGACATGATAGAACGAAAAAATAGGGGATCATCTGAACATTTGTCATGGAAATAGCGATAGAGTAGTGATGGTCTTGCAATGTTAGCTCTGTGAGAAAGTAGATGCAGAGTGGAGAATAAGCCATCGCTCGCCGGACTGTGTAAATGTCTGACCTATAAAGGTTCGAATTAGTGGAACTAAAGAATAGAGCTCATCTTAACATTTGTCATGGAAATAGACTTAAAGTACTTATTGACTTGCAATATTGATGATCTGTGGGAAAGAAGCTGCAGAGTGGAGAATAAATCTTCCCTCACAGGACTGTGTAAATGCCTGAGCTGTAAATGTCTGAACTGGTGGAAATAAAAAATGGAGCTCATCTGAACATTTGCCATGGAAATAGCGAATAGAATATTGATGAGCTAGCAATTTTGAGTCTGTAGGAAAGAAGCTGCAGTGTGTAGAATAAGCATCACCTCACAGAACTGTTTAAATGTCCGAGTCGAACATTTGCCTTGGAAATATTGGTAGATTTACATTAGGCTTGTGACGTTGTGTCTATGAAAAATGTGCTGCAGAGTGGAAATAATTCATCACCAACAAGACGGATTAAACGATTTGAAAACTACCTACTGCAGGATTATGCGTTATCTTCCAGAAAATGTAACTAAGGTTCTCTCACCATGGTCGGAGTATAAACCACTGGTGGGCTCTGTGGGTGATGAAAATAAAATGTGCCGGATCTGGCCCCCGTTGCAGGGATTTGCTTGCCAATTGTACCCGGAAACGTGAAGCCGGCCATTATGTTTTATTTATTTTGTTTTAAATATATTTAAAATGTTTAAAACATCGATCTACGCATCGACAAACATTATGTAAACATTCATATTTTTTTTTGTCACAAAATTTAATATTTAGTTAGCTCTACTTCTAAAAATGATATCTGACTGCTCACGATATGAATATCCGGCCGTTGTTAAACGGAACACTTCTAAGTTAACTGAATACTAAACACGTTAAAAGATAAAAAACAAAACAAAAAAAAAACGAACAGCTACAAATGTAGAAGAATGACAAATGTAATCTAGTCTACATAGCAACGCAGTGACATTAT
Organism: Acanthosepion lycidas; assembly: GCA_963932145.1. Lineage (NCBI taxonomy): Eukaryota > Metazoa > Mollusca > Cephalopoda > Sepiida > Sepiidae > Acanthosepion > Acanthosepion lycidas. The sequence continues at coordinate 72,993,074 of OZ010601.1, forward strand.
TTAAAACTTAACTCAAAGACAAAAGATTTGCGGACATATGTTTATGTGGACTTTTCTCGTTTTGGTGTGAGGAATCTACCCTCAAAGTTTATAAATCTATTTTTGATACACCCTGTATATATACGGAAAAAAAAACATTGTAAATTTATTTTGTTTGAGTACGGACATGCAATGATTTAACAAATGAATATCCTTATATTGTCTCTGGCATTAAAAAGACGACTTACTATAAGTTATCTTGTCAGTGGCAGGAGATAGGCTAGTTTTTTCTTCAATAAATGTTGCAATTTAATGTTTGTCTAATATATCATTATGTTTATCTTATATAAGTTCTTTCCATTTTCTAGATTTGAGATTATTTTCGCCAAACAGTGGTTTCCTCTGCCTTCACCATTATCTCCGCTGTCACAAGTATCTTTTATTTTTTTGTTTTTGTTGTTCTTTAGCAGCTTCCTGTTTTCTTAGGGTAATTTTCTTTTTCTTACGCCAAATTAGTCAATTTATACTATTTTTTTTCTACGTAAATATTTCACAATCAGTTTGTTTTTTGTTTATTTTCTTTCACGACTTTTTCTCTTCCCTTCTCATTTCCTTCTATTCTATTCGTTCTTTTCTATTTAAATATATTTTTTATTTCACCCCACAATCATTATCGCTTTCTTTTTTTAGATTTTTACATTTATTTATTTATATTGTATTTTTACATCTTCCAGAAATATTCAAGATGACTTTTTCTTTCTTTCTTTCTTTCTTTCTTTCTTCCTTTCTTTCTTTCTTTCTTTCTTTCTTTCTCATAAGTATATGTTTTTAATAACACCGTTTTCATTTCTCTTTCCCGTCATCACTTTTGCAAATTTAAAATGTTTTTTTCTTTTCTTTTCTTTTCTTTTCTTTTCTTTTCTTTTCTTTTTGTTTATTTTATTTCACTCTTTCGGATATACTAAATATTTTATAAAATTTTTTCCAAATATTTAGCGGGTTATCTTATTCATTCTTTGTTTTTTTTTTCTGTCTCTCTTTCTTTCTTTTTTCTTTCTTTCTTTTTTCTTTCTTTCTTTCTTCTTTCTTTCTTTCTTTCTTTCTTTTTTAAATCCGTTAAATATTTTATTTTTAATATTGTCCGTTCACCGCGCTGTCGTTCTGAATTCATTTCTTTTTTTTTTTTTTCTTTCTTTCGTCTATATATTTTGTTTTCACAACATGCTTTTCATCCCTCTTTCTTTCTTTTTTCTTTGTTTGTTTCTTTTTTCTTTGTTTTTCTGCTTGATTTATTGATTCTTTCTTTCTTGTTTTCTTTCTTTCAAGAAGCCTTTAGTTATTTTACTTTTAATATTATCCTTTCACCTCACTCTCAATCTCGCTTTCTTTCTTTTTTCTTTCTTTCTTTCTTTCTTTCTTTTGTTTTTATACTATCCTTTTCATTCTTCTTTTTCTTTCTTTCTCTCTTGTTTTTTGTTTGCTAGATTAAGTGATTTTTTCTTTCTTTCTTTCCTTCTTTCTTTCTTTCTTTCTTTCTTATTTTCCATATATTATTAATACTATACTTTCACCGTGTTCTCACACTTTTTTCTTTCTTTCTTTCTTTCTTTCTTTCTTATTTTCCATATATTATTAATACTATACTTTCACCGCGTTCTCACACTTTCTTTCTTTTTTTTTTACACTTTTCATTTCGCCTTCCTATTTTCAGTCAAACTTATTCGTTTATTTGTTTCTCGTTGTTTTCATTTTTTTTGTATTTTTTCATCCCGACCCACAAAAAAACAAGATTTTTTTTTCCTTTCTTTTCCCGCTCTTTTCTTTCTAATATTTATTCTTTGTCTTTCTTTGCAATTCATTCCGTTTAAACCTCATGTCCTAACGCTTTTCGCGCGAGGTTCATTATCTTTATTTTTGTTTACGCCATTTTCTAACTAACGTGATTATTTTTTTCTTCTTCTTCTTCTTCTTCTTCTTCTTCTTCTTCTTCTTCTTCTTCTTCTTCTTCTTCTCGACATCTTTCGTCAACGAATTGACTCGAAAGCAAAAACATTCTACCTTCCTGATATTGTCTCGCTTTTCAACCTCCCTCTCTCTTCTCTTCTATCACTCTTTTTTTTTTTTTTCTTTTTTTTTTTTTGTATGTTACCTTACCTCTGGCGATAACCTATCGATCAGTGAATTTCGATTAGAGATCCATTACCCCAGTCTTGCCACTACCTAACGACTTGAAATTGATTAAACGTCACTTGGGCTCAAAATTTACGACGACTGATTTAGACTTGATGCATTGGCGGGAAAATGTCGAACTGAAATCGCGAATGAGTTCAAATCTGCTGCTGTAAAAAAAAAAAAAAAAAGAAATAAAAAAAAGAGAAAAGAAATGAATGAAAGAAAAAAGACTGATAAATTTTATAGATAAAAAGACTGCTAAATTTGCCTTAAGTGCTAGTAAGTGAAATGGGCTTGCAAAGACTGCTTGAGGGTTAGGCTATCAATGCTATATATATATATATATATATATATATATATATATATAGATAGATATATGTGTGTATGTGTATGTGTTTGTGTGTGCGTGTGCGTTTGTGCGTGCGCGTGTGTGCGGGTCTGTTTAGGCAGCAATCCTCCTTTCATGCACATTTCATTGAATACGACAGACAGGTTGCTTTGATTTAGTTTTTTATACAATTTCTTATGCGATCAAATATTTTTTTTTTCTTTTCAGATGATAAATTATATAAAAACTGTCCGAATGACAACGTAAATATAATAGCCTCATCTACATGCAAAAAAGGCTAAAATTAATGGAAGCCTTATTAATAAAAATAATAAAAAAAATACAACACTTAATAATATCAACTATGAACATGGACACAATATCTTGACCGTGTTTTGAAAAATGAAAACATTACATTAATACATACATGCAACAAACCGTTTCTTATTTGACAGTTAAAATATTTAATCCTTGTGAAATGGCTAAAATTATAGCAGAAAGCGCGCGAAAAACAAGAACATTCGGATTTCGTTCTATCATCTGAAAAGAAAAATATTATTAGATCGCATGAGAAATTGTAGAAAAAACTGAACCAAGGCACCTTTTCTGTCATAATCAATGACATATATATATATATATATATATATATATATATATATATAATATTATAATAATATTTTTTGTTTAAAAATATGATTCATTCGCTACATAAGAGTTCTCATGTTTCAAAAACGTGAGCCGAAATCATCCAAATAATTAATAAAATTAAGTTGGATTGAGGTGTTTAGTCACGTTTCATCTTCAAGCGAAATTTTAGGAATAAGCTATCTCTCGGTTTACGTGTATTTTTACAGAATTTGTTATTGTGGGAGTGGCTAAACTATTTTCCTTCATTAAGTGGTCAGGGAGGATGATGAATCTACTGATAAGAATTAACTCCCTGACCACTTAACGAAGGAAAATAGTTTAGCCACACCCACAATAACAAATTCTGTAAAAATACACGTAAACCGAGAGATAGCTTATTCCTAAAATTTCGCTTGAAGATGAAACGTGACTAAACACCTCAATCCAACTTAATTTTATTAATTATTTGGATGATTTCGGCTCACGTTTTTGAAACATGAGAACTCTTATGTAGCGAAGGAATCATATTTTTAAACAAAAAATATTATTATAATATAAGCTCTACTTCTGTATGGAGCACTGTTTTTTAAAAATAAAAACAAAAATACTAAGGAACCCCGGATTATGCACCCAACGTGTTCTTTTCTATTTTCTGCATACCTGCACAAGGATACATATATATATATATATATATATATATATATATATATATATATATATATATATATATATGAAGAAAAATATACGGAAAAAACAAACAAAAATCCTAATATGCAATTATGCAGTTTTAATGGTAATAAAATGTCAACGTCGGACGTTTCGATCTAGTAGACCATCTTCAGGACATATTCATAAAACATATTTAATATTAGACTATATTTAATTCAACGTGAAAAGACGATGGACATAAGAGTAAGACTAATCAAAACAGATAACTGACATTTTTCAAGATCAGCGTTCCGTTTCAATATGATCACGTTGGTGTCACGGGGGCGATGTTGTGAAAACGTATTCCTAAAACAGAGTATTTTGAATGAAAAATGAAAAGAATTTTATTTTAATCTAAAACTTATAAGTACGTTTGTCGAGCATTAATCTTGCTAGAAAAGGGGAAATATTAAAGAAGCCAGGTCTAGTATTCACCGTGCGTGAAATAGATATTATGCCTGCCTCATAAATCCGTCTTGAATTAAATCCGTGTTGAAATAAATATAGTCTAATGTTAAATATGTTTTATGAATATGTCCTGAAGATGGTCTACTAGACCGAATCGTCCGACGTTGACATTATATTAACATTAAAACAGCATAGTTGCATATAAGGATTTTGTTTGTTTTTTTCCGTATATTTTTCTTCATACTGTCGGATCTATATCCATATATTTGCTTATATACATTCATATATATATATATATATATATATATGTATATATGTATATATATATATATATATATATATATATATATATATATATATATATATATGTCACACAGAGGCAAGAACGCTCACACCTACACATACAGAAATCACCGGACTATACACATTCTGATATATTCATGTATTTTAGCGTGTTTTTACTTTCCAATTGAGAGACAAACATGTCGAGATTCATATATTATCTTTGTCTCTCTCTCTCTTACACACAAACTCACATATATACAGGCATACACATATACATATACATACACGCAATCACATATGATATAACGATATATAATTTCGCATAATTTTACATATCAACAAACATTATTTAGAAAAATATTACAAACTTGAAAAGTTTTGTGAAGCGTTTTATCCCTTAGGGTTTCATCTGACTGGGTTTTGTTGACGTTGTCACGACTGCACATGCGCACGAAACGAGGGACGCAGGAAGCAGGAAGTTTCAAAATTTGGGGAAAGAATCTTTTTGAAAGAATATTTTATTCTTTTTTACAACAAATCACCATTCTTGGTAGATTTTATATTGTCACAATGTTGGATAGTCGGAGACAAAGGTGATGTAAAAGAAAAGAAAAAGAATACAGACGAATTTGGCTAGATGAACAAAAAAAAAAAATCACAAAAGCTTTTCCAGTTTGTCCAGAGGAAATACATGATGAAATGTTTTCATTAATCTATATGGGCATTGAAGAACAACTTTTGCCTCAATGCAACTTTTAATCACAAGAATTAGAAGAATTGTATCACCTAATTTCCATGAACTTGTTGACATTTCTCTCAACCTGATGAACACTTAGGTGCCAAAAAATATAGACACACACACACACACATATATATATATATATATATATATATAGCTAAAAATATGTATCCATCCACGAACTATGTTATTCTCTGTTTCACTAACGGACACACACAGGGACGCATCTATCTATCTATCTATCTATCTATCTATCTATCTATCGTCTATCTTTCCATCTATCTTTCCATCTATCTTAGTTTGTTCACATCTAACTTTGAAGTTGTAATCTATCTATCTATCTATCTATCTATCTATATATATATATATATATATATATATATATATATATATATATATATATATAAGTGCGTGTGTGTGTGTGTCTTTGTATGTGTGTAGGCATGCAAGTATTAATCAACTTCGTGCGGTAAGTGTTAAAAAGAGAAATATTGCTAAGGAGTAAGAACAAAAAAATGAGTCAACCTGGAGACACTAGATAGCAATTGATGTTGCATTGGAATTTTTACAGAAGATTGCTGTAAACATAGAGACGGAAGGGTGTCCCACAAGCGAGAAGAGCGAGTAAAGAATTTACGGCTACATCTAGCCAACTTAGCTGTAAATTGACGATACTTCAACGCCTGTCTTATAATTTGCAAAAATTATATATATATATATATATATATATATATATATATATATATATATATATATATATATATATAGGGCATCCAAAAGTCAACTCCCTTCTATATAATATAAATTTTTTATTTCAACGTTGTCTGGGGTATTATCAAGGCGAGAGTTTCACATGAATTGGTACCAGAATAGCCATCGGTTGTAGGACGCCGTTCAGAGAGACTTAAGAGCATAGGTTCGTAAAATATCACACAGGATATGGTGCCGCATTTTTTTGTAGCACGAAAATGATGATGTTCACAAAAACCTACTCCATGTGTGAGAGTGTCAATGCAATGGAATAAATTGAATCCTGTACATGTGGTTTGCATTACTGTATTTTTGTTCTCATTACTTTTTGTTAGGGGGCTGACAAGTCTTTCCGACCACAGGATATATATATATATAAATATATATATATATATATATATATATATATATATATATATATATATATATATATATATATGAAGTGAACATTGAAGTCAACACTTAGAGGCAACAGTCTGTTTCATGCTAGATGCAATCGTCTTGGCCTGACTATTACGTCTGGCATGAAACAGACTGTCGCCTCTAAGTGTTGACTTCTATGTTCACTTTTATATTTACAAACGCTCTATCTCTGATATTGAGCACTTTATCCCATAAATATAGGAAACCTTACGAATATATATATATATATATATATATATATATATATATATATATATATATATATATATGATAAATATAGTTTTAAGGCATGCTATATTTATGGGTTAATTTTCTCAGTATCAGAGATGGACACTGGGAATCAAAACCGTGACGTGACTCAATTTCATGCTTGAAGGCAATCTGGCCTGAAGATTTTGTTCGAGCACTAAACAATCGCTAGCCGGTGTTGATCCCAGTGTCCTCTCTCTCTCTCTCTCTCTCTCTCTCTCTCTCTCTCTTTTAAAAGTTACTCCAAAATTCGCTTGAGAATGAATTGGAATTGAATCTTTAATTTAATTACAAAATTAAATTCGACGCTTTCAGCTTCCATTTTTGAAACATGGTTAGAACTATGTGGCGAAAAAAAACATATTTTAAATCAATTAATTTATAATATTAATGCTCTGTAAATTTACATTGAGCACTATTTTGTAAAAGTTTTGTTATATATATATTTATTAAAGACATTTTTTATGTTTAACGTTTTATGTCCGAAAAATTTTCATAGAAAACATTCGTCTTTTGACAGGATTCGAACCTGCATCCTACACGGAACCGCCATTTAGCCCGGCGTGCCTTACCGATTCGACCACAAAGGATCGTTCGGTTGCAAGGTCGAATTTACTGCTTTTAAACTTCAAATTTCCATGAATCTCGTACATTCATAACTGCTCATGGCGTATCAAATGTAAACAAATGACGTCATACATTAAGAAATGGACAAAGTCCGACAATTTATTTATTAAAGACATTTTTCTATGAAAATTTCTCGGATATTCAGGCCGGTGAATGTTATTTAATACTGTTTATTATAAACAGAGCATTTACTTAAATACTTGTATCTATAAAAAGAATACCCGCTCGGCCCGGTGGCTAGGATCAAAGTGTAGTATCTGTGCTTTGTGAGCTGCCGGGTCGGGTGTCTGTCGAACTCTCTGCTTGCAGAGAGGAACCCTGACGTAGCTCCGCCGAAGGGTAGTGTTGCGTTGGGGGAGGTTGACGGAACTGGCCCCCCTAGGGGGGTTTGATGGTTATTTATTTTTGGCTGGGCCTACGGGCTCGGAGATACACACATTAAAAAGGCCTTGTGCCACATTCAGTCCTCGTGGGTGGATTGATAAATACCATCTATAAAAAGAATACCCGCTCGGCCCGGTGGCTAGGATCAAAGTGTAGTATCTGTGCTTTGTGAGCTGCCGGGTCGGGTGTCTGTCGAACTCTCTGCTTGCAGGGAGGAACTCTGACGTAGCTCCGCCGAAGGGTAGGGTTGCGTTGGGGGAGGTTGACGGAACTGGCCCCCCTCGGGGGGTTTGGATGGTTATTTATTTTTGGCTGGGCCTACGGGCTCGGAGATACCCACATTAAAAAGGCCTTGTGCCACATTCAGTCCTCGTGGGTGGATTGAAAAATACCATCTATAAAAAGAATGTTAAACATAAAAAAATGTCTTTAATAAATAAATTGTCGGACTTTGTCCATTTCTTAATATATATATATATATATATATATATATATATATATATATATATATATATATATATATATATATATATTTCAATTAAAAGGTGCAATTATAATTTATAAATTAATGAATCATTCATGCAAAAAACAAATATAGAGGTTAATGATTTAAATGGCGAGAATACATCGTTGCAAACAATATAAATAAGATACATCAGCCCCGAACCTGTATATGAATGATATGATCCCTGTTTACAAATTCCAGTTTCATAAGGTCTTTTTAATTTTTTACAAGCTTTTGTCTGTTCCTACAGACATCATCAGGTATGGAAGTAGATTTTGTTCTTGTTTTTACTTCTGAGTCATAAGAGGACAACGAAAATAGAGATGTAATCCGAAAAAAAATGCTATGAGAAATGTGTTATTGTTTTGGAACGTGCGGTCGCAACGCTGAGTTTGAATTTAAATTTTAAGGTTGTGCGTTTTTGTACAAATATAGCAATAAGAGAATTCTTTTTGAATGGTAGATTTTCCGTGAATATGGCATGAACTATATTGTTCCATAATTACAGTAATGTCAAACTTATTATCCGAGAGTTGCACGTTGGATCAGTTATTTTAATTTCAATTAGAAGGTGCAATTATAATTTTTTATGTTTTTTGTATGAATCCTTCATGACTATATATATATATATATATATATATATATGTATATATATATATATATATATATATATATATATGCCGTACTGCTGTGAATTTACAATTTCATATTACAAGTAAACATGCCACTCATATTCTCTTTCTCTTGTGATCTTATTGTATGTCATTCATATACTTCCACGTACACTCCCTAAACATATACATCATTTCAACATAAATGATTATTAATAAACTAATAATTTTAGCAAAAATACGGGTTGTATAAGTATATACGTTTTAAATTCGGAGTATATTTTTGTAAAAATATTTAAATCAGTTACTGTTTAAAATTGTATTCATTTCGTAAAAAACAAATAAAAAGGGTGTTGAACTGTTATGTCTTATCAGTTATCTTATATGGTTGCCAATGCTGGACAATCTCTTCACAGGTAACAAAAAGACTTGAAGCTACAGATATGTAGTTCTACAGAAGGATGCTGAGAATACTATAGATCAAACATGTGAGCAATGTCGATGTTTTAATCAAAATTAAAACAAAAATGACACTTATATTTAACATCAGGTAGACAGAGTTGTGATTTCTTGTGTACATAATGTGGAAAGAGGCTAGGAAAATTTGATACTCACAAGATAAACTGAAGAGAAGCCGGACAGAGGAGAGCGACGCATATATTCCATAGCGAAAGGACACCCCGTGGCGGTGTAATAGTTAGCAAGCTTGTCTCGCTAGAACATTTACGACTGAGTAGTGAGTTCGATCCTCACTGGGTACTCCATATTTTCGGCCTTGTGCTACATCTAAGCTACGTTTGGAAAATCACTATATACCCCATCGAGATTGAGAAAATTTATGACAGGGCTAGGTTTGGGAAATATATTAAAATGAGAAGATTTATTAAGAGCTATTAAATTAAATGTGGAGTGCCATTGCAGCCAATGTCCTAACGAGGCGGCACATAGAAGAAGAATATATTGTTATGTATCTGGGGTTCATTTCACATACACATATTACGCGTTAGATAAGGAATGCCTCTCAGTTGCCTATGCTTCCAGGTCCAGCTTGACTCAAAATCGTAGCACCTGCCAGGGTCCTATATATGGGAAAATAATGTTTTGATTCTTGATTCGTGATACACTAAGAATGTAAAAAAATTATGGTAAAAATACTAGCAATATATTAATGAGTTTTAATATATTTTTATAGCAAAATGACAATCCATACATCAATAAAGTATAAAACCATTTTTCATAGTAAAATTACGACGATACAACATATCATCTACATACTATATATCTAAAAACATATCTTTGCGGTGAAAGTAAACATTTATGTACAAAATATCTCTAGTTGAAGGACTAAAATTGCGCACAAAGTATTTTGATTTAGGTATTAAATAATCCATTGATATGCCGCTAAACAAAAACAACAAATATATAATTATTTATTTAAAAATATGATTCATATTTTTAAATAAATAATTATATTTAAGCTCTACTTTTTTATCGAGCACTGTTTTTTTTTCAAATACTAAAGAATTTTGGATTATTTACCTTAACAGTTCTGTCCTATTTTCTATATATTTTCACACACACAAACACACACACACACACACACATACACACACACACATATATATATATATATATATATATATATATATATATATATATATATATATTTCAGTCGAATCTATTACATTCACTTACGCGCCTATACCCTTGGAAAAGTATTAATCCTCTTCTTCTTCCTCCAGTTTTCGGTAAATAGCAGGACAGACTGGGTTCTATAGCCTTGGATGGCATCTGGTCTAGGAGAAGGACAACTCTTAATTCAAAACCTGCGGAGGGTCGTTTGGGGATCTTGTGGCACGTAGTGCACCAGGTCTCTGTATTCGGCCCTTCAAAAAGTATTGTTGGTTCTGCACAAAACCTTCACCATTATATTCAAATCATATGTGCTGGTGTATAGCTGTCGGTCCTTCGGAACTTAGCTGCTTGGTCCTCCGGAACTTAGCTGCTTGGTCCTCATACGTCGAATACGACGAGAGTCCAGCATATATATATATATATATATATATATATATATATATATATATATATATATATATATATATATATCATCGTAAGCAATTGCGATAATGCGACTACGACGCGAGGGGTAGGAAACGAGAATTTAATGAGGGGAAATGACCATAAAAGAACAGGATTCTATTTGGTTGGTGCAAAAATAATGACGTAATAATGTCGTTTTTTGACGCATTTTTAACGTCAAAAAACGATATTATTACGTCATTATTTTTCCACCAACCTAATAGATAAAACAAGATGGCGATTGATCGTTTGTGTCAGGAAAGCAAGTAACCGGAATACATTTTCCACAGGTAAGAAGTGTGAAAAAAGAAATTACTGCATGAAATTTTACGGTTACCTCTGGCTATTTCAAGAGTAAAATTATCAGAGCAAGTATTACGCTTAAATTCATACAATCGCACCACCAAGGTGACAGAACTTTAGAACAATTGCCCTGAAAATATTCATAGAGAAGAAAACGGGAAGCAAAGTCACAGCGGTAGGATATTAACTGATGTCAAGTTGCCAGTTTAGGATAGATAAAATTGCACACCCTTCTTTTGATTTTGTTGAAAACCTTGAGATATATCAGAGGAACTCCAGACATGTCAGCAATATTTGATTCATGTACGGATGATCTATTTATATGCGTGCAAAATGGATTCTATCGAGAAAGAAAAGTCTGTCACTATATAATGAATTGGAATTCTGATGTGACCAAGTATATGGCTAAGAAATAACAAAACAAATGCTACAGATATATCATATATTAAACAGTAAATACAACAGAAAAATATTACACAAACTAGTGAGCGTGCGTCGGTCGACCCAGCGTTCAATCTATTCGACTATTCCCCCAAGGCCTTCTCTTCTACTAATAGGCGAAAGAGTCCAACATAGACTCATTAGAGGGAGAACACTACAACACATTCTTAACAGCAGACCGCGCAGTTGTTTGAATTCCACTTAAGGTCAGTGAAAACCTAGACACTAAATAGGGGCAAGGAGTTTCTTTTCCGGAGTTTATCATCAGTTATCATGATGAAAGGTAAAAACAGTTCTCTATGTTGACTCAATGAGATTAATTTCGTTTTGAAGGCGTTAAAATTAACAAGTCGTTTTATGCTCCATTTAACAACTGATTAAATGTCCTTTTCGAGAGCAGCTGCTAATTTTTGTTTTATCACATCTATCAGGCTTACTATTATGAGAGGGTCTAAATTTTTGTGCCATCAGCATAAATACAGACTTGGTAGCTGATGACATCGGAAAAGGGCTTTGATGAAGATAAAATAATTTAAGTCAAAGGATAGAGACCTGGGGGAGTCTGGCATTAACGTGAAATTATACAGAAATGAGTCTTTAACCATACAAGTTTCTTCCCATTAGTTGTTAAGAACCCTTGGATTAATTCAAATATTTGACCGGAGATAGCATAACCAGACCTTGTGAAGAAAGCCCGCATTTCAAACCCTGTCAAAAGCTTTCTCGATTTCTTACGCCAAATGATGAAAGTCGCAGTTCTGATATAAAGCCTGATAGACAAATTATATCTTCTTCTCTGTACCGTGTCCCTTTCGTACGTTGACATTCATTGCTCTCCACAAATTACAGACCTTTAAATGCCTTAATAATTTTTATTGTTTTGTTATCTCTTATGAATAACTTTACCATCCATTTACTGAATCTCACTAGACAGGTTTTATTCCACTGTCCTTCCTGCCTTCAATCTGTCCTGTGAGTATCAAATTATCCAGGCCTTCTTTCCTCACTACATACCTGGCAATGTTAACTGTCTCTCCCTGGTATTAAGTATAAGACTCCTTTTTGTTTCCATTTTCTCTAAAACTTTGAAGTTGCTCACATGTTCGGTCTATAGTGTTCTCAACATCCTTCTGTAGAACTACTTATCTATTACTTCCAGTCTCTTTATCACCTGTGAAGAGATTGTGATGCATTTACTGTCATATAAGGTAACTGATATGATATAACAGTTCAATACTCTTTTCTTTCTTTCTAACGGAATAAATAAACTTTTAAACAGGATTTGACTTTATTTTTTACGAAAATATCCTCAAAATTAAAAGTAGATACCTATACAAACAGTATTTCTGTTCAAAGTATTAGTGTGTTGATAATTATTTATGCTAAACTTGGGTGTATGCTGAGGGAGTGTACGGGCGAGTCTATGAATGAAATAGAATAAGATCACGAGAGAAAGAGATTGTGGGTAAGGCAATGTTTACTTGTAATGTGGAATTGTAAATTTAGATTGATGCATAGATGTGTGTGTGTGTGCATGTGCGTGTGTGGGTATTCGGTTGTATGGAGATATGAGTTTGTAACCCTGAGTTTCACGCTTTTGCGATCATCAAACAATTATATATACTAATGCATATCATGAAAAAAAAATCAAAACCTTATTCTGTATTTGGTTTCTTTTCAATATTAAATAACGAATTAATAGAGTAATCAATACTCGCACAAAATCCAAATGAAAGGTTCCACGAATATAATCTGATATTGGATAGCGTGTTTGGGCCTAGTAGGCGTGTACAGTCGCAAGCATACGATTACACTGGTGATGAAAACTATGCTATGATGTATCATAACGCGCCTGTTGGACCTGTTAATGCCTACAGGTATCTCTATATGTGGGATAACTGAACGAATCAGGCTACTCATCATATTCCACTAATCTTCAACGGACACAGGTCAGGTGATTTACAGGACAGAGAAGTTGGGAAAAGTAGTACGAGTAACAGTTGGGCAGGTATTATTCTGCTGATAAAAAAACGTATCGACTTCCTGTTTCTGTTATATGTGCCAGTCTTCATAGTGCGCTATTTACACCTTCGGAGGCATGCGAACTCGCGTGACTTGTTTCATTGGAATTTTGGCTTGGACCAAAGTGTGATATTTGTTTTCTCCTCATTTACGATGGGAGAAGGCAGCAGTTGCCGGAGATTTCAACTCCGTGGCAGCATATTTCTCGTTTCTCTAAAAGATCTTTTGTTGGGGTAATATGGAGGCCAACATGAGAATGAGAGCAGGAACTGCATAATTGTTCTCCTTATGTGTGCGTTTTTTCTGTCCACGTAATAAAATTTTTTGTGATGAAGTTAAATAATTCTTCTTAGGCATAAAAATAAAAGCGATGGGTTCTTTAATAAACGCAACACCTTCAGATAGATTGCTTAGGATAAAAAAAAACAAAAAAAAACAGCGTTATTAAAGTGGGTCATGCTGATGTGCCAGATAACTATAACATTGCAGATACTTCTTTGGACTGTTCTAAAGAATCTCTAAAAAAAAGGAGAGGCAATATATTAAGTTTGACTGCAGTATTCAAATCATAGACGAATGGTGGAATTTTGTAAGAGAGATTCTAACGAGACAAATTGCCTAGTACGACACAGTGAATCAACTTTCTCTAGCAGTAGACCTAGCTTTTTTTTCTCTTTTCAATACAATCCTTCCGTTTCATGTCTGCGGAAAATCGTTAGCCTGAGTAATGACTCACTGTCCAGGGGTGTTGGCGCCATTTTGCAATCGGCGATAAGTCTGTTTGATCGCTCTGTACTTTAATCGAAAATGATAAATATGCTTTAACGATGGCTAGAATTTTAGATCAGCACTGGAGGCATTACTTTTTCTTCTTTTTTAAGCAATTCACCCCAAGCAGAGAGAGAGTGCCACTAGTACACAGTGGGTTACAGAGAATAAACGCGAAAGAAAAGACTAGGTGGAGTGGGAAAAGGATAAAAGATGAACGGTGTTCAAGACAACAGAAGATAGTGATTGACGTTGCATTTAAACTTTTGAAGATTGTAGTTATCAGGAGAGTAACTAAGCGGATGGGAATTCCACTGGAAGGAAGTGCGAGGAAAGAAACTGCTGGAGTAGAAGTATCGATTACATTGAACAATTTCAAAAAATTAAAACATGGGTCCTAGATGCTAATCTATAAAATTTATAGACTATGTATAATTGTCATTTAAGAAATATTAATTTAAAATTATTTTAATAAAGAAAACATTAGAAAATACATGATTTTCTATTGGGAAAGATATTATTCATCACAAAAAAATATACACATTTTCTGTTATTTGTCGAATTATTACCAACGCAAATTGTCTGTAAGTTCCTATTTTTAATGGATTATTCTTGGATAACGCGTGCCACTGCGAAACAGCGAATCCGAAATGGTTTCTCTTAAGTATCTTTAATCGACTGGAGACAAGCATGACGTTTTCATGGCGTTAAGATGAAGTATCGCACTAGAAAGAGGCACGTTCTCGTATTCCTACAACGAATAAACAACTCCCAACAGTCCGTGTAGACACGGTTGGGGACACATTTGCTCTGATCTGTGCTGTGGTCACCGAGAGGTCTACCATTGCTGCCTTTACAATGCATCTTACCAGATTCAACTTTATGGGTTTATAAATGTCCATTTGATCAATATTGCGATGTTCAAAGTACCGCCAAGGCGCCAAAGGTTAAAGTCCAACGAATTCTCCAAAATGACTATCATGTTAGCCACCCCAGAGAACCCTGCCTGCCTCCTGTCAGAATGGCTGGTTCCCAGCTACTCAACGGCGTCTCATTACGCCTGCTTGGTCTCACGCTGTCCAGTGACATGAGATGGAATAAATACATTGAATCAATAGCTTCATCTACCGCAAGGAAAGTTGGTTCTCTATGTCATGCAAGAAAGTTTTTCTCGTCTGAGTCCATCCTTCAAATCTATAAATCAACCATCCGTCTCTGCATGGAATATTTTCATATATAGACTGGTGTCCCCGCTATAAGACTCGAGGTCCACAACAAAATCCAGAGACGGATATGCAATGTGATAGGTCCTGATCTGGCATCCAGTCTACAGTCGCTTTCTCACAGACCTGCTGTGGCTTCTTTCTGTTTCTTCTACAAGTATTTTCACGGCAACTGTTCCGACGAGCTACCTTCGTTAGTTCCCAAACTGCATGAATTTAAGCGAGCTTCTAGGCTTTCATCTCGCTCCCACGCTTTCACTGTGAAAACGGTCTTCTTCTCAAACAGCTACTCTCGCACTTCCCGTCTGTGGAACTCACTTCCACTTTCTTGTTTCCCCGATAACTATAATCTTCAAATATTCAAGTGTAATGTCAATCGACATCTGATATTCTGATCTTGTTCCCCGCCCTTCCCTGTATCCTTTCCTCAAACGCACCTCTTTACACTTGTTCTCAATCTTCTGTAACTCTTTGTGTGCTAGTGGCACTCCTGCCTTGCTTGGGGTGAATTGCTTTAAACAAATGTCTCACAGTCTTGTTTTGAACAATATAGAACGTATCGATTACTGTCAGCTTCTTTCACTGGACATCACGGTATACATCAACGTTGTTTTTTCGCAGAACAGCTTATATCACTTAGCATGAACATACTGTACTTGTCGGTCAAAATTTCAATCGTGTTTCAGAGTTTGAAGATTTTTCTTATCGATATATACGTATTTTTCAAAGTACATTCTTTTACTTTTATCAATATTAATTTTCTTTTATCATTATGCACATAACATAATGTATAAAAGTTAAAATGCAACTCTACACATTTGACTGATTTAAAAGTGTGTATCTGATTTTTTGCAGTAGATGTGACAGAGGTAACTACTTTAGACAGAATTGCTCTGAGTTCTTTCTCTTATTATTCCAAACACTTTAATATAGCGCATTATTCCAACTTATCTAATCATAGTGGAGAAAAATTATCAAACTATTTTTATTTTGTTCCCTATTTACAGTATTCTAACTGGTGTCCTCATCTTTGTCGCCATATTTATTACAACCTTTTAGCTCCAGCCTCCAGGTGGTTGGAATGTTGAACTGAACTCTTTATTTCGCTCACTGGGACAGACTGCTCTAGTTCCACGTGTCATGTTTACTGGATGCCACTGATCAGTTATCTCCTGCTTAATTCACCTCTCCAAGTTCTCCACCGCTTCAACTTGGTATTGAACTCACACTCGTTGGGTCCTGTCACTGGATCTTACTAACGCTTTTATCCACTCTGCCATGTGTCCTTGAGGACATCTGTGTGTGAATTTCTGGGTATTATAAACCTAATGTCTTCAGCAGCTATTTTCCAGTGCTCATATTGCAATTTTTGCTGGTATCATTGCATGTTTTTTTTTTTACCAGAGCTCATATTGCATTTTTTTGGGGTTTTTATCGCTTTTCTCTGGTACTCCTTATTACTCTTTTTTTTTTTTTGTATTGTATTCATTTCTATGCTTGGTCGGCTCAGGAGATTTTTGAGGCCTAGCATATGTGCTGATTTCTTTAAGTTTACGAATTTTCCAATGGCGTTCTTTGTCAATGATCTCAACCTGATACCACAGACATCCATTAGACATAGCACGTGGTTCTTGAACAGTCTACCCCAGTGAGCGAAATAAAGGGTTCAATTCGATATTCCAACCATCTGAAGAAGGCCGGAGCGTACAACGACCGAAACGTTGTAATAAATATGGCGACAAAGATGAGGACTATAGTCCGAATACTCTAAATAGAATGCATGATACCTCACCTCATTCTGTTCCCTATAAAAATATGAAAGCAATTAGATTGTCAAAGAATTGTTAATGATTATATCTTTTAAACTGACTACTTAAACAACTGTATTTTCTGAAGTTTAATAGTTGGCTAGAATCTACATAAAACACGTGTACATCCTTATATACTGCATTTTTCTATTTAGGGGCAATTCTTCTTTTCCAATTTTTCCATTTTTTAAAAATTAATACTACAACTAATAAAAAAACATTATTATTATCATTATTATTATTATTATTATTTTCTTTGCTTTCTGGCGTTTACACATTTCTTTCCGGGTCCCACCCAGGGACCTAAGGTTAGAAATGGCATCATGACACTTTTCACTGACAAGAAAAAAAAATTAAATAAAATAAAAATTACATAAAGCCCTTCATAAAGTGTGGGCTGTACTTGTCAGAACAATTTTTTTGTATCTCCTTGAGGCATGGACTTCCAGGAATCCCTGCAATTAGTCTACTGCAATCTTTTCCAACCAGTCCTAGGGCTCCAACTACAACAGGGATTGTTGATGTTCCCATATGCCACATTTTCGAGATTTCTATTTCAAGGTCCTTGTATTTTGACAGCTTTTTGAATATCTTCAAAGATACATTGCAGTCAGCAGGGACTGCTATATCAATAAGGAGGCACCGTTTTTGTTTGTGGTCTTTAATAACAATATCTGGGCGGTTGGCTTTGATTGTTCTGTCAGTGTGAATTGTGTAGTCCTATGGAATTGTAACAAGTCCTATCTCCGTAACCGGATCTGGGTGATGTCCATACCAGTTTCTTTCAGTTTCCTTCCCGTAGAAGTTGCAGATTTTCCAGTGCAGATATTGGCCCACTCTGTCATGTCGGGTTTTATATTCAGTGGGTGCAAACACCGTGCAGCCTGTTATTATTATTATTATTATTATTATTATTATTATTATTATTATTATTATTATTATTATTATTATCTCTTTTGATTTCTGGTTCATACACATTTCCTTCCGGGTCCCAATCAGAGACCTAAGATCAGAAATAGCTTCATGATATTTTCCATTGATATTTTTGTAAAAAAAAAAAAAAAAAAAAAAAACTAAGTTCACACATAAGTTTCGATAAAGTTTGCTAGTTGTCAGGAATTGTGTTATATAGAAATAAGGTCTAGACACGAAAACTAATAGATACTTCGCGATGTACGCCCACATCTCAGTTCAAAACGCAAAATAATAACCCTTAAAAACAAAGATCACACATATTTTACATAGATAAAAACATTTTTGAATTGTTTTTAATAATGTATGGGCATTATTAAAAATATAATAATACTTAGCCCAAAATACATTATTAAAAAATAAAATAATCAAAAATATTATCAAACTTTAAAATTCCCAGGGTTCTGTCTTTCGTGCGCATGTGCAATCGTATCAACGTAAACAAAACAAGTTCAATGAAATCCTCAGGGACGAAACGCGTCACACAAAAAAAAATTTCCCCTTTTCAGTTTCATACCTGAAGCAATCTTCTGACCATGTGTCCCGATATTCGTGCATGGACTATATATAGATCAGTTGAGTTATAAATGGAAATGGGGTAGAAAAAAAACATTTTGCTTATTTTATATAAAGTGTGCAATGAGTAATTTGCCGCCATTTTATATTTTTAATTTCGCGCAAGCGCGTTGTTTTGTTCTTGACTTTGTCTACTGCAAGAACAAACAACGCGCGTGCGCGAAATTAAAAATATAAAATGGCGGCAAATTACTCATTGCACACTTTATATAAAATATATATCTGTTGAATACCGTCTGTGAGGAAAAGAGCACGATGAAAGTATTTACTCCGCCAGAAATTTTGAAACGGCCTGCTTAGCATTCGCACCGGAAGCTTTGATACGGATATTTCAGAACGTTTAGGTTCCAATCTGAGGACAAGGCAGAGGAGTCGGAAAGAGTTGGATAAGTTTAATGGTGATTACGAAGGTGTTTGACGGGATCAAAAGTGACGGCGATTTTATGCCTCCATTCATGTTCCAACATGGAGGCATACCTCAAGTGTTTCGAGAATATATTTATGACCTGCATCATGGAATTGGCTGCTGGAAGACCCTGTTTTTGGCAACAGGACTCTGCACCATGCCACAAAATCAGGAGAACCCATCATGACAGAAAATTTCACCGCCCAACATCAGCCCTTACATCTAGCCACCCAACTCTTCAGACGGCAATCCCCTTGATTTGTATAGGTGGGGGTGCAGTTGAACGAGAGACCAACAAAACTCACAGTGACACCAAAGATTAAGTTAAGAAAAGAATTATGTCAAAATCCAGCAACTTAAACGGTCCAGAAGAAATGCTGTAGATTGCGAAGTCGTCTGGAGGCCGTGGTTGAAGCCAATTACGATTTTATTGAATAAGTTTATATATTTTTGTGTACGTTTTGTAAATATATCTATTAAAATGAAATGTCAGTGTAATTTTAATTTCTGCATAAATGAGTCGACAATTTATCCATCGCACCCTGAATTTATTTGTTTACGTATATTTTACTTATTTTATTATATATTTATTTACTCTACTTAGTTAATTAGATATTCTGTATTTTTATAGCATTTGAACTAAGGTGTATTATATTTAGGTTAAGGGTTATTGTTTTGTCTTTGTAACCGGGATGTGGTCGTACATCGCGAAGTAGGTATTAGTTTTCGTGTATAGATCTTATTTCTATGACAAGTGGTAGTCTTTAATTTGTGATATTTGTATATTGGTCAAACAAATTTTCAGGTAAAAAACGTTTAAACATGAAATGTTACCTGTGGCAAGACATCGTCAATTTATGAGTTAAATAATTTATAAACAAAATATTTTGACAAATGATATTGAAGCCCTTAGATAACGAACAGTAAAATCGATATATTTCTCAAATATGTCGGGTCACGTTATTTTTTTTTTGTCTTAAGGCTTTACACAGGGTTTAGGAGAAATAACAAAAAGACAAAATTTATCAAGAGCTACAAAGGACGGGAAATTGTGGAGAGCCATGACCGTCTACGTTCTGAGGCGACACTACAAATAAGGAAGTTATAAGAGCTTATTTCGCAACTATATCTATAAATTATGACCAGAAGTAAAACAGATTTCTTAATGACTTTATCGGGTATATGCTTACATAATAATTAGGAACTGCTTAAAAGATTCAATATTAAACATGTTCAAAATACATTCATGTTCTTATATAAATACAATTTTCGGGATTAAATAAAACTTATATGAAAAGAAAAAACTCCGTAATTTAAAAGTAGGTAAATAAATTAAAAGTAGGAGAAACAGGGTATGATTGATTGATTTTTTTTATGGGAGCTTTGAAGTAATAAAAATATGACGTGTTATTCTATATTCATAATTGGATACATGATAGGTGATACTCAGCTTTTTGTGTGTATACATACTAGTGTAGCAATTACTAGAGGCGGTGATATGTGTGTTTTATGTTTTAGTTTCGTGGAAGTTATATTTTGTAATACAGTCTGATGTCTTTACGAAATTGTAGGATATTATATGGATTAAAGTCATGAAAGAGTTCATTCATGTAGTTTGGTTGTTTGTTTATTTGAGCAGCATATAAAACTCAATGGGTTATTTAATACCGAAATCTAAATTGTTTGAACGCTATTGTATGCTTTCAGCTTAAGAGAAAATTTATTCTAGATCATTTTGCTATAAATAATTTTTGCTGGTCATTTTGCTATAAATAGGTTTAACTGGTCATCTATAAATATGTATTGCTGCTAATTTTCCGTATAAATATTTATTGCTCAGGATTTCGATATAAGATGTATTGTTGGTATTTTTTATATAGCATGTATAACTGGTACTTTTACTATAAAAATGTATTTTTAAATTTTCACAGTGTTATATATATATATATATATATATATATATATATATATATATATATATATATATATATTGGACGTTCAATATTTGTCTATATCTGAGATTCTAAAAGGTGCTACTACCCCCAGGATAGAGTGGATCTGGGACCAACATCAATTACGAGGTAATTCTACGCTCCTCAAAACCTCCAATCTCCCTGGAGTTTGCCGCCATACCCGGGACTAAATGACAGATTAAAATGCACGATGTGGCATTGACCAAACTTTTGGAAAGGTTTTGGTATTCCTTTCAGCTGAACGCAAAGAAATGTAGACATTTTCCCAGGTAATCAGATAATTCTGTTTTATTTCTATAAAATCCTAAAGAAACTGAGATGGCAGTATAAATGCCTGCGTTATTTTTAGTTTACGAATTGCCTTTCCTTGACTGTGTTTGCAGTCTGGAGAACTCTTTAAACAGGGCGAGGGAAATTTATAAATGGCTTATGTTCTCTGCACCGAGAATGACATCATGGCGCATTAATGTGCACTATAAATAGGAGGCGGTGTTATTTTTGACAGAACAAAATTAGCGGTGAGTTATAAATAAATAAGCGATAAAAGCAGAAAGCAAATGGCCGATATTAAATCTCCTGGAAGGAATGCCAAGGAAAGTTTTGTACTTATTAATGTAGAAGTGCGTAACCCAAAACAGCTCGTATTATCTTTCACTCGCTCTCTCTGTTCTTCTGTACTTCTCTCTCCCTCTCTCTCTCCATATATATATATATGTATATATATATATATATATATGTATGGAGAAAAAAATATTTAAAAAAAATAAAAATAAAAAAATAAAGTTTTTATAACCACTGGCTTGTATATTAATATTTTTTGTTTTATTATTTCAATTAGGTTCTTCAACTAGTTTCGGCCAGCATAGCCATCATCAAGAGAAAAAAGAATCCTGCTTGTTAGAAGCAGTGAACTACAGGAATGAATGGTTTTCTGAAGAAAATGAGATTTATCTAGAGTTTTCATATTTTTTACATATATCTATATATATATATATATATATATATATATATATATATATATATAATAAAAAATCCACTTTACAAACAAAAACTTTTGTGGTTTATCTTGTTTCTGAAATATACACTTTTCTCTCGTTGGAACAACTATAATCTCTTTCATATATATATATATATATATATATATATATATATATATATATATATTAGGTTGGTGCGAAAAATAATGACGTAATAATTCATATTTTGAACGTCCAAAAACGACATTATTACGTCATTATTTTTGCCCCAACCTAATATATATATATATATATATATATATATATATATATATATATATATATATATATATATATATATTAATACTAGTTTATCTTAGTATTTCACTTAGTATTTCACTGAATACTGTAGACAATTACCATGAAAGTATTTCCGGAAAAGGCACAGCGAATCTACGTTATGCCGGAAGGAAAGTTACCGAAGACGAGATGTGTGTGTGTGTGTGTGTGTGTGTGTGTGTGTTTGTGTGTGTGTGTGTGTGTGTGTGTGTGTGTGAGTCTGCGCGTGTGCGTGTGTTTGTGTGTGTGTGCGCGTGTACGTGTGTGCGTGTGAATGCTTGCCAGATAGACTGAAACTGTACAAACAGGTTAAAGTCTGAAGGAGCAAGATCTGGGCTGTAAGCGAGATGACGGAGCAGTTCCCAGCCCAGCTTGTTGATGCTTGTTGATGCTCTGCATCGTTTGGGCTGCTGTGTGAGTCTTTGCGTCGTCATGATGCAAGATGACTCATTCTGACTGATGACACCTGCGTTTGTTCTTTATGTCTTTCTTGACCTGCCTCAGCAGTTCACAGTAGTTCTTCTGTCAGACTGAATGTGGTCATTGACTGATTCGATCACCTCAGGAGACCTCAAGGACTCCCAGGCTTGTCTTCATCCTCAACACTGTTCCGTCCTTCTTTAAACAATTTAACCCACATGTTGACATTTTTTTGTCTGAAACATGTAGCACCATACACAGTTGACATTCTCCTATGAATTTCAACTGATTTGCACCCATCAGCAACTAAAAACTTGAAAACTGACCGCTGTTTAATCCTGGAGCATGTTTCTTGGTCAGCCATCTTTGTTAATCGCCAAAACTCTCAAAGTTTTTTTTTTAATCTGCAAAACAAATTAAATCCATGTGAAAAATAAGTAAAACAAAAAAAATCTAAGCTTCTATCTGTATTAGAAGTCCTTATACCGAAAAATTGACCTTATTTATTGAATGACCGTCGTATGTATATATATATATATATATATATATATATATATATATATATATATATATATTCCAAATGTTTTATTGTACTTTTTATTCTATATTGGTTTCATTTACTCCCCCTGTATTTCGTGTCGTATATTTTTTTGAAAAAAACTTGGGGACCAAAAACAGACAATTTGTATATTATCAAATAATGTCATTGTGTAATTTAGTAGGGTCCGTCTGAATATGCGGTATTGGGGTGTATGCTGGATTGAATGGTGATGGATGAGTACCTGAGTTAAGTGAATCAATTATAAGAATGAATGGGTCCTAAATCAAGTGATTAATCATGTGTAGCATATTCAGTGAAGACCAACACTTCCCCACTTCACCTTCGGCCATTTGCCACAATTGTATTTTTTTAAATACAGTAAATAAAGATATATATATATATATATATATATATATATATATATATATATATGTGAAAATATTGTAGAAAATAGGAAAGAAACTGGTTTGGTAAAAGATCCAAAGTTCCTTAGTATTTTTGTAATTATTTTTAAAAAATAGTGCTCGATACGAAAGTAGAGCATAAATATAATTATTTATTTAAAAATATGATTCCAACTCGCTACATAAGAGGTCTCATGTTTCAAAACAAGAGCCGAAAACTTCAAAATAATATTTGAATTAACTTGAGTTAAAGTGGGCTCTGTTCCATCTTCAAGCGAAATTTTTGGGGAATGAACTTATTTCTGAAATTTACGAGTTTTAATAGTATGGTCTGAATTTAAATCAAAAATTTCCATGGTAACATCAAGGGCGGATTGTTTAGAATCGGCAGGGGTGGGGTGTTAATAATTTGTATCAGTATAGAGTTACTTTCATAGATGCCGGGTCACGGTAAGGTGGGGGTGGCTAAATTTACGACGGAGGAAGTTTTCGCATAGTCTGGCTTGAGCGTCTACGGAGATTTATTTATTTATTTATATTTTATTCTTTCATTATATCTCTTTGTGAAAGGGATTTGTGTATATGGAAAGGCCGTAACGTTTGTTATTTGACGACTTCATAAAGGGTTATCAATTTTTGTAGGGTATTAAAACTATGTATATGGGCTATGGATTTTAAAATTTATTTTTTTGTATGCGTGTTTTTAGCTAGTTAT
>OZ010601.1:73025314-73027814 GCA_963932145.1 Acanthosepion lycidas
AGATAAAATTTATAGTAGATAGAGAGATCGATAGATAGAATTAAGTGTAGATAGATAGATAGATAAATAGATAGATAAAATTAATAATAGATAGATAAATTAATAATAGATAGATAGATAGATAGATAGATAGATAGATAGATAGATAGATAGATAGATAGATAGATCTAGTAATAGATAGATAAAATGAATAATATATGGATAAGGAGATAGAGAGATAAAATTGATAATAGATAGAGATATCGATAGATAGAATTAAGTGTAGATAGATAGATAGATAGATAGATAAAATTAATAATACATATATAAATAAATTAATAATAGTTAGATAGATCGATAGATAGATAGATAGATAGATAGATAGATATTAACCGCGACAGATAGATAGACATTAACCGCGTTAGATAGATAGATAGATAGATAGATATTAACCCCGACAGATAGACAGATATTAACCGCGTTAGATATAGATAGATAGATAGATATTAACCCCGACAGATTGATAGATATTAACCGCGTTAGATAGATAGATAGATAGATAGATAGATAGATAGATAGATAGATAGATATTAACCCCGACAGATAGACAGATATTAACCGCGTTAGATATAGATAGATAGATAGATATTAACCCCGACAGATAGACAGATATTAACCGCGTTAGATAGATAGATAGATAGATAGATAGATAGATAGATAGAAGTAAGAATAGATAAATGGACAGAATTAAAAATAGATCGATAGAATTAAGAAGAAATAGATAGAGAGATAAATAGATATTATTGTTTAAGTCGGTATAGAAAATTGCAAATAAAGTAAAATATCTTAAATCAAAATCATTAAAACAAAAACAATGGAAAGAACTGACCAAAAATTAATTAAATTAAAAAAAATAGGGAAATAAAATGTGCGCGAATGGAAATATATTAACCATGAAGGGGAAATAAGGACGCCAATAGATATGGCTAATATGAAAATGATAAAGAAATCCATCAAATGAAAGATAAATTAATATATTTGGGCATAAAACCTGAAGAAAAAAAATAACATAATCCCAGTAAAAAATAAAACAAGCATAAAAAAATCTAAATTAATGAACAATGATGAAAGAATGGAAGAAAATATAAAAGGAAAGTAAATTAAACAAAAAAAACTCCAGAGGGAAGATAAGAAAAATAAATGAATAAGCAAAAACGTGAAAATAGGTATTTAAAAGAATGAAAAATAAAATCGTAAAAGAAAAGAAGCTGCAAAATAAAAATTGCCGGACGATATTAAAATGTAGGGAAGAAATTGTGGATGAATTAAATGATAGAAGAGATTTATTAAAATTAGAGAAAAAAAGAGAAGAAAGAAACCAGTAAAAAAAGACTGAAAGAAAGTGTATAAACAGTGAAGAAGAATATAAAAATGAAAGCAAACAAGACAAAAAAAGAGAGAAAAAACGAAAAAAAAAAAAAAAAAGAGAGAAGTGATGGAAGTTTTTAATGTGCTAAAATCGAGTAATCAAACGAATATATAAAAGAAAATATCATGAGAAAGAATCAAACTGAATAAGTCGAGAAGATGACGATGTCATCAAGAAATGTCTCCTTAAATGGCACAAAATTCGCGAAGGAATGAAAAAAATCTATGAAAAAAAACCAAAAAAAAACAGAAATAAAACAAAAAAGAAATGTAAAAAAAAATTAAATAAGGTAAAATAAATAAATAAAATAGAAAACCTTATAAACTAAAATAAAGAAAATCCAAACGATAACTAAAAAAGATAAACAAGAAAAAAAACAACAACGAGAAAACAGAAGATTAGATACAAAAATATTCCCCCCTGTCAAGAAAAAAAAA
The DNA here is from genome assembly GCA_963932145.1 of Acanthosepion lycidas. Lineage (NCBI taxonomy): Eukaryota > Metazoa > Mollusca > Cephalopoda > Sepiida > Sepiidae > Acanthosepion > Acanthosepion lycidas. The sequence continues at coordinate 73,027,160 of OZ010601.1, forward strand.
AAAAAAAACAGACATAAAAAGTCAAATAAATCCCAGTCAAAGAAAGAAATTCCAATGGACGGAAAGTAGAAATAGACAAGCATCGAATGAAGACGAAACGGTTGATGGTGTGCGGGTAGCTGGAAAAAAAAAGAGGCTGACGATTCACACGAATATCACATTTCTAAGAAAACTTTTGCGAAAGGAATGAAAAAAAAAAAAAAAAAAGCATAAAATTGCAGGCATAACTTACTCATCTACGCCACCTGAGTACTTGACTTTGGGTTGCTACCTACGTTTATAGTTTTAAATATAGGCTGGTATCTATCAACGTTTATTCACATGCCTGTAGAGCAGATCATACACACACACACACACAGACACACACATATATATATATATATATACATTAGATGAAATGAATTAAATCTGACAAATATTTTAATATATTTTCTGTTTATACGTTTTTTAAGGAGACAACTATTTTGAGTAAATTCTCTGTTTTAATTAAAAAGAATTAATTACATATATCGTCGCGAATGTTCGAGAAAATTCGTAAAAAATATGCGAGAATCGATCCTGTATCCCATAAAGAAACCGTCATTCAGTCTTACGGGCTGTTAACCATTCAGAGAACTTACAGGTTAGCAAAGTCCAAATTACTGCGTAGAAACAT
>OZ010601.1:73032814-73102814 GCA_963932145.1 Acanthosepion lycidas
ATCTATCTATCTATCTCAGTCTGTTCCTATCTATCTATCTATCTATCTATCTATCTATCTATCTATCTATCTCAGTCTGTTCCTATCTATCTATCTAGCTAGCTACCTAGCTATCTATATCAGTCTGTTCCTATCTATCTATCTATCTATCTATCTATCTATCTATCTATCTATCTCAGTCTGTTCCTATCTATCTATCTATCTATCTATCTATCTCAGTCTGTTCCTATCTAGCTAGCTAGCTAGCTACCTAGCTATCTATATCAGTCTGTTCCTATCTATCTATCTATCTATCTATCTCTCTGTCTATCTATCTCAGTCTGTCCCTATCTATCTATCTATCTCAGTCTGTTCCTATCTATCTATCTATCTATCTATCTATCTATCTCAGTCTGTTCCTATCTATCTAGCTAGCTAGCTACCTAGCTATCTATATCAGTCTGTTCCTATCTATCTATCTATCTATCTATCTATCTATCTATCTAATTTAGTATCAATTTTTTATCGATGTTTAATTCTGTTTGTATCAATCTATTTGTATTTATCACACATTATCTGGCCCTATATACATACATACACACACACACACACACACATATATATATATATATATATATATATATATATATATATATATATATATATATATATATATATATATATATATTGAATAATTTAGACAAGTTTTGCCTACTTATTTCCATTTTCACGGACAAGCTTCTTGGTGTCGTTAATAAAAGAGACAAAATTACCGTGTTGATACATATTCATTTATTCTGAGCACTTTCAACTTTAGCACAATGTCACCATCATGGTGTTGCCTTTCTATGACAAGTATTGTACTGTTCATCGTTTTTCTAATATAAATTGTTGTGCTTATCTGGAAGTTACATTTTTTACAGGCGTTATGAAAAACGCTGATGTTATGTGCTATACGATGTAGCTTTGTGTAAAGCGTAGGGGAGGTAACTCAGTTATGAAATGTCTGAGTTTTCTTTAAAAAGTATGAAAAATTATTCGTACATGCCTAGATATTTTAAATTATCTTGTATTTATAACAATTTAAAACATTGGTGCAGTATTCATAATTTTATTCATGGTTAGATTCAATCTTTTTTTATATAGTGATCTTCAAGGATTTTTAGTTTTGTTTATTATTTTCATGAAAAGTATGCACGTATTTTCGACAAGAATTTTCTTAAATTGCGAATGTGGAGAGACATGCTTTTTTAAATGCTTAGAAAAGTTAGAGGCATCATTCAAGTGAAAACTCTTCCTCCGAGACAGTGTAGTCTTAGTATGACTAACATAAATAATATATATTTTTTTTTGTTGGAGATAGAATCTCCCAAAATACAGGGTACGACTTATATTTGAGTACATACACATTTAAGATTAATACTGCTTCCCACTCACTTCTAATGCTTTTATTTTTCAGAAATCAAGAATGGCAAACCCTTTGATAAAAAATGAAATGAAAAGGCATGCTGTCACTGTGGCATTAAAGGCTGATCATTGCCATTTGGATATTGCACGTTTCTTCAGAGTTGCAAGATCGTTTGTCCACAAAATACGAAGAGAGTTAAAAGACGCTGACAGTTCCCAAATGTCTGTATCAAAACGTAAAAGTCATTCTGCACGTTCTGATAAAGTGAGAACATCCGAATTTATTCAGGAAGTCAAGCAGACAATTGATGAAAACCGAGGTCAATCAATGAGGTCAAATGCCAAAAAGCTGCACGTGTCTGAATAAAACAAACATTTTTCCACAAGGTCTTAGAGTAAATGCTGCTGCTTACATTGAGGTTCTAGAAACAGTTGTCAAACCCTGGATTGACAATATATGCAACCGCAGCATTTGCATATTCCAGCAAGACTCGGCTCCATCCCACAAGGCACTACGAACACAAGAATGGATGGCTGACCATTTGTATGACCACATCACACCCAGCATTTGGCTTCCTAACTCTCCAGATCTCAATCCAATAGACTATTATGTGTGGAGCGTTGTTGAAGAGCTTAATAAACAGCATCATAACACCAAAGATTCTCTTAAAGCTGCAATAGTTCGAGTAATATCTGACATAAATAAGGACCAATTCCTCAGAACTTGCAGCCGATTTCGACCCCGTGTAGAGGCAGTTATGCTAGTTGTGGTTTTATTGAATAAAATTAAATAATAATTAAATTTCATGTTTATTGCTTGTAATCAAATATATTTATATTCATTTGTTCAGCAAAGTTTTTACTAATCCATAAAAGCTCTCCTCAGATACCAGCCGCCCCCTGTGCTTTTAAATTTATATACAATGTTGGTTTTCTTGAACACGTTAGATGTTGGGAAGAGGTCATTATGAAAGATTACCTTGGATATACTAGATTTAGTGTAGTATAAAATAAACTTATTACAGCAGAGATAGAGTTAATATATATTCCCATACATCACATGCACCCTATTTCTCTCTTACACATTATAATCGCTACATAGATGAAAATGCTCTACATTTACTACATACAAGAGTACAACACGCATAAAGGGTCGAACATGATTCCGCTAAACCTTCTTACGATCATCCACACGACACAGACTGCTTACAGAGATCTTCCACATACACACACTCACAATATATATATTAGGTTGGTGCAAAAATAATGTCGTTTTCTCACATAGTAACATATGTGAGAAAACGACATTATTTTTGCACCAACCTCATATATACAAATCGCATATACTCCAAAAAGCAAAACGAGTCTTCCGGCAATCAATAAAGCTGTCAAAATGACTAAGGAGGTTAATAAATGGGTCTCCCAATCTCTCCTTAAGAGATCTTGAAAAAGGCCTTTGACCAGTACAAGCCCTGACTAAATATTAAAGATCGATGAAAAACATGAAAACTAGAGGCAAAGTTCACCTTCTTCAGTGACAGCCATCCACTCCTGTAGTTTACTGTTTCTAAGAAGAAGCATTTTTCTCGTGCAAGAAAATAGTCAAGGGACCTAATTTAATATATATATATATATATATATATATATATATATATATATATATATATATATATATATATATAAGGGTGTGTGTGCGTGTGTGTGTGTGCACATTTCATTGAATAGGACACACAAGGCGTTTTATTTAGTTTTTTATACAATTTTTTCATGCGACCTAATAATTTTGTTCTGTTCTAATGAAAAACAAAAAATTATTAGATCGCATGAGAAATTGTATAAAAAATAAATAAAAGGACCTTGTCAGTTGTATTCAATGAAATGTGCATGAAAGAAGGATTGCTGCCTAAATACACTAATTATATATATATATATATATATATATATATATATATATGTATATATATATATATGTTGGTAAGCGCGAATTTGTAAACGGTCATTTCTATTGTTGATAATGCAAAGCTCTTCTATGAATCGATCTCTCTGACGTGTTTATCAAAATATAAATACGTAAATATCCACCATCCACCCACCCACCCTGGAGCTGATATCTTAGAGGAAAAATCTCCGACTGCTGCCAAAACAGTTGGGATTCGATCATGGCTTGAGGCAATGAGATGTCTAGCAATAGTGATGAGCTGTGATACAGCGAAACGGTCTATCTGTTGATGACTATATATATATATATATATATATATATATATATATATATATATACTGCATTAAGGCATGTGGGATGTCTAGTCGTACTGCGGAGCTGAGATACAGTGAATATATATATATATATATATACATGTATATATATATATATAGTCATTCGCAGCGTGTACTGTTCGCTTTATCTCAGCTCCGCAGTGCGACTAGACATCCGCATTCCAGGAACGAAACATAACCGATTTTGTGTTAGTCAGAGTTTCTACCACTGAGTTATCTTCATTCGGCAGAGTGAAACAGCTAAACCTAGCGTATTGTTTTTATGGACGTAAACAATGCCGATCAACCGGAGAGTTCTATCAATTTTACTGAAGAGCTTTGCATTAAGGCAGGTGGCTGTTGTTTATAGAATTAGGTTATCACTCAACAGTGTTTAATTGAAATATACTTTCAAGTGCTAAATTATCTCATTGGCAGACAGTACTGTTTCGTTATATCACAACCCCTCAGTGGGGCAAGACACCCGAATGCCTCAATCCAGGATCGAAACCCAAGCGATTTCCTGTTAGTCTGTATATATATATATATATATATATATATATATATATATATATATATATATATATATGTATGTATGTATGCATGTATGTATGTATATATATAGTTCACCTTTCATCAGAAATAGTTATTCACCCCTGCAGTTGACTGCTACTAATAAGCAGGATTTTTTTTCCTGATGATGGCCATGCTGGCCGATACTAGTCGTGTAATCTAATTTCATAAAATAAAACAAAAGTATTAATATAATACCCAGTGAGTCTGAAATTTTTAATTTGTAGCATTTTTTACTGTTCAAGACATACTAAATCTCTCTTAAAATTATAAAAAAAGAAAAATGATAAGGAGCAAGATTTGTTGAAAGCTGTAACAAATATGAACGGGTGTAGAGTCACATGGTATAAAGGAAAAAAAAAACCGAGAGTGAGTGAGAGAGGTGACATTTTCTGGACACATAATAAGGGGAAAAGGAGGCACAGTGGAGTAATGGATAGCGGCTTGGATTGAAGAATCGGAGAGCCGAGTTCGAATTCCAGTTGAATCCATTACATTCACTTACTTGCTAATTGGGAAAGGTGTGAATCCTCTTCTTCTCCCTCCAACTATGGGTAAATAGCAGGACAGACTGGGTTCTATAGCCTTGGATGGCAACTGATCTAGGAGAAGGAAAACTCTGAACTCAAAACCTGCGGGGGGCCGTTTGGAGACTTTGTGGCACGTGGTGCATCAGATCTCTGTAATCGGCCCTTCAAAAAGTGTTGATGGTCCTGCACGAAACCATCACCTCTATAATCAGATCTCACGTGCTATACATGCGGGTTGGGGACTTAAGGTTAGAAATGGCATCATGACATTTTCCACTGGGAAAAAAAAGACATATTTTACATAGACAAACCCTTCGTAAGGTGTGGGCTGTACTCATGGTTTTCCAGGAATCACTTCAATTCGTTTATTGGAATCGTTTCCAACCAATCCGAAGGCTCCAGCTACAACAGGGATTGTTGATGTTCCCATGTGCAACATTTTTTAAATTATTATTATTATTATTATTATTATTATTATTATTATTATTATTATCTGTATTGTTTTCCTCCTATTATGATGAGGTATATGTGTATTAAGAACTGTGGGATAATTACCCCTCTTCACAACGAAATCGAAAAAAATGGAAAATAAATGGGAAACTTGGATCAAAGTTTGATTGGATAAACCAAGACGTAAAATTCTTTAATATTCAGGATCAGAAAAAAAAAAGATTATTTCTTTCAAAAACATTGCTCTATGAAAAGAAAATTCTCTGGTAATGAATTGTGGCGGGAACAAATTTGCGCCATCTGGTAGTGATTACAGGCAAAAATGTTTTGGTTGAGGCAATTTAGCGTTGAAGAAGTCGTTTGGGGAAAAAAGCGGTAACCAGGAATTAATGCATTTGTTTAATGTTAAATCGAGGCTGGATATTTAAATTTAGTCGGAAATTTTTGAATAAATGAATTAATGAATGAATTATTGAAATAAACGGAAAAAATAAAAGAAAAAAGATGAAACGTGAGAAATGAAAAAAAAAAAAAAAAATGAAGCAATAAAAGCAAGTGGAAAAAAAAAAAAAAAAAACAAGCCAAGCGCATTTTGAGAAGTTAAACGGGTCTTAAAAAATGAAAGAGGAAGTTGAAAGGAATATATTAAAATATAAAAAGGGAAAAATGTTGAAAGAATGATGTGTATGAAAGAGAACAGACAGAGAGAGAGAGAGAGAGAGAGAGAGGGGGGGAGAGCGCGAGACTGTGTAATGTATCAAGATGATGTTAGAAATATCAAACAGGAAAACAAAGGACAGACAAACTAGAGAAAATGAAATAATAAACGAATGAACAAAAGATTTCAAGAAAGAAAAACGGAATGAAAGAAAGAAAAGAAGAAAAAGGACAGACAGATGTAAGAATATAGGAAAGAAAAAGACAGAATTAATGTAGGCAATGTGAAGAAAGAAAAAGAAATATAATAAGAAATGGAAAAGAAAAAGAAAGTGAAAAACAATGAAAGAATATAGAAAGAGATTAATGCTTAAAAATCCATGTAAAAGTATATGTTACAATAAAGATAATTTTATAAGAAAAAGAAGAAAACGAAGAGAAAATGTATGAAAACAGAAGTGAATAGAAATAAAGAAAGAAAAAAGAAAGAAGGAAAGAAAGAAAGAAAGAAAGAAAGAATCGAAAACGATAACGAGGGAAAAGAATAAAATAAAACTTAAGATTTATTGAAAAAAGAAGAAAGAAAGAAAGAAAGAAAGAAAGAAAGAAAGAATCGAAAACGATAACGAGGGAAAAGAATAAAATAAAACTTAAGATTTATTGAAAAAAGAAGAAAGAAAGAAAGAAAGAAAGAAAGAAGGAAAGAAAGAAAAAAAGAAAGAAAGAAAGAAAGAAAGAATCGAAAACGAGTGCGAGGGAAAAGAATAAAATAAAACTTAAGATTTATTGAAAACAGAAGAAAGAAAGAAAGAAAGAAAGAAAGAAAGAAAGAAAGAAAGAATCGAAAACGATAACGAGGGAAAAGAATAAAATAAAACTTAAGATTTATTGAAAAAAGAAGAGAGAAAGAAAGAAAGAAAGAAAGAAGGAAAGAAAAAAGAAAGAAGGAAAGAAAGAAAAATTAAGTAAGTTAAAAATAGAAAACGTATTTTTTTGTAAGTAAAAGAGACTAAAAAAGCAGAAATGAAGAAAGTAGGCCAAAAGTAAAAAGAATAATAAATAAGGAAAACAACGGTGAAAGAAAAATAAAATGGAAGATAAAGAAATATTTGTTGGCAAAGACTGAGGGAAAGAAAGACAGATAGAACGAAAGAAAGAAAAAATTAAAAGAAAGAAAGAAAGAAATCAATCAAATAAACAAACAAACTAACTAACAAACAAAAACAGTCGTGAATATAGCTGGAAAAAAATTTAAAAAAAATTAGTGTATCAGAAAGAGAGATATAAATTAAGAAAGAAAGAAAGAAATGGAGAATGAATGAATGAGTGAATGAATGAATGAATGAATGAATGAATTAAAATAACTGTGAATCGGAAAAAACACAAGAAGAAAATTCTGTTAATTTTAGTTATTTTGGATGATATTTGGGAGGGAAAATAAAAATGAAAGAGAAATAAACAAACGAATAGGCTTCATTGAAATTGGAAAGGGAAATAAAGAAAAAAGATAGACGATAAAGTTAGTATTAAAATGTTCGTAAGCAGGAAAAGAAAGAAAAAAAAGAATGAATGAATGAATAAAAATAATCGTGACTATATCAGAAAGAGATATAATAGCAGGGAAGGACAAATTTAAAAGCAAAAGTTATCAAAGAAAGAAAGAAAGGACAAAAGAAAGAAAGAAAGAAAGAAAGAAAGAAAGAAAGAAAGAAAGAAAGAAAGAAATGACGAAAGAAAGAAAGAAAGAAAGAAAGTAAGAAAGAATCGAAAACGAGAGCGAGGGAAAAGAATAAAATAAAACTTAAGATTTATTGAAAACAGAAGAAAGAAAGAAAGAAAGAAAGAAAGAAAGAAAGGACGAAAGGAAGAAAGGAAGAAAGAAAGAAAGATTCGAAAACGGGAGCGAGGGAAAAGAATAAAATAAAACTTAAGATTTATTGAAAACAGAAGAAAGAAAGAAAGAAAGAAAGAAAGAAAGAAAGAAAGAAAGAAAGAAAGAAAGAAAAAAAGAAAGAAAGAAAGAATCGAAAACGAGGCGAGGGAAAAGAATAAAATAAAACTTAAGATTTATTGAAAACAGAAGAAAGAAAGAAAGAAAGAAAGAAAGAAAGAAAGAAAGAAAGAAAGAAAAAAGAAAAAAAAAGAAAGAAAGAAAGAATCGAAAACGAGTGCGAGGGAAAAGAATAAAATAAAACTTAAGATTTATGGAAACAGAAGAAAGAAAGAAAGAAAGAAAGAAAGAAAGAAAGAAAGAAAGAAAGAAAGAAAGAATCGAAAACGAGAACGAGGGAAAAGATTAAAATAAAACTTAAGATTTATGGAAACAGAAGAAAGAAAGAAAGAAAGAAAGAAAGAAAGAAAGAAAGAAAGAAAGAAAGAAAGAAGAAAGAAATAAAGAAAGAAAGAATCGAAAACGAGAGCGAGGGAAAAGATTAAAATAAAACTTAAGATTTATGGAAACAGAAGAAAGAAAGAAAGAAAGAAAGAAAGAAAGAAAGAAAGAAAGAAAGAAAGAATCGAAAACGATAACGAGGGAAAAGAATAAAATAAAACTTAAGATTTATTGAAAACAGAAGAAAGAAAGAAAGAAAGAAAGAAAGAAAGAAAGAAAGAAAGAAAAAAGAAGAAAGAAAGAAAGAATCGAAAACGAGAGCGAGGGAAAGAATAAAATAAAACTTAAGATTTATTGAAAACAGAAGAAAGAAAGAAAGAAAGAAAGAATCGAAAACGAGAGCGAGGGAAAAGATTAAAATAAAACTTAAGATTTATGGAAACAGAAGAAAGAAAGAAAGAAAGAAAGAAAGAAAGAAAGAAAGAAAGAAAGAATCGAAAACGATAACGAGGGAAAGAATAAAATAAAACTTAAGATTTATTGAAAACAGAAGAAAGAAAGAAAGAAAGAAAGAAAGAAAAAAAGAAAGAAAGAACGAAAGAAAGAAAGAAAGAAAGAAAGAAAGAAAGAAAGAAAGAATCGAAAACGAGTGCGAGGGAAAAGAATAAAATAAAACATAAGATTTGTTGAAAACAGAAGAAAGAAAGAAAGAAAAAAGAAAGAAAGAATCGAAAACGAGAGCGAGGGAAAAGATTAAAATAAAACTTAAGATCCATTGAAAACAGAAGAAAGAAAGAAAGAAAGAAAGAAAGAAAGAAACACAGACAAACAAAGAAAGGAAGCAAATATCGTAAATTTATCCGGTAAATATTTAGTATATTAAAATTTAAAATAAGAAAGAAAAAAAGAAAGAAAGAATTTTTTTTTTTAAATCTTTACACAAAACATTGATATATCTAAGTACGGAACATACCTTGAAGAAAAAAAAAAGAATGCAACCCGAGAAGAAAAAAAAGTAAACAAAAAGAAAACATGGTTTATTTACACATCAACAAAAATGTTCAAAACAAGATGAAAGGCAAAACAAGAGAAACAAGACACACATAACAGAAAAGAAGAATCGTTTTCGGAAGAAAGCGAAACGCAAAGGCGACAATCAAATTGAAGGACAAAAGCATCTGACGAAATGAGGTCTTCCGTATGCAAATTAGCATCCATTTGGTGTGAAGAGGCAATCGCAATAATGACGTCTACGTCTTTTTTTTTTTTTCTTTCTCCTAACAACTCATTCCGCCCACGCAGGCACGGATCAAAGACTTCAGCTTGTAAGTCCCAGGATTAAAAATGATGATGGGCGCGATAGTGTCCTGATTGCTTTCTTATTTATTTACACTCAACAATGGCGACCAGAAAGTTTGATCGGCGCTTTTCGCTGTGATTAGATTCTCTAGGTCCGACCAGGTCAAACCCTCTCTAGGTTCGTATATACGTACAGGCTAGAATGAATTTATTCGCCACTGTGTGTGTTTCTGCGTGTATCCATGCTTATGTATGAACATGTGATATTTGTTCTACATGTGTGTCGTGTGTCTATACATGTGTCTCCATATACGTATAACTGTATCTCTTAGTGAGTGTTCGTATGAGTGTTCGTATGTGATTATTTCTGGCTCTTTGCCCAAGGCAGATTAAAATATCTATTTTCAACAAGGCATGTCTATATTACAATGTTGGTTCTCTATTAATTACTTATCGCTCTCATATCTACACCGGCGTGGAAAGCATTTAGGTGACTCCCCATATGATACAGAATAATAGGATAATTAGACACAATCGAAAAAAAAAAATCCCTTGTTCAGACAACGTGTTATGCCTTCTTGTAGAAGACGTCCTTGGGTGGGAAAGTGAGGCGAATTCTAGTGTCATCGGCACTAGCTTGCATCCGATCATCAAGACCGTCGAACTCTCTCCCAATTTGCTTTCTCACCACTCCCGTCCCGGTGGCAGTGGCAGTGGCGGAGATGGCGGTGAATCAAAGAAAGTGTGTCGAGGCCATTCGAGTAAATTTGCTTTTGGGGGACAACTCTGCCCAACGGAGATTTCCAAACACTTTAGCAGAGGTGCTTCCCTCGCTGGCAAACCTGGTTGCATCAGGGGTTCGGATGATTGGTCTGTCAGGGTCCGCCTTCTTCACGCCACCCCGGCCGGCGCTGCCCTCTACCACATGTCCGGCTGTTGAGATCGTGTGGATATTTGCACCTGAACAAACAGCAATTAAGAGGTGGTTCCACGCTCCTCAAAACCTCCACGTCCTGGGTATGACGATAAACTACATCCGCGTCCTGGGTGTGGCGATAAACTACATCCAACAGCAAGGCCGCAGATAATGTTTTCGGAAAAATAATGTTGCCAGCTATACGTTTTTTGTAAGAAATAATGTTGCCAGCTATACGTTTTTTGTAAGAAATAATGTTGCTAGCTATACGATTTTTATTCCATACAATATAGGCATTTAAAATTCATATAAACTGGATTTGGCATTAAATGACCCGCAGTGGTTGATATGCCATAAAACCCAAACAAACAAACAAACAATCAAAACCTCCCAATCAAAGGCCTTTCTGTCGGATATAGGGTCTCGTCATATCTTAACATCAATGATCGTAGGTGAACCGGTGTTTCAACGTGAAATGGAATAATCCTCGAGGAAGGCGAAATGGATAAAATCATATTCCCTCCATATTCAATCAGTGAGAAGTGTGTGCCACTCGAGCACCCTCTTCCTGCGAACCACAGCCCTGTGGAATCGACTCCCAACCGAATGTTTCCCTGATTACTACAATATTAATCTATTCAAGGATAGGATTAATCGTTATATCCCTCAACTATACACAAAAGTAGCCTCCTAACATAACACTCTACCTCGAGTGACCCCCAGGCCTTCTAAAGTAGGAATATCACTGTATAAAAAAAAAAAATTATGCCGCAGTTAGGAAAACTGTTGAGATCTATTGCACAACAACTCATTAAACCCACTGCTAGGTCACGCTTACACATCAGGCCATAATTTCGACCTAACAAAATGCAGTCGGGTTAGATAGAGAAAAGAAATGCCTAAAAAGAAAATGCATTAAAAGCGTACTAATCTCTGCTTTCTCTTCAGTCATAAACATTACAAGATTATACACCATCTTTATTAACCCTGCGTTAGTTAAATGAAGTGTTTTATTCTCATAACATAGTATTTTTTTCAGCAGTACAACTATATTTTACCTAACTGTAACACTACAAGCATTTTTGTATTCGGATTCCTACCCCCCCCCCCACCAGGGATCCATCAATCTCTGAAAGAAACCCAAGATGCCTAACTTAGGGTTAAGAAGTTAAGATTGTTTTCACTATGCTTTTATCAGTAGTGTATCTGGATCTTGAGGACTGGAACATAAAATGTTGCGTTTTGGTAGTAGCCATGTAACAGAGATACACCAATTTAAGCTACTTGACGCTGAAACATAGACAATAGTATAGGGTCAATGAAATATGGGAGAAGATAAGGTTATGATAATATTTTAAATAAAAATTGTTCCATTATAGTAATATAAGTATAAGGTACTGTTGTGGTGTCCTCCCTCTAAAGATTATATGTTGCTCTTCCACCTACTATAAGAATAGTAGGAGAGAAGGCTCTGGGGGCCTGTTCCTGTGGTGCTGGCCAAACCCTCTACCTCCGGGCAGAGAGGATCCACAGACGAGGCTATATCGAAGGGGAGTGTCGCGTCTCGGGATACACCTACCCGACCCCGTTTTATACAGGGTCTATGGGGAATTTTTGGCCGAGCATACGGGCTCGGATTGCTCCACATTTAGCTCGGCCTTGGGCCACATTCTACCTAGTGGGGTGGTTGGTAAGTATAACAGTCGAATAGATTGAACGCTGGGTCAGCCGACACACACTCACTAGTCGTGTAATACTCTTCTATTGTACTTACTGTTTAATATATAATATATCTGTAACCCTTATTAGTTCTTTAAACATTTATTTGGTCACAACAGGTACTTTGGTAAGTTATTGTAGCTGAACCTTTTTTGGAGTTTTTTTTTTGCGCTAAAATCATGGCTGAAATTTCTGCTGAAGGAAAGATGAAGTTTGTCATTTTGAAGTGGATGATGAGATGGAAATTTCCAGAAACAGCATTTAAATCATCGAAAAGAATTTTTCTACTGCTTGAAGCCAAACAAGTGAGGTTCGAACGCGGCCATAACAATGGTGTTTAAATTGATATAATATGCAGAGGACTACGAACAAACAATTTGACCAGGTGCCTAAAAATCACATCTAACCAAATAACATTGGAATAGAAATTGAAGTGGACAAAAAACATGCGATTCTGGAAAGTGGCAGAACGTAATTTTAATGATGAACGCAAAACAGAGTTCGATTCTAATGCAGAGAAATATCCAAGAAGATAAGTTGGAGAAATAAATAAAGCAAGATCCATCACAAAGACGGTGAAATTTGGTGATAGACGCGTATTGTTGGTAGGAAAATTGGTTAAAGTTGATGGAAACCTGTTATATTCCGTACATATGAACACTAATAGGTATGCCTAAATCCTCATAAATAAGTTGGACACTATTTTAAGTGGGGATAATATGCTGTCTAAGTAGTCCACCACAGGCAGTGGTTTACCTACTTCACGACGCTGGCGAGTATTGTATTTTGTATATGTTATAAAGATTACCATTTCATTTCCAACCTCCTTCTAGGTTAGAATAGCCTTCTACAGAATGAATACCGTTCAAAATGTTTCTACTTGGGTAAAACTGCAGAAAAGCAGAGAGGGCATTTGTCCATACTAAATAAAAGAATGAAATGGGTCTATTTAATTTTTTTCTTAAATTTTGAATTGGTTAGAATCTTTGGTTTATTTTAATTACGAGAGCAAACACCGCTTGATAGATAGATAATGAACAGACTATAATAGATAGACGTATAGATGGTGTTATATAACGTACCTATGAACAATAATGGCTATGTGCCAATGCCCATATATTCGTTGGATACTATTGTAAGTTTGATGGGGGGTTAAAATGCTGTCTAAGTAGTCCACCACTAGCAGTGGTTTTCCTACTTAATCCCGCATTAGTATTGTATTTTGTTGATGATATAAACATTAACATTTCATTTCATACCTTTGTTTTAGTTATTTCTTATTCAGTAACCCTTTCTAGGTTACAATAGTTAGGTATTTTTTTAATAATATCTGTAAAAAATAGACCCATAGTTCTATATATGCGATCCCTGCTCGACTATTCTTTTTGCGATTATAAAGCTTTCTGTGCAATTTTAATTGTGTTCCTGCAAGTGTTTGTGTTATATACCGTACCTATGAACACTAATGGGTATGTCCCAATCGTCATAAATACGTTGGACACTATTGTAAGTGGGGGGTTATATATGTCTATGTAGTCCACTACTAGCAGTGGTTTACCTACTTCATGCCGCTGGCGAGTATTTTATTTTGTTCATGTTATAAACATTACCATTTCCATTTCTAACCTCTATTTGGGTTATTCTTCATTCGGTAACACTTTCTAGGTTACAGCCAGCATATTGAAACTATGCTGAGCAGACATTTCTGAGCGTGTTATCTATCATGATAAACAATCTAAACACTGCCAGCACACTCAAAGCCTCGGTCACGATGACTTGCGCTAGCTCATCTATCGACGACCCCAAGTGTTCTGTCTACCAAATTTCAGGCACTTACTAAAGGTTTTGAGATTCGAACCTAGATCTTATGGTCAGATGATGTATGGATTCTGTTATATACCGTACATATGAACACTAACGGGTATGTCCCAATCCTCATAAATACATTGGACACTATTGTAAGTGGGGGTTATATGCTGTCTAAGTAGTTCACCACTAGCAGTGGTTTACCTACTTCACACAGCTAGCTCATTCAGTAATCAGTAAAAACCGTATTACTTTACTATAGATATTAACTTCTGCCATACTTCGAAGATGGCTTTTTTCCACATGATGATCTCTTAAGCACACATCAATATATGGAATCATATATGTTTGGAAATGAAGAAAGAAGTACTCCACCGAATATTACGAAGTCTCAAAGAGGTTTGGGAATATTGCTAAAAAGACTATGAAAAACTGAACCCGGTTCAATTCAATGGCAAATTGGATTGACGCACTTATTCAAGTCAAAAGCAACAACGCTAATTCAGTCAGTTAAGTGCTATAAGAGCCATACAGTTAAGTGCCATAAGTGTCATACAGTTAAGTGGCATACTGTGACACTATTTAGCGGTTGCGTGAAAACTAAAAGCGAGAAATACTTAAAGGCGAGAAGAAGCTATCACGAAAAGACATACTGAGCGATGTTATTTTTTTAACAAAGAAAAGTGGTAAAGATTTTATTTTCATTTGCGAAAAAGAAAAAAAAAGTATTTTTTTTCGCAGAAGATAGGAAATTCGTAAGATCTCGGATCTGTCGAATTAATTTATGCTACAAGGCGGCGAATAAAAGATAGCCATCTGCCCATGGCATTAATGAAAATTTCAAATTGGTCAAGTGGACTACGAAACAGAAGCTGAGAGATAATATTAATCAGGTCACGTACTCATCGAGAAAGACATCAGCGGAGGCCACCCAAAAAGAAGGGAAGGAATAAACCATTAACTATCCTTCGGAGATATCATTTGGTTTTGGGAAAAAAACGCTGTTTTATGTTGAGACTTAGCCATGATAAGAGTGTGTTGCCTGGACGGATTGTGGCGATTGAAGCACGTAGGCATTAAGGAGACAAAGAGATTCACTTGACTAACCCCGATGATTATTTGACAAAAATCTCGTTGACGAATTCCAGATGAAATTCCGTTAAGATAGAGATTAAGGACCACAGTGCGAATCGTAGGGGTCTGGTGAAAAAAGAAAAAGAAGAAAAGAAAGAAGGAAAAAAAAAGGAAGATCAATTTTTTTTTTCTTTGAGCGAAATTTTTAAACTGGGGCCAGTCTAGCCACACCCACGCTACTGGGCGCTCATTGGCTGAATGGTGGCGTGAGCGGTAGGTGAAGGTAAACTATGAGAAAAGAGGGAAGGCCTGTTGACGCTTCTGAGGGGATTGGTGCGAGATACCACCATGAGAAAGAAGGGAAAACTGTTGACGCCCTCTGAGGGGATTGGTGTGAGATACCAATATGAGAAAGGAGGAATTTGGGAGGACGAATCCCTTAAGAACCCCTCTGAAGCAAAAAAAAAAAAAAAAAGCAATGGACTACGAAAAATGGAAAGTGATTTATTTTCCTGTCCGAGAACAAAGAAAATCCTTATTTTGGATTTAGAATTATCGAGGAACTCAAATCCCGATTGGCCCACACCCGGTTTTGGTCGGCGTCCATATAAACAGAGTCGCAGCGAGTAGACGGCAGAGAAAGCAGTTGCAGTTGGATAGAGACACAGACGCAGAGTTGAGCTGTGAGCTCCGAGACTAGCCTCGCAGGAAGCTGACTGAAGACCCACGCATCCCGACTTTGACTTCAAACCAAAAACAATTTATTTTTGAAGAACGACTTAGACTCACACAACCAAAACAAGTTTTGCAAATATCGCCTGAAGACACAAAAAACCAGTTATTGAAAAACAACTTAAGATATTAAGACTCGCCTAACAAACACAAAGTGTAAAGAATCCATAGAAGAAGTTTGGGAGAAAGACGCAGTCCTGTATTCAACAACCAGATATAAAAAAAAATATTTTTTTATTCTATTTTTAACACATTTGAGCTTTTCGAGTTGTTACTTTATTTTTTTTCACATAGACTTGTACGATGTCACCTTTGTTCGAATTCGGCTTGCATTGCGGCCCGGCGACTGATTGATTTCGTCTACCTAAGATCAAACACAACGTGGGTAGGTTAGACTAGAAGTGAAAAAAGTTACTCCGGTAACCAGACGTTGGAGGCGAGCTGGGAACGACAAAGCTGATACCGAATCTAACCAGATTCCCTTCCGAATCAGCTAAGGGTTAGAACGTCACATTTGGTACCGTGACAGCAGGTTCACGTCACATTTGGTGCCGCGACCAATACCAATTCACATTGGTCGCCTCAGGATAGCACGGGGGCAGAGAGAGGCCGAAGTGACGTCACAATACAGTTAAGTGCCATAGGTGTCATACAGTTAAGTCAGTTAAGTGTCATACAGTTAAGTGAGTTTAGTGCCATACATTCAAGTGCTATAAGTACCATACTGTTAAGTGCCATACAGTTAAGTCCCATAAGTGCCATTCAGTTAAGTGTCATACAATTAAGTGGTAGACTGGTTTCCAACTACGACAAAAGAGCGCAGTCTGTCCTGGTATTCAACCCATAGCTGGGGTTTCAAGGGTATCTGTGCGTAAAGGAATCTAATGAACTCAACTGGAATTCGAACTCGGCAATGCTGAGTTCTCTCTCCGAGCCAGTATCCATTACACCACCACAACTCCATATTTAGATCGCTTTTTGTACAAAAAATCCTTTTTAATTTAAGACAGGAGTCCAAATATTAAATTTTCGCTTGTGGCCTAGTATTTTTTCATGGCCTTTTTTCCGTGACCTTATGTCGACCATAATACGTATATCAGTCACTGTAATATAGGAATCTATATCATCCACCATAATATATCATATTATGTAATATACTCTGCCATATAATCTGTCACATAGCATTAATTAAAATGCACTAACTTATATTCACAAATGTCATAAGTTGTACCGAGGAAAGCATACAGCCTATCATCTCTAATTTGGAGTCAAAACTATCAAAGTAATTAATTTAAAAAAGAGGCTCAAGTGGCTTGTAGACCTTGTGTATATGTGTATCATTGTGTGACTTTGTCTGTGTGTCTGTTTGTGTGTGTGCGTGCGTATGTACAGAAAGAGAAAAAGGCAGATATCAGTTATGATTATAGGAGAGAAACGTAAATAGCTATGTGCATACAGACACATTGTTACACACATACAATCCAATACAAAGAGTACTTATATAAAAACACCCCCAGACAAATAGAAAACCACCCAACTACAGTGATTGACAACACAAAGTGGAAAAATTAGATCTCCGCCTATTAGATAGACACACATAGACAATTACTGATACACTTTATGATCCGATGCCCGCTTAGTCATATAAGAATTTTTACAAACCTTCATACATATAGATCTACGGTCTTAAAGTACGTTATACATGACGGACCAACGAGAATCAATCCATATAAAATTGAACATAGAAAAGTTCTGTCCTTTTTTAAGCGCTGGCGGAAAAAGTAAAAGTTAAACTTGCTTGATTGATAAATGTTTCCTATTTGTGCTTTATCTTATCCTTTCGCATTCCGATCCATATTTGATCTGCAGTTGATCTTTAACGGCTGCTTCGTTTTTAATATGTCAAGTAATATTAAGCTTAAGATAAATTTTTGTACCTACAAAAATATCTTAAAAAATTTGAAAGTTAGATACAGTCAGATTTTAATTAGTAAATTAAATAAAATATTACAAATTAAGGCTAAATTAGGATCTGTTAAGTTTGAGATCGAATTTCTCAAACAATGTATCCGCTACCAGGTTTGCCCCTCTTTTAGTAAGTTCAGGACAAAGAGGGCTAAATTACATCAAGGTTGGAAGATTGAATATGACTTTATTAAGGATTGGATTCAACAGCTTTCATCCAAGAGCCCGGATTTAAATCAGGAATTCTGGTGCTCTTATAGGAATTTAATTTATATTTTTGATTGGTTACGGTTCTCTAAGTTTGGGGGTTGTGTCCAAGTGTGTTAAATTATCAACTAAGCATGATGCTAAGTTGAAAAGTTTGGTTCCCAAGAAATATGGAGTTACAGCGGAACCTAATTTAAATAATATTGTCACTTAGTCCCCTCATAAATTTACTGAGCTTGAATCGTTTGATCTTGCTCATGGGATGGACTTTTGTATTCCATATTCTATGCCTGATTTTTTCAGAGTTCGAGGTCTTCTCTACCCAGTTGGCAAGAGTTTCCCCTTCTTCTTCCGATACGGTTTGGGATTTGAAAGCCCAGTTAAATAATTCTGCACACATGTTTGTTAGTTCCTATGTTGCTATAGCTGAATCGAAATGGAAAGCTGAATATCAGGATTTAACCTATAGAGTAAGTATGTTGGTACTAATTACTGAAGTGCTGACTGTTCTTTTTCCTCTCACTATTGCTCATTTGGAAGACAGTGAGGCTAACACAAAACAATTTTAACCTGTTCTCTTTCTAGCTGAATAACTCGGTGGGATTTTCTGTCATTCTTAAGACAAATTGTGTAAAGATGGCTAAAAGTATTTTCTGAAAACCTGGAAAAAAAAGAAACTCAGTGTGTTTAGTTCTCTTTAGATAATAATTTTTTTGTGGGAAGGACAAATATGATGTTAGACACGGCGATATAATGTCGTTTTCTCACATATGTTACTATGTGATAAAACGATATTATTTTTGCACCAAACTAATATATATATATATATATATATATATATATAGATAGATAGATAGATAGATAGATAGATAGATAGATAGATGTATGCATGCGTGTATGTGTGTGGTGTCAAAATTCGAGTACCATAGGGGTTAATTAATTAATCATATTTTAAATATCATCTAATTCGTTTTGACAGGTCCTGTTGAGTGGCTACCAAGGTCAACAGACCTAACAACCTAGATTTTTTTTTCGTAAAACCATTTGAAATCAGTTATTTGTCAGATGCGCCCCCAAAATATTGATGAACTTAAACAAAGAATTAAATATGAATGCAGTAAAATGAAGGCACAGAAAAAGAAGGACATTTTGAACAGCACATATAACAATTAAATAAATAGTAAATACTATTTTCATGTTTTAAATTAAAATGGTTCCCGAATTTTACCCCTCCTTCTTCCTTCTCTGTCTCGCAATATATATATATATATATATATATATATATATAAATATATATTGTTGCCCAATCAGTTAAAGGCACGTCAGGCTATATGAGACTTCCGTTCGATTCCTGTCAGAGGAAGAATATTTTCTATGAAAGTTTCTAGAACATTCAGGCCGGTAAATGTTGTTTAATATTGTTTATTATAAACAGAGCATTTACTTAAAATATTTGTATCCATAAAAAATGTATAAACATATATATATATATATATATATATATATATATATATATGAACTTATTTAAACGCTTAAACACACAGGCACTTACCAAACGATCCACAACACACATGTAGAAAATGCAAGTATAATAGCCTCATTCTGATGTAAAAAATGTCTGTACGAATAAAAATATAAATATTAAAAAATGTGACGAAATAATATTTCAATGGCCCTTTTAAAAAATTCGTAATTGAAATTTATATATAAATAAAAATTAAAAAGAAGCTTAAATATAAAATGCCGAATGTATTGCCATAGAAATCCAGGCGATATATTGGAACATAGTTTATATCAATAGACTTAAAGCCCAGCCTCCACCTTGACTTCATCGAATAGAAAGCTACAATACATTATATACATGAGTTTTCTATGTAATTTAATTCTTAACACCACTAAAATAAAATAAAAAAGATTAAATTTTCCTTAAACCCAATATATCAAAATATTAATTTTTTCTGGAATTAGTTAAATCAATTTCTAAATAGTAATTCTTACCATCGCTTGATAATTGAACGGAACTTTGTATACTAAGTTTACATTTTATGATTGAATTTAAATTGACGTTTCGGTTTTGAAACATGGGAATATGGGAGTTGCGATGATAATGCATTTTTTTAAAAACAATTATAATATTATTCTCAAATGTTGTACCGAGCACTTTTTTTTTTTTTTAATAAAAGTAAACGCTAAGAACTCTGAATTATACATCTCATTTTTCTTTTCTATTATCTTAATACAGACATACACACACAAACACACACACACACATATATATATATAGAGAGAGAGAGAGAAAGAGAGAGAGAGAGATTTTAGATATATATGTATACAGAGAGAGAGAGAGAGGGAAATCACATATTCAATCTATGTATAACATTCGTATATATATTTGAAGAAATATAGTTTTAATTTAGTTTATACCAATAGTATAAAGTGTTTGATATCAGAGATAGGACGTATGTAAATATAAATGTGAACATTTAAGCCTCTGAGCGTTTACTATATATATATATATATATATATATATATATATATATATATATATATATATGCGTGTATGTGTCTGTGTTTGTGCGTGTTTGTGTGTGTTAGTGTGTGCGTACGTGTGTCGGTGTGTGTTAAATAATAGTTTCAGACTTATTTTTAATGCCAGTGAATTTTGACTCTGACCATTCGAGACTGACCTTTAAGGCCAGGTGGTAGACAAAATAGTGATGTCAGTGTGATTGGCTGAGCATATCGTGGGAATGTTAGAGAGATAGAAAGTGATTTCGAGGAGTTAAGTTTTACACGTAGAAGAATGTAAACGTGTTATTTCCGTGTAATGAACTTGCTCCCCAGGGGAGGTGATAGAGCGACCCAACTGGCTAGTTAAAATGTACACGTCGACATGTTAAATAAAATAGTTCACATTTCATTGCATACAGTTTGGTACACCGTTTAATTCAATCTTCAAATGGCGTTTGCAATTAAATTCATGATCGTCATCATCATCCGAGCAGAGTCTGTATCATGTCAGCCAATGTATACGATTCTTTCATTAGCTGTATTGTATGTGCTACGCCAGGGATACATGCAGTTTTTTTTTTTAATTCAGAGTTACTTTCACCTAGACTGGTTACCACCCAGGGCTATAGAACCCAATATGATGGAACCTTGCTAACAATCCAGTGCTGTGCTTAAATCTATAAAGTCTTCGTACAGGAGCCCTAATCTCACCAGAACAATTACCAAGAAAGTATTTATAGAAAAGGTACATAGAATCTTTATTACAGCGGTGGAAAATGAATGAAACCGGGATTCCACGCCAGAACCACTTACATTGTAGATTCTTTTTTGGAGTTTAGCAGAAGAACCTGACCAAATATTGTAGCAATTCTGAAGGCATGGACGAATGGTAGAAATATAAATATGTAATAGATTCTGTCGAGAAAAATTGTCTAGCAAGAAAAAGTGAGCTAACCTTCCTAACTGCAGACCTAGGAATTGATTCAATATAATCTTTACTCTTCACGTTAGCATAAAACGTTAGCCCGAGAAGACGCAAAGAATCACTCTCCTGGAATATGATGATGGAAGACAGAATGGGGTCTATCAGGCGATTAATAGAAGGCAGTTTTGTTTTGGAGGCATTAAAATTAACAATCCATTTGTTGCCCCAGTTAACAACAGACTGTAGATCACTGTTGAGTTCAGCTACCAATATGGCATTATGGAACCTATCAGATACTATACTATAAATTCGATTTTATAAAGACAGGAGTAAGTTGACTCTTACAATTTCCAATATATTTTGGGAGGAGTAACCTCATTCTGTTTGTCATTTTTGCTGTTACCAAAACAGTTCAACTGATTCAACTGAGAGGGTTCAATTTTGCCTCTTCATCGAGTTCGAATTCCAATCGTGTTCATAATTGCAGGCCGATTCATCATCGGAAAATCAATGCCGTCGACTCAACACCGTCAATTTAACAGCGGCCAATGCCATAGTTTCTTTACATTCACATACTTGGTAATACTTTTGGGAAAGTTATGGATCCATCACTTCTTCAGTTCTGGGTATGACGACACACTACATCCACATCCTGGGTAAGATGATAAACTACGTCCAACAGCAAGTTCTCTGATCAGGAGGTTTTGAGGAGCGTGGAACCACCTCTTAATTGCTGGTGTTCCCGGGTCCACCCTGACTCAGGGTGGTAGCACCTGTTAGGGTCCCAGCTATGGGCAAATAGTTAACCCCCAAACTGAGGTAAAAAGTATTATGAAAGTGTAAAAATAGGTTTTAATACCAAAATACTATTACCAGCAATAAAAAAAAAAGAAAAAGAAAAAAAATACCTGCAATTCGTTTTTGAAAAAATAATAATACCAGTAATACATTTTTTTGAAAATAATATTACCAGCTATACATTTTTTTAGGAAAAAATATTACCAGAAATATATTTTTGACAAAACAAAATATTACCAGGAAAAATTTGTAGGCATTAAATAAGCCGCTGTGGTTGATATGCTGTAAACCAAACCAAACCATCTCTTATCCCCATAGCTATAAGTAAATTGCAGGAAAGACTAGGTTCTGTAGCCTTGGGTGGCAACCGGTCTAGGAGAAGAAAAACTCTGAATTCAAAAATGTATATAGCCCTAGTGAAGCATATACAATGCAGCTAAGGGAAGGATCGTTCGTATTAACTTAATGATCCGGACTACAGTGGATTCATTTAGATTCCCTGCAGAAAACACTGTTTCTTTTTCTTTGGTGGGAGTATTATTGTGTCAGTCAGTTATGTGCCATGCGTGATACACGGTTAGGTGATCATGTATCTTCCAATATATGACTGACGAGGCACACTTTTTCCGCAGTAGTTTGCTGTTTCTTTCTGCGGTAGACCGGTTGCCATTGAAGGCTATAGAACCCGATCTGTCCTGCTATTTACCCATAGTTGGGGGAGAAAAAGAGGATTCATACCTTTTCCAAGGGTATTATCACGTAAGTGAATTTCAGTCAGTTATATGCCATGTGTGATACACACTTAGGTGATCATGTATCTTTTGATACATGACTGATCAGGCAATTTGTTTTCCCACAGCTGGTTGCTATTGCATTCTGCAGTAGACCAGTTGTCACCCAAGGTTATAGAAACCGGTCTGACCTGCTATTTACCCATAGCTGGTGGAGAAGAATGTAACGGATTCGACTGGAATTCGAACTCGGCTCTCTGATTCCTCAATCCGAGCCGCTATCTATTACTCCACAGGTGAGTAAATTATAAGACGCGGGTTTGAGTAGACGCCACGTTTTTAAATAGTTGTCATTATGTCAATCGGCTGATACATACACCGTTTGATGCGGTGTGCGAGTGGACAGCATCACAGCACATCATTTTTAAAAAGAGGGATGCAGGTTCAAACACTGTTGGAGCGCACATGTTTTTTTTTTTTTAATGCAACTTTTGAAGTAATAAAAATATCTTTCTCAAAAAAGTACATGTAAGCAGAAGATGGAGGTAAAATATCTGGCTTAAATTCTTGAAAAATAAGAATATTGAATGGTGCAAAAAATCTCTGAGTTTTGATGGATCTAGTGGCGGTATTTAAACCCGCAAATACTACTTGGTTTTAAAAATTCATAAACTCGCTTTCCCTCTCCCTTTCTTCTTCATTTCTCAAGCTCACACACACACACACACACACACACACACACACACACACACACACACACACACAGACAAAAACACACGCGCGCACACACAAATTTTCTTTGGCTTTCCTGTTTTGTATCTCTTAAGAGACTAGCTGGATTTTCAGTCGGCCGATAACACCAAAGAAAGCGCCTGGGATTGGGGTTGATGTGGTCGCCTCATGAGCCTTGTAATACCGCCGGGGTCTTATCTTTGACAATTGATATAACGTCTCGACAGAAGTCGTCGAATGTGTCAAGGGAATATTATCATTAGACGGTGTCTACTTTTTATCACTGAAGTGAAAAGAGAGGAAGGTGGTGGCGAGTCGGGGCGTGGTTGGAGAACGAGATGCAGTGAGAAAGACAGAGTGAAGTTCAGAGACACGGCGAAGGAAGTTAAAGGGAGTCTGTTTATTTTATTTATTTTTTATTTTTTTTTATTTTTACTGTGACGTTGAAGAGAAGCGCAAATGCAAAGAGACTAAAGAGAAGTAAAGAGCAAAGGGGAAACAGATAATGTTAAAAGGAAAAGACAACTCAGAGAAAGAAAACCGGCTCTGCTAAACGAAAAGAGACGACCAATTCATGAAGTACGTCCGCTCAAAACTTACGCTTTCGACTGCGTCAGATGATGAGTGGATGCTGGTGGGTGGAAACAGAGTATACAATCGCAGAAGATAACTGTTTAAAATACAAAGAAAACAAAATGGAGCTAAACAAAGATAATGAACAGGGAGAAGAAAAGATGGCGGAAGGAATTAATTGGATATAAACAGTGACAGTTGAAAACAATCCAATATATATATATATATATGAGGGAAATAAATTAGATTACACACGTAAGAAGTGATTCTGAAATGTCCCTTCTATTTCTGGCGTGGACAGTTAAAGGCATCGCATATACTTTTCTCTTCTTTTTTTTTTAACTGCAGCAATTACGTCCGATGAATATTTTGCCTTCCTATATTATAAAAAATCCTGCAGCTTTAACGATTATTTGTCGAGTTCAATCGAAGAAATTTGTTTCTCCTTTGTTAGAATTTTTTTCTCTCTCTCTCTCTCTTACAGTCAGTTGATTAGTATCATCAAATTCTTCTTCTTTTGTTTCTTCTTCTAGTTCTTTTCATCTACATTGTTTTCTCTTTCTCTTTTTTATTTGCTCTTCCTGTTTCTTATTTTTCGTCAATATCGTCTTATTTCTTCTTTCGGATCCTCTGTTTCTTCTTCTTCTTCTTCTTCTTCTTCTTCTTCTTCTTCTTCTTCTGCTGCTGTTGCTGCTGCTGCTTTACCTAGTTTTTGTCTTGTTGTTGTTGGTCTTCTTCTTCTTCTTCTTCTTCTTCTGCTCCTTTACCTAGTTTTTGTCTTGTTGGTCTTTTTTTCTTTTTCTTCTTCTTCATCATCATCTTCTTCTTCTTCTTCTTCTTCTTCTTCTTCTTCTTCTTCTTCTTCTTCTTCTTTCTCTTCTATTACTACTACTACTACTTCTTGTTTTTCTTCTTCTTTTCATCATCCTCAACTTCATCATCACCATCTTCATCATCATCTTTCTTACTCATCGACTTATAGTTCTACCTCATCTTGTTCACATCTTCATCGCCTTCTTTTTCTTCTTCTTCTTCTTCTTCTTCTTCTTCTTCTTCTTCTTCTTCTTCTTCTACTACTACTACTACTACTACTACTACTACTACTTCTACTATTTTTACTACTGGTTCTTTCATCATTTTTATTTTGCTGCTTCTTCTCGTAATTCAATGTCTTCTTAATCTTTTTCTACTTCTTCTTCTTCTTCTTCTTCTGCTGCTGCTGCTACTACTACTACTACTACTACTACTACTACTAATAATAATAATAATAATAATAATAATGATAATAATTTAAATATTTCTTCGTCTTCAGTTTCTTCTCCAGCTTCTGGTTCTTTTATTCGTTATCTTTTGCTGCAACTTCTCATGATTCAGTTATTTCTTCTTCTTCTTCTTCTTTTTTCTTCTTCTTCTTCTTCTTCTTCTTCTTCTTCTTCTCCTCCTCCTCTAATAATAATAATAATAATAATAATAATTATAATAATGCTGATATTTCTTCAAGTATGTAATTGAATGATTCAGTACAAACCAGAGGCTATCTTGGAAAACAAAATAAAAAAGCAGATCCAAATCAACTCTTCCATTCTGGCGAGAAAACCGGATCCAATAATCGTCTACAAAGAGACGAAGAACTGCCAAATTGGTAGATTTGTTTGCGCCAGTGGACCACACGACAGCAAATAATATGAAAGTGAAAAGTTGGCAAAATACTAACGCAATAACCGATCGCGAGTAAAAGTGTGAAAGATGAAAGTTAACTCCGTTCCTATAATAGTTGGCACCTTTGCAGCAGAGTGGCGATAAAGACAAGAGGCAGAATTCGATGGTTTCGAAGTTTTCAGAAGAGTTTAAACTGTAAAAGTCACTGCGATATTGTGGTCTCTATTAATACTGAGAAAGGCTTCGGTGACTTGAATAGATTTACGCCACTCAGCAGCAATAACCTGCCAGAGAGTGTGAACATGTATACGCTGTGCATATAATATGCAATATGATCAGGACAACGTGAGTAGATAGTCATATAATTTCAACATCATGTTCCATAATATTCCAGAACGCAGGCGAGATCCTGATATATATATATATATATATATATATATATATTAAACTCTGGTCTATCGGAACTGTGAAATTCGTATTTGATACATTTTCTTTCAGCTTGTAAAATACACTTAAAAGAAATCTGCGTCGGTTGATCACTTTTATTAATAATCTCACTGCAAGCAAGATAATGTCACTAAGATGCAAGTGATATCTCTCTATATCTCTGAGATGAGGTATTATGATTATTTACATTATTTGAATTTTTCAGACTGTTATTCTCAATTTCTGTGCCATATTCGCAATATTTCGGCCGTTGTACGCTCCGGCCTTCTTCAGGTGATTAGAATTTCCAACCGAACTCTTTATTTCGTCCACCGGGGTAGATTGTTCTACTTTCACGTCCCATACCTCTTCCCGATGTTCGCAGCGTACAACGGCCGAAACGTTGTAAATATGGCAATGAAGATAAGGAAAACCATCCGAATAATGTAAATAACACTGGTCAACACGATTTTTTGTGCCAAGAAACAAAACATATCTTTTAGCTAATTTGATGGTGCTGATTCCGAAAATGACCTTAGTTTTTCATGGTTAGCTACCATTTGTCTGTATTGAAATTGCTCATTTTTGGAAAAAAAGACCAATTTACGATCTTGCCTGATCGCAATATTTGATTAATAAAGTTCGTAGAAACACATCAATTTCCAGGTTGGCCAAACAGTTTATGTCAGCCACCTGGAATAAACCATTTTTTTTTATAAGAAATGTTTTTGAGTCAAAAATCTTGAAATAGAAGTGCCGAATCTTTTCAATTTAACTGATGAACCTTATCAGTAATACACATTAATAAACTTTATATTAAGCAGACATAAAAAAAATTGACCCTAAAATCTTCTGTTTGATATTCATAAATTTATCTCTTCACTGCGCAAGGATACAAAGCACATTGAGAACATTTTGTTTTCACAGTTGGAAAGAAACTCCAACTAAAGACATCCTAATTGAATGCACCTATTCCATGGGACTGCTTGAGTATAAAAAGGGATTTAAATAACATTGAATATGACAATCAAGAAAGAGAAAATTGTTACCATAGTTCTTATGTTTATGAAGGTTTTATTTCTGCTTTTAGTTTTTTTTAATGATTTGATGAAAATACTTGTTAGTTTTGGTATATTCAATCATCCTATTTTTAAAGATTTAAGGTTTGATTATTGCAAAAATAGTATTTCTCAATAAGCAGACCAATTTTTGTTGATTTAAATACGAATTTAGAGGTTTTGAAGATTTTATTTTGAGAAATACTGCCATCGACAAATAACATAAATACAGAAAACAAATGAAAAAAGATTTTTTTCCAAAAAAATGATGCATTTCTGGTACAATAAAAACGGTAAATAACCAAGAAAAAAGTAATGTCATTTTCAGATTTAGTGCTCTCAAATAATCTAAAAAAGATGTTTCATGTCTCGACACCTTTTTAATTTTTTTGTTGTTGACCAGTGTAAAGACGCAAGTGGTTACTGAGACTGAAAGAAAACGAGCTAACATCAATGAGGAAAGAGTAGCGATTGATATGGCTTTTACATTTTTGAATATCCTTGTTAACATGAGGATGTGCGGTTTGGTGCAATAAATATCGACACGGAATTAGAAATAGGGGAGCAGAGTTCGAATTCCACTTAGATTCGTTATATTCAATTACACGAAAATACTCTTGGAAAATCTATGAATCCATCCCTTTTCCCCCCAGCAGGACAAATTTGGCCATATAGCCTTGATTAGCAACTAGTCTACCACAGAAATAAACGGCAATATACTGCTGAAAAATCTGTCTAGTCAGTCCTGAATCGAAAGGTACATGATCGCATGATGACAGAGAGCAGACTAAATTGGCAAGGAAGTAAGAAGCTGGATGAGAGTTCCACAAGGGAGAAGTGCGAGAGGAGAAACTATAAGAATACAACAGTTGCATCTAGTTATTTCAATAGTAAAAAGATGAAACCTATTGCCAATCTAGTACCAATCAAGTACAACGCTTGAATTCATGAGGTCAAAGTGCAAACAGAAAAAAAAGGAAAGCCCGTTGTAATAAAAAAAATATATATTTATAGAAAAGGCACATGGAAGCTAAGATACGGTTGTTGGAATGTGACCAATGATTTTAAAGATTTCAATTCCCAAGCGACCCATTCAGGATTTCGTCCCCAAAGGTTCCGCCTCAATTCTCATTCGTGTTGGCGCAAAAAAATGTTCATCGCCCGCTCACAAAAGAATAAAATGGAAGAAAATGAAGATATATATCTGGTGTGGGGGTGACTAGGTAAGACGACTGGGAGAATTTCTGCTATTTTATACGAGGACAGACAAATGGATCATCTTTTCCCTTCAAACTTGAACCAGCGAGGAAACCTGACTCTCTCTCTCTCTCTCTCTCTCCCTGTCACTTACCTCCACCTACCCATCTTTATATCAAGACGAGCAACTGGCAGCATTGTCATGGGTAGCACCTACACTCTCTCTTTTTTTCTCTCTCTCTCTCTCTTTATCTCTCCCTCTCTCTCTCTCTCTCTCCCACTCGCTCGACGAAATGCTCGGCACTCAATTCAAAGTGTGTATATACCGGCTGTAATAACAAATTTGTCCAGATCGTGTACCGGCATAATTGTCCATCCCACAAAATGTTTAAAAAACAATTGAACTAATTGAGTTTCTTTTTACCAGGTGTTCAGATATGACGTTTAGCTATCTTGACACCACATGTCGTAAGAATCACTGAAAAACTCTTTGAGTTATTCAGCTAAAAAGGGAACAGGTTAAAATCGTTTTAAGGAATTGAATGTAATGAACTTGTTCAAAATGTTGTCTTCGCTGGATTATGCGTTCCTTTCCAGAAACTGTAATTAAGGCCCGTTTTGTATAATTGAAGCATAACACACTAGGTTTGGTTGTTGAACAAACAAATGTGCCTGGGCAGGCGTACGCAACGGAATACTCAGATACGAGCGGCCAGCCATTACAGTTCATGTATTTACATGCGTACGCATTATTATGGCTGGTGTTTAACTTAAAGAAGACTAAAATCTTTAGAACCTTTCACAGTGTTAGTATTAATATTATTATATGCTTATGCATTTACATGCAGACATGAGATGTCTGATTATTATCGCTGGACACTGAATGACAAAAAATTTCTCCAAAGTCAAACTAGTAACGAGCAGTACCATAAATTAGACGTAGGCTGATTCGTTGTTCTCTAAATGAGATTCCCTGATGTGAATGTCTAATTAGACTGGTATTCACCCCTGACCTCAAGTGAAATCTATACGATCCATTGCTAAAGATAGTGAGAACAAGATCGGTTACTTGTTACCGCTCTAGTAAATAGGATTAAATAGGTTCGCCTATCATCCGGTTTACATTTCTCTCCAGGTTTTTTTAACAGCAGTAGAGGTTTATTCCTTGTTATCTGTTTAAGATTGGTTTTCTGGTTTCTTTTAAAGTCTACTTCTACTCTATACGTCTAACATCTCCGCGTAAACCGTGGCATTTTAGTTACTACTTTTTCCTTCAATAGAGTTAGATAGGTTCGTCTATCGCCCAGTTCAAATTCCACTCGGGTTGTTTTGAATAAGAGTAGAGGTTTATCGCTCGTTTACTGTTTAGGAGTGAAAGTCTTTTCCTTCTTGTTATGGGGTCCACCCTTTTTTCATATGTGGACTCTACCAAGTGTACCTGGACTGCTGCCGTTAAATACCCAGAGTTATAGTCAGTGATGGTAGTCGGTAGTCGGATGTCAGTCGATGTCGGACGACCGGCTGAACGGTTGAACTCTCTTCCTTCGGGCGGGGAGGAACCCGAACGAGGCTACGCCGAAGGGTGTAGTCTCGTTCGGGGAGGTAAACCGACCCTGAACCCGTTTATACGGGTTCAAAGGGCATATTTTTGGCCGAGCCGACGGGCTTGGAGATCCCACGTTAAACTGGCCTTGTGCCACATGATACCCTCGTGGGGGGTGACTAAATACTAGTCGGTAGTCGGATGTCAGTCGATGTCGGATGACCAGCTGAACGGTTGAACTCTCTGCCTTCGGGCGGGGAGGAACCCGAATGAGGCTACGCCGAACGGTGGAGTCTCGTTCGGGGAGGTAAACCGACCCTGAACCCGTTTATACGAGTTCAAAGGGTATATTTTTGGCTGAGCCCACGGGCTCGGAGATCCCACGTTAAACCGGCCTTGTGCCACATGATACCCTCGTGGGGAGTGACTAAATACTAGTCGGTAGTTGGTAGTCAGATAGAGAGAGGATATACGGAGAGTGTGAGAATATACGAACGGAGATAGTCTGAGGTAACCTCTTGTAGAAGTCAGTTACAAGCACGTAGACTCTAAGGAAGTCCTACTTCGAGACTGTATATATCTATCTGTATTTGCTACTAACCACTTTCCTGGACTTACTAACAGTATTACTCTTTGTATGATTGTGTAAATACATTTTATTTCTTATATTTAATTATTGCGTTTGTCATTCCTTGGAGACCGAATTCATCTCAGAATCCACAACACTTCCCTTTCACTTCCAATAGCTCTTTGCGTTTTAGTGGCATTATCGCCTTACTTAGAATGAATTGATTAAAAACTGCTTGTCTCTGCCTGAACTAGCTTTACAAGTGTCATGTTAGCGAAAAACGAAGTTTGTCTGAAGCTCGGGGCTGGAGCGCCCCAGTCTTTCCTTTCCAGCCATGACAGAGTTCAGAATTACATTCGCTTTTCCACTCTCCAGGGGTTACCCTCCGAACAAAACTGTTATACAGGAATAAATTGTCGCTGCCGACATTTGCGTTTGAACATAGGTCGCCAGTGAGCAAGCAGAGGTAATCCCATTATTGATTTAAGTAGACAACGTGGCCATATGTAGGAAGTAGGTGACGGCTAAAGATCCTTATTTTTATTCTATCACCTATTACTATTTGGATCACTATTTCTACTCTATCCTCTATTACTCTACGGACGGCTATTTTCTACTCTATTCACTATACTATTTCTCTATTCGGTTCACTATACGGATTACTGTTCGGGTGAATATCATCGAGCAAGTACTATTAGTGCGAGTGCTATTCGAAGGCGTTTGACACCAGTATTGTTCAACGGTGTTGTATCTGCGATTAAAAAGTCTCTACTACAAAGAGCATTACGAAAGTAGCAACAACTATTCATCGAAATCACAAAGGTGGCAACGGGTGTTCGGCGAGTCATAAAAAATCGTAGCAAGCCTTTCCGTGATAAATCTTCTGACGAGCTCTATTCCACCAGTCCACTTCTTCACAGCAGAGACCCCCCCTCCACAGGTCACATACACTCGAACGAACCATCCTCATTCCTATCCTATTCTATTAGTAAGGAAAAACAAAAAAGGAAAAATATGAATGCAACTATTGTCCACAGCTATGGGTTAATTATAAGATTTGTATCACTAAACCGTTATTTCCAAAAACGAAATTCTGACATTAGAAACCTATTTTCTCGCTTTAAATAACCCGCAAATGGCTTATAAGAAATCGATCAATCAAATCATCTCTTCTTATATGGCAAAAAACACAATCAGTAAACCTATACCTTGAGTGACTCTTGGACATTTTCATCGGTTGAAATATGTCTGAAACTATTTCTCCATTTATTTATTAATATTATTATAGTCTATATAATAATAATAATAATAAGAAGAAGAAGAAGAAGAAGAAGAAGAAGAAGAAGAAGAAGAAGAAGAAGAAGAAGAAATTGTTATGAATACGACCTGCAAAAATTTTATTGGGTTTTACGATACAAAAATTCATAACAATCAAAGCTAATCACCCAGACATAGTGATCAAATACAAAAAAAAACAAAACACAATGTACTTTCTTATTGACATGACGGTTCTCACAGACTGTAGTGTCTCTCTGAAGATCATCAAAAACTATTACAATACAAGGATCTTGAAGTAAAGATATACAAAATATGTTACACTAGGGTATCCGCATTTTCCGGTTGTAGTTGGAGACATCGGTTTGATTGGATAGGTTTTCGATAGACTCTAGGAATCACATGTAACCCATGTCTTTAAGTAAGGTAAAATATTATTCTTACAAATACAGTTCACACTTTACACATATGTAAAATGCGTGTGATATGAGATTGTCTCTTGTTTTATTTGTTTATTTTTTTTCACAAACATGTTCAGTGGAAATGGTCTGATGTCATTTCTATACTTAGGTCTCTAGTTGGCAACCCAGATGGAAATGAGTGTACTACATAAATCAAGGGAAACAACAACAACGGCAACATCAACATCAACAACAAAAACAACAATAAATAATAATAATAATAGATCTAGGTTCTCTTAAAATATTAGGGAACTGGAACAAGAAGAAGCCTATAGATACCTAGGAATTAGCGAAGGAGATGGAATACAGCATACCCAAATGAAGGAGAAATTAATAAAAGAATAGTACCTACGTTTGCGTCTGGTGTTAAATACCGAGTTGAATTCACAAAACAGAATATTAATCAAAAAACCTTGGCTGTACCTGTGGTTCAATACAGTTTAAACATCCTTAACTGAACTATAACTGACATTAAGCGAATGGATGCACAAACAAGAAAACTTATCACTTACAATCGTAAGCATCAACCTAAGACTGATGTTTATCGTCTCTATGTGCCCAGATCCAAAGGAGGCAGAGGATTAGTTAAACTAGAACTGCCTTACAATTCTACAACAATCGGCCTTCAATGATAACTGGAAACTAGAGAAGACTGGATGATGATCTGTGTCAAAGAACTTGAAAGAAGCAAGAAGATTTATTCAGCAAAAATGGAAGGCCACAATTTCCAAATGTAATTTCAAGTGGGTGAAGAAATACGAATAAAATATAGTACACGTTCTGAAGAGGCAAAAAGCTTAAAAAGAAAGCAAAGGCAAATGCAATTGACTTGATACAGAAACGATGGCAAGATTAGCCTGTTCATAATCAATATTCGGCCCGTACCAAACGAGTTGATTTAAGCAAACCACGTACATATAAGTGGCTACGTATTGTAGGGTAAAAAGCTGAAAACGAAAGTTTTATTCTTGCTTCACAAGACTAATTCTTGCTAACTAGAAAGAACACTTAAAAAATTCTGTTGGACCAAAATGCAGATTCTGTGATAAATATCCAAATACAATTGTCCATTTTGTATCAGGTTACACGGTACTGGCACCCACTGAATATAAAACTCAGTATGATAGAGTGGGTCAATATCTGCATTGGAAATCTGCAACTTTTAGGGGAAGGAAACTGCAAGAAATTTGTATGAACATTATCGATATCCGGTTACAGACTAAGGACCAGTAATAATTTTATGAGACTTTACAATACACACAGACATAAAAATCAAAGCTAATCGTTCAAACATCGTGAGCAAAGACAAGAACAGAATGTACTTTCTTATTGACATGGCAGGTCCTGCAGACTGTAATGTAACTTTGAAGATATTAAAAAAAAAACTATCAAAATACAATAACCTTGGAATAGAATCTCAAAAAGTGGCACATGAGGGCATTAAAAATCCCAGTTGTAGTTGGAGCTATTGGTTTGGTTGGAACAGTTTCCAATGTACTCATTGAAACAATTACTGGTAGCTCATGTCTTAAAGAAATACAAAATATTGTACTCACAAGTACAGCTCGCAACTTACGAAGTGCTTTATCTATGTAAAATATGTGTGATCTGTTTTTTCTTTGTTTTTGTTTCAAAAAATTTTAAGGAGTAAATGTCACGCAGCTATTTCTGATCTTAGGTTTCTGTTTAGGACCCGGAAAGAAATTATACACCACAAACCAAAGGAAATATAATAATAATAATAATAATAATAATAATAATAATAATAATAATAATAATGATAATAATAATGAAAATAATAATAATAATAATAATAATAATAATAAGCGAAGGAGATGGCATACAACACACCCAAATGAAAGAAAAAATAAGAAAAGAGTACTAAAGGCGTGTACGTCTGATACTAAATACTGAACTAAACTCAAAAAATAGAATATCAGCTATAAACACATTGGCTGTCCCAGTGGTGCATTACAGCTTTAATGTCCTTAACTGGACCATAGCTGAAATTAAGCGAATGGACGCCAAAACGAGAAAGCTTCTCACTTGCTATCGCATGCATCATCCCAAAGCTGATGTTGATCGTCTGTATGTGCCCAGATCCGAAGGAGGCAGAGGATTAGTTCAACTAGAACTGTCCTACAAAACTACAACAATTGGCCTCCAAAAATACTTGGAAACTACAGAAGACTGGATGATGGTATGCGTCAAGGAACATGAAAGTAGTAAGCGTCTTTACTCCGTAATGAAAGAAGCCAACAAA
This sequence comes from Acanthosepion lycidas, assembly GCA_963932145.1. NCBI lineage: Eukaryota > Metazoa > Mollusca > Cephalopoda > Sepiida > Sepiidae > Acanthosepion > Acanthosepion lycidas. The sequence goes on from OZ010601.1 coordinate 73,067,434, forward strand.
TTCAAACTGGAGCTTCAAATGGACGTAGAGATGCAACTACAGCACAATACACAGGCTGATACTGCAAAATACTTGAAAAAGACAGCAAGGACGAATGCAACCGACCAGATACAGAAGCGATGGCAAGATAAACCGCTTCATGGTCAATACTCTGCCCGTATCAACCAAGCTGATGTAGACAAAACCCGTACCCATCAGTGGCTACGCAGTGCAGGGTTGAAAGCGGAAACTGAAGGTTTTATCCTTGCTGCGCAGGACCAATGCTTGCTAACTAGGAATTATCAAGCACATATACTAAAATATTGTGTCAGCCCAAAATGCAGATTCTGTGATAAATATCCAGAAACGATTGATCATCTTGTATCAGGTTGCACGATGTTGGCACCCACTGAATATAAAACCCGACATGACAGAGTGGGCCAATATCTGCACTGGAAAATCTGCAACTTCTACGGGAAGGAAACTGAAAGAAACTGGTACCAACACCACCCAGACCCAGTTACGGAGATAGGACCCATTACAATTCTATGGGACTACACAATTCACACTGATAGAACAATCAAGGCCAACCGACCAGATATTGTTATTAAAGACCACAAACAAAAACGGTGCCTCCTTATTGATATGGCAGTCCCTGCTGACTGCAATGTGTCTTTGAAGATATTCAAAAAGCTGTCAAAATACAAGGACCTTGAAATAGAGGTCTCGAAAATGTGGCATATGGGAACATCAACAATCCCTGTTGTAGTTTGAGCCCTAGGACTGGTTGGAAACGATTGCAGTAGACTAATTGCAGGGATTCCTGGAAGCCCATGCCTCAAGGAGATACAAAAAATTGTTCTGACAAGTACAGCCCACACTTTACGAAGGGCTCTATCTATGTAATTTTTTTTTTTTTTTTTTTTTTTTGTCAGTGAAAAGTGTCATGATGCCATTTCTAACCTTAGGTCCCTGGGTGGGACCCGGAAAGAAATGTGTAAACGCCAGAAAGCAAAGAAAATAAAAATAATAATAATAATAATAATAATAATAATAATAATAATAATAATAATAATGAAAATAATAATAATAATAATGTTAATAATAAAAACAATAATAATAATAATAATAATAATAATAATAATAGCAGTAATAGAAGAATATATTATCACACATTATATAGCGATTAGCGAAAAACAGTGGACATGGACTTAAAAAATAAAGAACTATATAATATTATTATGATCTAAGAAGGCAAGTATTTTTTTTCTGTTTTTGTTGTACCGCTTTGGTGTCGTCAGCACAAAAGAGATAACTCAATAACGGAGTATGGCAATATTTTTTGCGGCCCTGAGGTGAAAAGACTTCACTGTCAAATAACTTTTTACACCGACAATAACAATTAAAAAGAATTTTACAAAGGTCATCATATTTGTCGGCATGCCTGGAATAGTTCTCCGAGACAAAAGAAAAGATGTGGCGATCTGAGTAGAATTACTCTCATAAAGTTTCCAACGATGAACAAAAGATACACAATATAAGCATGCAAATTAAATCCCCCACACCCATTATCTCATGTGCAGGACGAGCTCTTTGGTTTTGGTCGACGGTCATCCTAGAGCTGGTAATATTTACCGCTTGGTGGTCAAGGATTCAATGCAAGAGAGTTATAAATCTCAATGATTACGAACAAATTTTCATACAGGATCGGCCGTCACCCGGGTCAACAAGGGCCGCGTATTTCTAGTTTAATCTCCGGCAGTATTAGTAACATCTTGTACGGATGTATTCGTATTTGGTCGGTGTTTTTTTTATATTTTGCATCGATTAATTATTGTTATTAACATAAATAATCTTTAGTCAACAGAGGCATATTAATTTTATTAATTTACCAAGTAATTCTATACGTTTAAAATATTTACTGGTTTTTAAAAGAAGCTATTTATTTATCACCTATTAAAACATTATTTAGGAAACTCACAAAGCATATAACTTGTTTGCCATTTGGTTAAATTACCGGTCCACCTCATTTTTTCTTAGGAAATTATATTGTCTATTGTGCATAATAATGTGTTTCCATTAACATACGCCTCTGTTTAACGTTTCTGCTGCCATTCACTGCCAACCTACGGGTGAAGATCCATTTATGAAAAATAATTTCTTCTTCGCTTAGATTAAATTAAACATAGATCATTTTCGATTGCTTTATAACTCCCCGCACTTTTTTATTTCTTAAAAACAGGTTGTATTTTGCTTTTAAATTTAAATAAATAGTTCATCGAGTAATTCACAATTGTCTGATGAGATGCATTGATACGTATCGAAACACAACTGCAACTTTGTAGTGATTTTGATATGTTTTCGATGTAATATCCTAAAATAAATATTATTGATCTACTTTGTATTGTGCCCTCTTTTAAATTAAATGTTACGAAGGTTAGAACTGTACTCTATTCGTTCTCATCTTATATATATATATATATATATATATATATATATATATATATATATATATATATATATATATATATGGATGGATGGTTGGTTTGTTTTTTTTTTCCTTTCATTTCGTTGTCTGAAGTGTTAGCTATTGATCCGGAGTCATTTAAAAGGATTTTGGTGTAAAAAATTATGGCAATGGTACCTTAAAGTGGTCTGTTTTGCATTAAATATATATATATTTATTAAAGACATATTTATGTTTAACGTTCTTTTTATAGATACAAGTATTTAAGTAAATGCTCTGTTTATAATAAACAGTATTAAATAACATTTACCGGCCTGAATGTCCGAGAATGTCATAGAAAATATTCGTCCTTTGACAGGATTCGAACCTGCATCCTAGACGGAACCGTCATTTACGCTGACGTGCCTTGACCGATCGGCCACAAAGGATCGTCCGGTTGGCCAGGTTGAATTTACTGTTTATAAACTTCAATCTTCCATGAATCTCGTACATTCATAAATAAATTGTCGGACTTTGACCATTTCTTTATATATTTATATATATATATATATATATATATATATATATATATATATATATATATATATATTATGAAATACACCAAGTCTGACAATTATTTTAATATATTTATTTTTATGCGTTATTTTTACAGATGCAAATATTTAAGTTCATAAGAAGCATTATTAACATTTACCGGCCTGAATGTCCGAGATATTTCATAGAGTATACGCGTCCTCTGAGTAAAAGCAGTAATTCGACCTTCCTAACCAGACGCTTCCTCTGTAGCTAAATAGTATAGCACGTCAGGATATATGACTGTTCTGTATATAACTACCTTCAAGTATCTACCTGTTAGGAAAGATTTTATAATAGAGAAAATCCGTCCAGATAGCTCCTGGAGAACTTGTGCAGCAAACTTGGTGCCGCATCTTGTCAATGGCCTTTGAGTTATCTAATGCTTTGGTCATTGCGGTATGAGCGTCGTCAAGGACCTCAGTAATTATGTGTGTAATAATAGTTAGGACGTCAGCAGTGTATTTACTAGAGCGGTACAGGGAACCGATCATTTTGTCTGCATTTTTAGTGATGGATCGTATGTAGGAGTCCACTTGAGGTCGGATATGATTTTGAGGCGCAATATTCTCTCAAGGCACGTTTCCTCCTCGAGGGAATATCCCTCCATCGTCACAGTTGATAGTTCTTGGTCGGATCAACAATGATTGTCTAGTTTGGTTTTTCAAGTCATTGAACGTAACCAGCCAGTTTTCTTTTTTTTTTTTTGTCACCACTGGGAAGTTAGTGCTAGTTCGGAAGAGAGGTCGGCTGCCAATCTCTGACCGTCAAGATATTTAGAGTTACGGCCATATATCGTTATATCATCGGCATAGATATTTACAAATTATCGGATCTTAGGAAGATCATTTATGCAAATCAAAAAGAAGTGACCCCGGTGGTGGGGACGCCTGCGTACCGGGTCGTTAATTACTACCTTCCTGCTAGGAAGGATTTTATAAGAGAGAAAACCCTTCCATTGATTCCATAGCTAGTAATTTTGTGTAGCAAAACTTTGTTTCACACCATGTCGAAGGCCGTCGTGAAATCTAATGCTATGGTCCTTACGGTGTGCATCGTCAAAGTCCTCACAGATTCTGTGTGTAATGGTAGTTAGGACATCAGTATTGGATCAGGCTGATCAAAATCCATACTGCTCATCGTACAAGAAGTCGTTCCTAAACAGATGCTTACCAACCTTCTTGTTGACTAAGGCCTCAAAAAGCTTACTGAAGTTACTGAGGAAACTAATGGATCCATACTGGGAGTGGGAGGATCGATTGCACGCGTTCTTGAGGACAGGGAACACACTTTCCACGTTCCACAAATTTGGGAAAGATTTCTCATTAAAGCAGTGGTTAAATAACTTTGCTTGAATCGAGGATAATTCTGGGTTGATACTCTTAAGTTTACCACTGGAATATTTTTCCAGAATTTTTTGAGGTCAATGCTTTTGTTAAGTCTAGAGACATCACTTGCTGAAATGAATATTTTACTGAGATTGTGCTCAGTGAGATGTGTAAAGTTGGGGAGGGAATGGTTTTGTTGAGTTTGAAGCAAAGATTGAAGCGAAGAGCATAGCCGTCCGTGCCGAGAAAAATATGACGTCAGAGTCATTTATAATAGCGAGCAGAGCCGTTTTTAACTCTGTTCATTATTTGGTTGTTGATCTTCCAGAATTCGCGAGATCCATTTTATTTATTTTCAACATTGGTTTGGACAGATAGGGCGAAGCCGCACTTTGCGTTTTCCAGGACTCTCTAACAGCGATTACTGGCGGTTCTATAAGAAATAAGGGCCACTGCTTCTTTCGATAGATTTTGAAGATGTTTCCGTTGAGCTATGGCTGAGTCGAATAGAGGGGTGAACCAGGATTGAATGTTTGGTATTGCTGAATTTTTTCGGGGTATAAAACACTTCATTCGAAAAAGGATCCATTCGGAGATTAGAGCAGCAGTTTTGGGGGCAGCCTGTTTGAAAAAGTTTGAAAGAGAAACTTCTGTCATATGAGATCAAAGGCTGTTCTAGTCTGCTTCCGCATGGCGAAAAAACATTCTGTGGAACGGCAAATCAGGGAATGTCATAGGTCTGGGATCAAATTGAACACTTACTAGGGAATGATCTGAGGTTACAATAGGGGCTAAATCTTCTGTTGAGCATTTGTCAGCGGAGGATGTTAGAAAAAGGTTGGGGCGGTTCGTCTGCTGTCCCGTCGCATCGGGACTCAGGTGGGTTCTTCAATGATCTGGGTTAGTTCATAATTAAATGGAGAAGTCTCTGCAATATCTGCATTCTTCATCGGTTTTGTTAGAGCGAACTAACCACTCCTTGTGGTGAACATTAGTTTCATCAGATATGTAAATGTTGGAAAATTTAATGAGAAAATCATCAATCCTCTTTGATATTCGATCTACCTTTTATCCTGAGGATAATACAGGGCAAAGGCGAATTTGGTAGAACTTACGGTTATATCGAACAAATTCAACTGTAAATTGACGAGACCTTGTTACTAGTCCACTAATGCGTTTAAATTCATAAAGGTACCACATTTTTCATGGCAGACAAAATTAATATTTTATATGAGCTGCAAAGGGATTGGGGAAAAGGTGTTTCTAAAATAATCCTTGTACATTGAACTTGCATACAAAAAGACGAGTGCCTATTGTTTGTGCAAGGATTGTGGTTATGAAAAAAAATAACTAAACGAGATGAAATTAATATTGTATAGAAGCAGCAGATGGAGAGTGAAAATGTGTTTCTACAATAATCCTTCTACATTGAAATTACAGAAAAAAGGCTAAACATGGTTTGTGTTTGAATAGAGGTATTGTGTATGAATAAAAATTGAACAATGGAGACAAAATTAATATTTTATAGGAGCTGATGACTAAGAGTGGAAAAAGGTGTTATTACAAATCTAAAATGGGCCCGAGCAATAAAATGTACAAAAAAAGAAAACAGCACTACTGATTCTTCATTTTGTAAATTGTTATGGAAAGTGAAATGCTGAAAAATTTGGGCCTAAGCTAGAACCCATAGCAGAGGAGAATCAACGTGGGATCTCTGTGATTTAAAAAAAAAAATTATGAAGTAATATTTTAAATGAGAGAAATGTGTAGATAGCAAATAGCAAACACAGGAATTAATTTTGAACAATAACAGTGCCTACAGAGCAACTGGATACATTCACCGGAACCCAGGAAAGTCTTTTGATCTCTTTCTGTAATTTTAAAGAAATAGGTAATGTAGAATGCAGAAAATTGTTCAAATTCCATCAGCTAGCATTTGCAAGAAGTTCAAATCGAAATAGGATAAAAAACAATACATTATGGTGTCATATATATATATATATATATATATATATATATATAATTTCACACACACAAACACACACACGCACAGACACGCACAAACACACACACGCACAAACACGCACAAACAAACATATATATATATATGTGGTGGACTCTTCCGTCGTAAAAGGAACCAAAAAAACTGCTACACACACACACACACACACACACACACACATACATATATATATATATATATATATATATATATATATGTGTGAATAAATTCTTAGATTTAACCTGTAGAAAAAGACAATATGTATAAAGGTAAAAGACAGTAGGAAAAGGGTATTATTATTGTAATTTTCAGTTGAAAATATGAATAAAATAGCTTTTTCTAAATTCTTATATTTACTAAGAACATTTTGTTTGTTGTTAATAGTTACTTTGTTTTGATTAAATTCATTGCTTTGAAAAAGTCCACAATGGACGACACGCTTCGGCTAATAATAGTTTTCTTATTGTCTTTTATCTATCTATCTATCTATCTATCTATCTATCTATCTATCTCTCTCTCTCTCTCTCTCTCTCTATATATATATATATATATATATATATATATATATATATGTTTTGTATCTCGACAGGGGCTTAAAAATAGGAAACATGTATACGACTAACTTAATGTACGCCAAAGAAAATTTACATATAAACCTAGGAAATAAATAAAATCTATATTAGAAACAAATAATATGAACCAAATGAAAAAAAGATGTCTGATGAAACATACGACCGAATCCCCCGGTGTACGAAATCGAACAAAATGCCTATTCGATATAAAACAGAAATAAACCCTCGCAAGCGAATTTAATCAAATAAACGGAAAATAAAATTAATTTAAATTTCTCCTCAAATGTCATCATCACCGCGAAACACAATATTTTTTCCCGACATTATTTTTCTTTCCAAAAGGAAACAATAAAATCCTAAATATTGAAAAAAAAAAACAAAAAAAAAAGAAATAAAGAAAGAAAAATAAATCTGAGAAGGAGCGACATTTTTATTATCAGAGATTAAAATTCTAAGAATTATTACAAACATTATTATTTATTACCAATGTTTTTTTCAATTTGTCCTATTCGTAATTTGTTTGATGTCTTCCGATGTTCTTCATCTAATTCACACTAATTTTTTTTTAGAATTCGACTTCTTCTTCCCCAACCCAACTGTTTCTTGTACAAGTTGATGTTAAAGACGTAGGTGTCGTTCTTTTCAGAATCTCTTGTCTGATACTGGGATTTTTTTTTCTTGAAATCATTTATAATTGATGTATAAGTGGTTGTTTTAAAGGCGGAAATTGGATAGATTGATTTCATCGATTCTATTCCGCCACACGAACAGATATGCATAGACACATATAATATACAGATATATGACTGAAAACTGAGTTATCTGCGCATTCAATATATATATATATATATATATATATATATATATATATATGTATGTGTGTGTGTGTGCGTGTGTGTTTGCGTGAGTGTGCGCGCGTGCGCATGTATGCGCATATATACATATATATATATATATATATATATATATATATATATATATATATATATATATATATATGTGTGTGTGTGCCCGAGTGGTTAGAAAGTTCGCTTCCTGACCATGAGAACCGGGTTTGAATCTCACGAAACTTACTGATATTATTGGAATGAATCGATGTTGATCCCAGCGTGCGGCAAAAGTTTGAAAGTGCCTGAAAACCATACCGCCGGTTGACCCAATCCTTGTGAGTAAAATTGGGTAGACGGAAAACTTGTTAGCATAAAGTGACCGAGGGCTTGAGGGTTCTGGCCTTGCTGAAATTGTTGATCACACTAGATAACACGCTGTCTTACAGAAGCTGTAACTAAGGTCAGTTCCAGTATAAACCACCGCTTTGTGGGTGTTGAGCACCAACAAATGTGCCCGAGGGAGAGTTTACAATAGGAATTGGCTAGTCGCCCTAGTATCCTCGAATATATATATATATATATATATATATATATATATATATATATATAATCTAGATATCTAATATATAAATATATGTGTGTGTACATATGTGTGTGTATGTATATATATCATTATGTACACACACACGCACACACACACACACACATATATATATATATATGTATATATATAAGAAGCTGAATCTAAGGTCAGCTGAGTATAGTTCCAGTATAAACCACTGGTATTTTTGGTTGTTGAGCAAGAACCAATGTGCCTGAGCGAGCGTTTGCAATAGGGATTGGCTAGTTACATAGTATCCTCGAAATTATATATATATATATATATATATATATATATATATATATATATATATATATATATATATATATATAGTTAGTTAGCGTTAGTTAGTTGTCGAACTGTCGGGTCTCTGCATATACAACTTTTGTTTTTAATGTCTATTTCGTTTTCGACTTTTACTGCAACACCCTAACCCTAACCCTGTTCAACGCACAACAAAAGATATTACCGTTAGTGTGTCAGTATGCAGAGAAACCGTTTGACTCTATATATTTTCGGCACAGGTTAGCGCATGCTGTAGCCTAACAACAAAGTCTGTAAAAGTATTTTTGATATACACTATATATATATATATATATATATATATATATATATATATATATGTGTGTGTGTGTGTGTGTGTGTGTGTGTGTGTGTGTGTGTGCATATATATATATGTATGCATATTTCATGCATCCGTTTATTTTCGGTGTTAATGGTAATGCCAGGTTTTTGTCAAATTTCAAATATTTTGTGCTCTCACCGAGTGTTGAAAATGAAGTGACCTCCACAGGGAGCAGTTCTGATGTGTGCTGCGAAAATCGCATGCAACTTCCTCCGCCCTCGCAGCTGTACCGACAAGATCGAAAGGAATACGGACCATTACATTTGGGGCCGGCTATGGCTATAGGAGTTGCCAGAAGGTTTAGAGCATCTATCTATCTATCTATCTATCTATCTATCTATCTATCTATCTATCTATCTATCTATCTCTTTCTCTTTGTCAGTCTGTCTGTCTGTCTCTCGCTCTCTCTCTCTATATATATATATATATATATATATAAATATATATATATATATGTGTGTGTATGTCTGTTCAATATCTATCTGTTTATGCTTATCTATCTATCTATCTTCATTATCTATCTATTTATCTATCTATTTATCTATCTACCTATCTCAGCCTCCCTATTTATCTATCTTTCTATGTATATTTCTATATATCTATGTTTATTTCTATCTATCTATCTTCTCTCTCTCTCTGTATGTGTATGTATATATATATATATATATATATATATATATGTATATATATATATATATATATATATATATATATATATACATATATATATATATATGATTGAATGTGTGTGTATGTCTGTTCAATATCTATCTGTTTATGCTCATTATCTATCTATCTATCTATCTAAATCTGACTTTCCTTATGTATCAATCTTTCTATGTATATTTCTATATATCTCTGTTTATTTCTATCTATCGATCTATCTATCTATCTATCTATCTATCTATGTTCCTTATCTATATATGTGTGTGCGTCTCTGTCTCTATATATGTGTGCGTGTGCGTGTGTGTGTGTGTGTGTGTTCAATATCTATCTATCTATCTATCTATCTATCTATCTATCTATCTATCTATCTCTACCCACGTATTTCTTTCTTTTACTCTTTTTATATCCCCTTGGCTGTTCAACATGTCCTTACAACTTTCAACTTTAATTTAAATGTTGATTTCATTTATTAATTTTTTTTTTCCATCAAATTCTTCCTCCATACAGAAAATAATTAATTTCTTAATCGGATTTTGTCGATGATAAAAATAAGGATTATATTTTTGATAAATATATGTAATGTTTCTTCATTTTAAACTGACTTTTGTCTCCAAACATCTGACAGGATTTTCGGACCAATTTAATCCTAATCAAAACTCTTCTTTTCCGGATACCAGGATATTTTTCACGCTTATTTTGGATTTCAATTATATCTAAATAAAATTCCGCATCCGGCGTATTTAAAAATGAAAAAACCTATTGATTATTAATCTTATGGTCATTAATCATTAAAGATTTTTTCAATTTTATTTTAAAAAATTATTCCTGATTTATTTTCCTGGTGCTATGTTTGTTTTGTTTTTTTTTTATTATTATTCCTTTTCTTTAAGATTTTCTACCTTGTGTTTATTTTAAAGGTATTACCTTTTCTTTTCAAACTTTATTTATTTTCCCGGCGGTAACCTTGATATTATTCATTTGAAATTTAAATCAATTTCAAATATCGATTAGGACCAAGATAATATTTTCTCCCATAACCAGAAATTTAATTATGATAGATTTTTATATTATTTGTTATTTTTATCGATTGCAGAAAATCTTTTTTTTCAAATTAATTTTGAAATGGCGGTAAACTTTTATAGGCATTGCGTTTCTCTGTTTATTAAATAAATAACTAAATGCCTTCAGCAAAATTTTAAACATTCAAGCGACAATGCGATCATAAATAATAATTAAAAAAAAAACACAAATATAAAAGCAGGAAAAAGCTAAAGTTCTATTTTCTGAAGCATTATTAAAAATAAAGAGCGCTGTCATTCATTGATTCAGCTGTTTCCACGCAAATTCCATAGTTTTTAACAACTAAAATTGAAACATTAACTTTCGTGTATAGTTAAGAAGCTTGGGCACTTCGACGTGATCTAATGATTAAAAACATGACGCATTAGGTCCTCACCGGGCGCCACATACAGTGCTGTTCGTTAAAAGTGACTCACCTGATTTTTTTTAGTAAATGTTCTCTTCTCCGATGAAACGAAAGCATTATAAAGTACAGGCTCTCGAGAAAGCAGTTGAGCAACATGCTCCATAAGTTTTTTTTATGGGGTTGATTTCAGGAGATTGGGTCGGCCATGTCTTAACACTCACCTGCTTCTCTTCAAAGTATTCCTTCATCAATTTTCATTTGTGACAGTGAACATTATCCTGCATAAAAAATGAGCTTGCTGGAGTCGATTTGCACCCTTTCAGCCGAAGGGAGCAGACAAAACTCTAAAATTCTCTTGTACTGCTCGCTCCTGAGGGTCTTTTCAATAGGTTTTAAGAAACCAGTTCCATGAAAAGAAAAGCATCCCCAGAACATTATACTGAACGGATGCTTGACAGTACTTACTGCTAAATTCAAAGAGCTTTCAAAGCTTCTTCTTCGGATTTTAGATCGCTTATCCTTTGAATTTAGCTCAATTTTCGTTTCATCGAAGAAGAGAACATTTAGTAAAAAACATCTGTTGAGTGATTTTTATCGAACAGCACTGTACTTTCGACTTGTGTCATATCTAATATATGCTTAGTAAATCGCTATGAATTTAGTTATACGAAGTTTACTCAGAACAATTCAACTCGCTCAAGACCTTCCAAAACAATCTGGTATTTGGTCGTTAGATCGAATTTTTGGCATTAGGTCGAGGCGAGAAACGTTTAACATCCCCACGTATAAAAATAATAATAAATTACTTTATTACTAATGGACTATACCTTTAGTAAGATCTCCATCTAATTTGTACAATGCATCTAAAAATTTTCACCTAAATTGGTATTTGACCGTTAGATCGAATTTTAAGCATTAGGTCGGGGTGAGAAATATTCAACATCCCCTCGTATAAAAATAATAAATTATTTATTACTAATGGAATATACCTTTAGTAAGATCTCCATCTAATTAGTACACTGTATCTAAAAAAATTTCACCGAAACTGGTATTTGACCGTTAGATCGAATTTTAGGCATTAGGTCGGGACGAAAAATGTTCAACATCCCCTCATATAAAAGTAATAATAAGTTACTTTGTTACTAATGGAATGTACCTTTAGTAAGATCTCCATTTAATTGGTACAATATGTCTAAAAATTTTCACCGAAAATCATTGCACGCGATAAAAGAAATGAAAAACTCAAATAAAATAGATATCTGTTTTCTTTTCGTTAAAAAGAAACAAAAAAAAAAACAGACATTTACATAAAATAGAAAATAAAGCAAAGTTTCCCACCCGTCTGTATCGAAAGGTGTGTTTCTAAATTCTGGACATATAGGAAATCTCATTAACTATAATTTATACCTCCGCTGATTAAACATGTTCTTCTTTTACGAAAGCTAAAAGAATTATACTCGCAACTTCCTGCGATGTATTCAATGAAAATCACTTATGCAACTTCATTGAACGTATAAAGAATGAATGTGTTAAAACTGACAGCAATGTGGAGTTATTGCATCGATTTCACGTGAATCTTGCAAAGCACATTGCATTTCACAGGTTGCTTTAAAAATTTCTTGACTTCTCAATAATCTAAATTTCTTAATCTCCAAACAATACTAGGAATGCCCGGAGAGCTATTCGTTCGAAATGTGATCGAAGCATTAAAATTAATTCTTGTAAAATTTAAACATTTCTTTACATGATGACAAGAGATCGATATTTGATCCCTGTAAATATCCAATATATCTATATGTTTCTGTACAATGTAGGTGATTTGTAAAATTGATATAACACTCTCGACTTGCGTTTATTTTTTATAATACAGCCTTATGGTACGCTAATCTATATTTGGCAATTAATCACCATTAGGTTCACCATGCCGTTAAAAATTACATTAGAAATATATTTTCCTGTTACTTTTGTATTCTAATCTTCTACAGGGTATTCGTAAAATCTGGATACAGGAAATCTTATTAACTATAGTTTTTACCTCCACAATCAAGTTTCATCAAAAGAAGAAAAATTTACTTATTTTTCTTGGGTATACTAAAGAAGGTGTCCTCAATGAAAATCACACATGCAACACACTTGATTGAATGCATAAAGAAAGAATGTACGAAAATTGACGGAAATGTGAAGTTATTTTATCGAGTTCATGTGAATCTTGCAAAAGGTCAGAGCCTCGTTCGAGGAGGTTGGCCAACCCGATCCCGTTATGCGGGTTCTACGGGAAATTTTTGGGCGAGCCTACGGGATCGGAAGACCAACGTTAAACTCGGCCTTGTGCCACATCTACACTCGTCGGGGATGGGGTGGTTGGGGATAGTAAATATTGTCTTGCTGAAATCTTTTTCTGCTATAGGGTTGAACCCTCTGCTATCGGGCAAAGAGGAACCCAGACGAGTCTATGCCGAAGGGCAGAGTCTCGTCTGAGTAGACCGACCCGACCACGTTTTTCACGCGGTCTACGGGGAAATTTTGCCCTAGCCTACATGTTAGGATACTCCACGTTAAACTCGGCCTTGTGCCACATACAAGCCACGTGGGGGGCGGTTAAATATATAAACCGAAATCTTTTTGGGCTATACAGTCGAACGCTCTGCCTCTGAATTGATAGGAACACTGACGAAGCTCTGCCGAAGGGCAGAGTCTCGATCGGGAAAGTAGAGTGACCCGATCCCGTTTATGCGCGTTCTACGGGGATTTTTAAGGCCGAATTTACGGGTTCGGAAGACACACGTTAAACTCGGCCTTGTGTCACATTTGATCGCGTGGAGACGTTAGTATATATACTAGCTTAAATCTGTTCCACCTGTGCTGTCAAACTCTCTGCCTTCGGACAGAGAGGAACTCGGACGCGGCTATGCTAAATAGCAGTCTCGTCCGTGACGTAGATAGACTCGAAGCCGGGTTCTACGGGGAATTTTTGGCCGAGCCTACAGCTTCGGATGACCCATGTTAAACTTGGACTTGTGCCACATCTACCCTCGTCGGGGGGTGTTAGTAAATATTGTCTAGCTGGGATCTGTTGAGTACGACTAAGAATTACGCAAGAATTACCGATCTTCCAATATTAGCACTAACTAGTGGATTGACTTGCGACGATCTTGTGCATAATTGTTAGCTTTATTCTTGTTCTACTGTTTTTTCTTTTTCTTTTTTTTTTTTTTTTTAACAATAAACCTTCACTTTTTTTATCCAACTTATTTTTCAAGTACCTATTCCTATTAACAGGGAATATAACATCGAGATTTCAGGTTCTATTAATTTGTACAGCTGAACAATCAGTTATTTTTTCTAGTTAGGTAAACTAGAAATTGAAAATTAAAAGCTACCATTCCATCCTTTGAATGTCAATGATAACTTTTTGACAAGAACAATTTTGTTAAAATAAATATAAAAAAATAAAATTTTAAAATAAAGCTCTCTTAATTTTAATTATAATAAAGCTAAAATATAAAATTGAATAAACAACACATTAAAGCATGAATAGTATTAAATTGAAACTACAAAAGAGTAAGTAAGTAAAATGGTCAGAATAAACAATATCATAGTTATTAACATAAAGTAATGTAATGAATTTACTAAGTTATTTTTTATGTGTGGGATAAAAGACATTGTTTTTTAAAATATTGTCTAAAATTATCATTATTATTATTATTCTATGACTAATATTCTCAGCCTTGTTATTTTGATCATAAATATTGTCAATAAGTGTTTATTTAATGTATTTAAGCAATCATATAATGTTCATACAAACACACTTATATATATATATATATATATATATATATATATATATATATATATATATATATATATATATATATATAGTCGACTCTCCTGTCGAGTTCGACGTATGAGGGTCAAGCAAATCAATTCCCAGGAAACCGACAGCCCGACAACAGTACAAGAGAATTGATTATTGTGGTGAAGGTTTCGTGCAGGACCAGCCACACTTTTTGAAAGGCCGAATTCAGAGACCTGGCGCACTATGTCTATATATATATATATATATATATATATATATATATATATATATATATATATATACAGAGAGAGAGAGAGAGAGAGAGAGAGAGAGAGAGAGAGATAGATAATATTATTGGTAAATATACACATACATATGCAAAA
Source organism: Acanthosepion lycidas (assembly GCA_963932145.1). NCBI lineage: Eukaryota > Metazoa > Mollusca > Cephalopoda > Sepiida > Sepiidae > Acanthosepion > Acanthosepion lycidas. The sequence goes on from OZ010601.1 coordinate 73,082,682, forward strand.
TATGTAAATATATATACATAGATGCATACACATACACATACATAAATATTTTTTGAATAAGAAATTCCAAGAGGATAGGATCCAGGTAGAACTCAATGTCCAGGACAGAGTAAGGATATAATAAAAAGGCTTAAACATTAATATTCCATGGTCATAATTTATTCCATTGGAATCGTAAATACGATGCAATTCATCAGACCTACAAATTCAAAAATAAAACAGAAACACAACCCCGGAAATAAAAATAGAATATAGAGAGAGTGCAAGTATGAGAGTGTGGGACGAATGTTAGAGCTAAAGAGAGGGGTAACACACGAGAGCAGGTGGGAGATTAAAACTTAACAGAGAGAAGTTTTAGAGAGGTGAGTTGAAGACGGTTTAATTGTGAGAAATGTGAATGTTGTCGGATGTCTAATATGTTAAAGATGTAACCGGAAAGGATACATTTTGTGGTGACATACACACACAATAGACGATCTAATCTTAAAGATCAAAAGAAGAGGGACGAAGAGGAAAAGAAAAGAAAAAGGGGTGAGGGAGAGAGATGGGCCAGGGGAAACTATTTTATTATATATATATATATATATATATATATATATATGACAAACTGGAAAGGTTTTTTACGTGTTTCATCTGTTAGTATTTCCTCGCAATCATTTCATCGGATAAAACACATCCCTAATCTTTTCTAAATACTGTTTGTTGATATATAAAATTATACAAAATTATATACTGTTATGTAACATTTTTTACAGATTATTTCTATCGCAAATACAAATAGTGATAAATTTTTTAAAGTGCACACAAACTTTATGGACAACCTGTATGTGTCTGTGTATATATATATATATATATATATATATATATATATATATATATATATATATATATATATGAAAAATATATATAAAAAAGGAAAGAACTCGTTAGGTAAATAATCCAAAGTTCTTTCGTAGTCTTGTTATTATTTTTTAAAAATAGTGCTCGATACAAAAGTAGAGCATAAATATAATTATTTATTTTAAAATATGATTGCAACACGCTACATAAGAGTTCTCATGTTTCAAAACAAGAGCCGAAAACTTCAATATAATTATTTGAATTAAATTGAATTAAAGTACTAATCTCTTTTCCATCTTCAAGCGAAATTTTTTTTGGAATAACATATTTCTGAAATTTACGTGTTTTATAAGCATATTCATTATTGAAATTAAAATTGCTATGGTAACGGCTAGAGCAATTGTTTAAAGAAAAAGGGGCGTAAGGTGTTAATAATTTGTATCAATATCTCAGTTACATTCACAGATGTCAAGTCAGGGTAAGGTTGGGGTGTCTAAATTTAAAGCGGAAGACTACACTGCAGCAATCATACCCTCATTTTCTACCTTTGTCGACATAAAAAATTAGCGATTATGATATTTTTCAGATTCCAAAAAAAACTTTTTAAGAAGTTATCTGATATCTTAAGTCTGCTTTCACATCAAAAAAATTATTAATATGAATGTGAGGCCCGATAAAATATGAAATTAAAACCCACTGTTATATTTAAAATACTTTTACTCACTACCGCTATCCTTTCATATTTTTATGAGACACACTTTCTTAAATTTACGTCACACTTGCTTTTCTTTTTCACTTCTTGTCTTTATAAATTCTCGATACACTTGTTTTCTTCTTTTCTCTTCAACCTTCTTCTTCCTTTTCTTCTTCCTTCTCCTTACCCCACTCCTTTCTATAACACTCAATGTTATGCTTTTGACCATCGTGGGTTTATTTCTTTACTTTGGAAAAATAATAATTTAGCGTTCTTCTTGTTTTTCTTTAAAAAAAAAATTAAAGCGTTGGATGGTCAGTTGACAGAATTAGCCTGATGAGACTGTGGGGTCGAAACCAAGGTGGCGTATTCTATCATTCTATATGACCTACTCATTTTTACACTTATATATATATATATATATATATATAAATTGAACATAGAAGTTAGAGGCAACAGTCTGTTTCATGCTATATGCAATCGCCAGAGAACACGTGGCCTGACGATTGCATATAGCATGAAACAAACTGTCGCCTCTAAGTGTTGACTTCTATGTTCACTTTTATATTTACACACGCTCTGTCTCTGATATTGAGCACTTTATCCCATAAATATAGCACAACTTAAGACTATATTTTTTCATATATATATATATATATATTGGGTATAAGTGAGCAGTAATTTTTCATTTATGCACGTTAGATTAAAAGACAACGAAAGATCTTTATTGATGTATATTTTTTTTATTTACTAGAATACATGAACTCCCGCCTGAATGTGCGAAATGTGATAAAAGCCTACACACTAAATGTTTTTCAAAAAGAAAATATGACTGCCGAAATAGCAAAGAATATAACTTCTTTTGAAATAGCTAATGGTATTTGAAATTGCTTAGACAATATTTCTAATTTTTTTTGATTTCCTGTTCGAATTTGTAAATATATATTCCCGCGTCTATGCATAGAGTTTTTAGGCCCATATCGCATCGTTTGTTTCGAAATTAGCCGAAACTTTCCCTAGTGATGCCGTGAGGAAACGATCATAATGTCGGTCGATAACCTGGACCACGTTACTTTCAAATGTTTACTTCCTCAGATGTTAACGTGATAATTTTCAACCAATCGCTGCTTGTTTAATATATATATATATATATATATATATATATATATATATATATATATATATATAAAATACCAAACATTTGTGATCATATCTCACGAGGAGCTTAAACAGAACACTCTGCAACAGGTCTTGTTTAGCCAATAAAAAATACTTCAGCTTATCTACAAAACTATACACAAGCTACATCCCATACCTCAATGAGATAACTGAATCAGCTTGAGGTTAAACGAATTATAGATAACTGAAATTACATATCAGCTTCTGCTTCGTTTTCTCCCGTAATCTGTGAGTTATGACATTACGAAAAGACATTAAATTTCTCTAGAACAGTCACATGTCTATTTCAACAATCAGTTCAAATATGATTTACTATGAAAAATACATCTAGAGCAAATCAACTTTCACGCAGGTGTCTTATTACTGTTCACTGTTATTTTTAGTGATCGCCTTGTTTTCTAGGGCACATAATGTGGAAATATAAGATTGAAAGCAAGAGGAACCCAATGCATAACCGACCTAGTGACATTGAGTAAGTAGATGGTGGATTAAGGTTTAGGAACGATAACAAAATAAGTAAATGCATTTAGTCATTGCACCTCGCGAATGTGGTCGTATTGTTGTAGTCTAGTGTTTTTTTCAGAAGTCAGAATCACCATAATGTAGTGGCTAGGTAATAAAAATGGACAATTGTAGATGTTTGTTTACGGCTGTCTGAATAACATGACCACACAATTTATATTAAACGTACAATACCACAAAGCATGAAAAACAAGATATAACAAAATGATTTTAAAGCATAACATTGTATTTATTTGTGTTGATGTACATGCGTAGAAGTTAAAGATCTGTTGGAGTTATGTCTCCTAGACTGGGAATATTTTCATCTCCACTCACGAAGGTTGAATTAATTATAAAACTGTAGTTTAGAAGAATATTTCAAAGAGAAAAGTTCGTCTTGCATATTTTGAAATGTTCTGTATGTTTGTAATGTAGATTGGAAAAGTTCGTACGTACGTGCATGCGTGATTATGATTTTAACGTCTGACTTCCCCTGGTCTAGTCGAGAATTCGGAAGATCACATCTTCTTAGGTGAATGAAGAAAGGAGAGAGAGAAAGCAAGCTTGTTTCTGCTGTTTATAGATAATGTAATCACGTGACAGGATCAAGATCGCTGCGCGGGAAGAATTATTCTTCACGTGCAGACGATTTGATTGGTTGGTATTGACCAATTAAAAGCTGATATTTCCTGAAAATATTTACTAAGCCGAGAAAGTTCTGATCCACTTTTTTGCAAAAAATATACAAAATTAAATATTTATAAGTGTTGTGGATCGCCGGGTTGAAATCCGGTACCAATAAATAACAAACACCACGAATGAATATATGATAATAATGTATTAATGTAATAATACAAACTGGTAAAGCAGGTTAGTAGTTCCAGGAATACGGGTTAGTAGCAAAATATATATATATATATAGTCTTTGGTATTGAAGTATCGCTGAATGACTTCTTACTGAGTCTACGTGCTGGCTCCCCGTGACTCTTACAACGCTGTTTCCTCCCCATCACTCTGTGACGTCGTCCCCTGGTCGCAGCGCCAACCGTGTCGTTCTATCCCAGTCTACGACGGCACCAACTGTGACGTCCTACTTTGATTCCCAGTCTGCCTAACCACCTTGTGAATTGATCTAGGCAGAGGGAATCAATCAGTCATCGGGGCCGTACTGCAAACCGAGTCCAACGGGGGTGATACCACAAAAATACGCATAAAAGACAATAAAATGAAAACTCAAAACTTCAAAGTATCAAAGAAAAAGGTAACAAACTTTATGTCTAGTTATTCGTTACATAGGACTGCATCTATCTCCCGACCCGTTCTATGGATTGTGACACGTCGTTTTCCGCTAGGCAAGTTTTAACACTTCAAGTCGTCTGCTCTTTAAGAAATTGGTGTTTCGGTGGGTCTTTGGACGAAAGTCAAAAGAAAAACTTATTTCGGTGATCTGGATCTAAGTCGCTCTTCAAAATAATTGTTCTTGGTTTGAAGAGATGGGTCCGGAAAATGTGTGAATCTGGTCGGCTATCTGCGAGGCTTGCCTCAACCGGAGACTGACTCTGGGATCTTGCTGGGACTCGACTCATTTCTGCTCGTTGTGGCTTCGTTTATATGGGCGCCGACCAAAACCGGGGTGAGTTTGTCGGCGCCGGAGGGTTCCTCGATAATTCTAAATACATATCCACCTCTCTGGTTAAAAATTTCCACCTTTTTCCATTTTTGGGAACCTTTCCTCACTCCCACCTTCTCATCATACTTCAGAGGGGCGTGAACTGCCCTCCCCACATCTTCGTGGCAACCTCTCTTACTCATCCTCCAGATGGGCGGCAACAGCCTCCCTCGTGCATCACGTGATCACCACTCGACCAATGATGTCTTAGTCGGGCGTGGACGAATCTGCGGCATTGTTTCAGGAAGAAAAAAAATATCTTGCTTAAAAAAAAATGACCTCTTCCCTTTTCTTCCCCTTAATGGTTTATCATTTCTCCAGCCGCAAACGGGACAATATGACAATGGCGGTCATAACTTTTGTTCTACACGTGGTTTACGTCAGGTATTTTATCGCTAATTATCAGAATGTGTGGTCTTCTTGACACGGTCTCAAAAAAAAAAAAAACATCTCCAAAGTTCCAGTGGGTCTGTCGCCTCGAAGAAAGAAAAAAAAAAAACACATTCATTTTCTTTCGGCACAAATTCCTGATAACAAAATTTTATTATCGCAGGCCAAGGATTCTCGTGGGTGTTTTTTTTAATTTTTCATATCTGTCCAAGTCCTTTTAGTTGTCTGTTTTTCGTCACTTAACGAAATAACATTTTCATTTGAATTTTTCTTTCTCTTTCTCTGGCCAGCCGGTCTGTAGTTGATAATAAGATGTCTTCCCGTACCAATAGTTTGTTTTCATATCCTTAGATAACACAGCCGATGCCAAAACATATCTGATTCTTTCCTTCTTTCCCTTTCTTTTTACTCAGAATTTCCCTGTCATTGTAATGACACTCTTTCGCCATTTGTTACTTATCAAAATATCCTTTTATCCATTGTCTCTTAGCTGTGTGTGTGTTCTTGCTTATCACTCACGATTCGGTTCTTAGCCTTTCCTTTCCTTCTTTTCTTTCCCTTTCTGTCTCGTTAAATGGTGCCACAACTCTTCCGGTTACATACAACCTTTTACTTTGTCACTCTGGACTCGACACGACTCATCGATCTTGCTCGGTATTTATCAATCCACCCACGAGGACCAAATGTATCACGACTCAGCTAGACCCGGATAACTTGCTCTTCCTTTTTTCGATCCACCCACGAAGACCAAATGTCGCACAAAGCCGGTTTAATGTGGGTATCTCCGATCCCGTGGGCTCGGCCAAAAATATAGCCTTTGAACCCGCCTAGACGGGTTCAGTCCCTGTCTACCTCACCGGACGAAACCGTGCCCTTCGGCAAAGCTTCGTCCGGGTTCTTCTCTGTTAACGCAGAGAGTCCGACAGCTGTCTTTTACAGTCAAATACTGTATCACGACTCAGCTAGACTCGGAGTTCTGGCTCTCTCGGGTCATCACGTAGCAGTAGTATATGTATATAATGGATGAGTCCATTTGTGTAAAAAGGGGTGGACCCCTCAACAATAAGAAAGTGTTAGCGGGATGCTACAGAATGAGTACGGTCGAAATGTGCATGTTCACCTTGGAACAAGGAACGGCATTTTTGATGTCTTCAAGTCGTGTTGTCCGCTGTTGAGGTTCGAGATTGCTTACTGTGAAATAAAGGCTCTTCTTGCCAGGTGAATGGGTTTCTTACAAAAAAATTATGACCGACTAGAGAATATTCAAAATGAAGTTAGGATGCTTGTCTTCGCTGGTAGTTGCATAATTAAAAGGAAAAAAAAACGTTTAGTTCCAACGAATGATTTATGTTATGGAAATATTTCAACTATCAGTTGCCATTTTGGTCACTCCTTAATTTGAGTAAAACAGTGCAAAGAAAGAAGAAACACTTAAGAATTCTAATCAAGGAAAAAAACCGAGTTGATGACGTTTGCAAAATAAGAGCAAGTTGTGGCATAAAAAAAAGAAATTTTGTTTTTACACTACAATTTTGTTTTTATTTTATTTTTTATTTTTTACATACATAATTTTCTTTGGGGCAGAGAGGTCCAAACAGGATGGAGTTGGGCTGCGTCTAGCCTATTGCAAGTATTTTTTGTATTTGCTATGTAATAGCAAATACGAAAAATGTCTGAAATATCCCTTTGCAAGCAATTGTTTTTGTATTTGCTATTTAATGGCAAATGCGAAATATGCCTGTAATAGTATAGAGGCAGCACAACTCCCTCCTGTCTGGACCTGTCTGCTCCAAAGAAAAAATATGATATAAAAAATGTATGGCAATTTATAGAGTAAAAACAAAATTCCTTTTATTTATTTTTTATTTTTTTTTACGCCTCAACATGCGCTTACATTGTAAGTGTCATCAACTCGGTTTGTTTTCCTTGATTCGAATTCTTAAGCGTTTCTATTTTCTTTGCACTGTTTTACTGAAATTAAGTAACGACCGAAAATGGAAACTGATAGTTCAAATATTTCCATAAAATAAATCATTCGTTGCAACTACAAAATTTGTCTTTTAATATTCAATACGATTTGCGCTTTCTCGGGCTAACATTTTCCGCTAACATGATGTAAAAAGATTATATTGAATAATCTGCTAGGTCTGCTGCTAAGGAAATTAGTTCACTTTGTCTTGTTAGACAATTTTTCTCGTACAGAATTTATCTTACATATTTATAGGCTTACCATGTTTGAACATTGCTGCCACATATGGTCTGGTTCTCCTGCTATCCTTTAGAAATCCTTCACAACCATCAAAGAATATATCTGCCGTTATATTAGTTATGACATGGCAACTCGGCTTCGATCACCTTCCTACCGGCGTAATATAACATCCTTGTTCCTTTTCAATAAATACATTTATGGTAATTGTTCTGACGTGCTTTACTATTTGGTATAGAGTCATTATGAGTTTAAGCGCAGCACTAGATTGGTAGAATCATTATTTTAGAGCTGAAATGGCTAGAGCTAACCGTAATTTCTCTGCAGACCGTTTCTTCTGCCACACTTCTCGCTTGCCATTCAAATTTAATTCAATGTCAATCGTTATTTTCTGTCTTCCTGTTCTTTTATTATCTTCACTCCTTAAGAGTAGATTTTTCTCATATTCTCTAACCTTCTAATTTTGATGCAACTTTGAATAGTCGAATGTCATCCCCCTACTCATTATACAGACAGTATAACGCATTCTCATTAATGGGTAATATATACTGAAGCCAACCACGTTGTTGAAAAATAATATTTTTCATCATCTCATTAAAAGTCGGTGGTTTTATCTTCTTTTTGTCTACGTTTGAGCAAAATTTGGCATTAGTCGGAGTTTCTACCCCTGGGCTACCAGCTCTTGGCAGAAGGAAAGGGAAATTCTAACGCATTATTTTTACAAATGTAAAGAATCGTCAGACAGTCATAGTCTTCTATTCATTTAAGAAACAACGTTGCGTTAGCGGAGAGGGCTGCTGCTTAGAATTACCTTCTCTCTCAACAGTGCTCAACCGAAATTATCGAGAGCATAATAATGTCATCCACATACAGGCCGTTTCGCTATATCACAGCATATCCGAGCGGCTTGAGACCGGGTTGGAATCGCGACGGGTTTGGAACCAGTCGGAGTTTCTACCCCTGAGCACAGCAGAGAAAAAGGGAAATTCTAGCTCTATGCAAACATTCATATATGAATATGAATTTATCTGTAAAAGACAATAGTAATAAAGACAAATGGATTTTTTTTAAAGAAATGAAAACGGTTGCATTAAAACCTTCCATTATTTAAAATAAATAAATTAAAACAAAATAAACAAAATATTTAACAAATTAAAATAAATGAATGAAAAATAATTACATTTATAAAAGTCACTAACAACAATAACAGCAGTTACTCATTTTGTGCCATTATGGCTTAAATTATATCACTTAGCAAATTCCATAGATTACCTTGATTCGCAGAATTAGCCTGAAATATATTCGTAAGCTTTCTTAAATTTAAAAATTTGGAAAACCTAACGATAGGTTTATAAATAAATATAATCACTTCTGTTTATAAATAAATATAAAAGTAAAATATATTCTTTGCCTTAAGAAAATCCATCAGATAATTTTCCTTTTGTTTTTATTCACACACACACACACACACACACACACATATATATATATATATATATATATATCAGTCATAATAATATTATTTGATGATTCGTATGGATAAATCAAAGAGGATATAAATCCAAGTATAAGAACAAAACAAATGATATAGATAAAAGCAGAAACTTTAGAAACCCATGGTAATATTTTATTTCGCAAGGGAGAAACTGTTTGGTCTAATGAGACAAGATCGATTAATCGGTCTTGCGAAATAAAATATTACTATGGGTCCCTGCTTTCATCATTAATTATATATATATATATATATATATATATATATATATATATATATATATATATATATGTGTGTGTGTGTGTGTGTGTTACTTTAAACGTTATATTTACAGTATGATCGTATTTAAGTAAAGGTTCGTTTTATTTATTATTTTGTTGAGTGTATTTCGTACCATTTTAAGCATCAGGGATTAGTTACTACCGAAATTCTAAATATTTGGTACTTGATTTTATGCTTTTACCTACCGATATTTTGTACATAATTTTATACTCCCAGGATATATATATATATATATATATATATATATATATATATATATATATATATATGTATGTATGAATGTATGTATGTATGTATGTATGTATATATATTATAATTTTATCATATAAAGAAAACCATTTTACTCACTGCAAAAATGCATCTTGTTTTCAGTGTATTTCAGCTGCAGTTCGACTGGTGAGAATCGAAAATGGTTATGAACTCCTGCTTGTAGGATTGTTCATAACCACCAGGATTGTTCATAACCATTTTCCATTCTCACCCGTCGAAGTGCAGTTGAAATGCATTGAAACCAAGTTGCATCTTTGTAGTGAGTTTATCTATATGATAAAATTATAATAAATAAATAATTATCGCTTTTCTTATCGGTGTCGAGCCCTCTTTTGGATTAATGCTGTGACCATTGGAATTTATATATTACTTTCGTTCTCATCACATCGGATATATATATATATATATATATATATATATATATATATATATTGTAGATCATAAAATGATTTTTGTTAGTAATTTTACTATAAAAATGTATTTTTATATTTGTTAGTGTTGTACTCTTTGTCATTTTAATATAAACATGTATTGTTGGACATTTTATTATATGAATGTATTCTTGGTAATTTTTCATATAAAAATGAAATATTGATTATTTCTTATTTCTTTCACTATTTGCCTATAGATGGGATCCTAACAGGAGCTACAACTCTGGGTCACGGTTGTCCTTTAACAACAGGCTCTTCAAAAGCTCCAATCTCCCGAACTTGCCGGATATACTATATTGTCATACCCAGGACGAGTTTATAAATTAGACAGTATATATCTACCTGCCTGCATCACACCCTAGATAAATGGAACCCTCGTTAGACCTGATATGCTGTAGTTGTCTAAGCAACAGAGAACTTAGTCTATCTGGAAGGATTTGAAAAAGCATTGCTTAAAGGCACTATTCAGCCTTGCCTGATCGGCTAAGTTCTCGGTAGCTCGTATATCAATTACTACAAAGCGTAGACTTTGACATAAAATTAGTGTAAACCTTGCTATATGAATCCAAAATACGGGTAACATTTGGTATTTAAAAAAAAACCAAAATGCCTATTATCCAATTATGAAAGAGTTTTAGTCAGATAGAACAAAAAAGCGGAGGATAATAGTTTCGTCGACGTGCTTTTGACGTTATCATGATCAAGACCACCGTAACCCCTGAGGATCGTAGAGGCATAACATCTACTGCAGCTTTTGGAGGATGTGTACGTCTTAAGAACGTTAGCCTGACGGAACCCAACCCTCTCCAGACTGATCTAAACTTCTTTTTCTTTGAATGCTACCAACCAAAATTATAGGAACCAAAGTTATAAGGACCCATGTTATAGGGACGTGTTATAGGGACCAGTTTACTATTTAGATATGGTGGAAAAAGAGACGGGTTCATATTGTTTCCCAAGGCTGCATAACACTTAAGAGAATGTGACGAACCCAACTGAAATTCTGGATTACGGCCATATAGCGTTGAAACGCCGGTACTATCGTTAAGCAACGTTGAGCCTAGTCAGTACCTTGATGGCTGACTGCTTGGAAATATCAGGAACTGTAGGGTTGGATCTACGGGTGGTGTAGTTGTTAATAACTCGGAATTGTTAATCGTAGAGCAGAGCCCTAATTCCAGTTCGGTTCGTTATAGTCACTTGCGTTCAAATACCCTTCGGAAAAGCATGAATCCACCTTTTTTATCTTCCCAGCTATGGGTTAATTTTTAGGACATTAAATAAGAATTATCTCAAAATTTCTTATCGTCTAAAACTATTTTTTGTCTTTAAAATAACTGCAAAGGATTGGGTGGATAAACCGTAAAAACTTGACTGAAATTCGAACTCAGCTCCTCGATTTCTCATCCACTGTCCATAAGCATCCGCTTTTAGCATTCAAAATTAATCGGTTCAGTTTAATCATCAGTAACGGTAAAAAAAAATCACACCCCCTCTGTTCTTTGAATACTGATTAACTTTCTCTAAACCCACGAGGAAGAAGCATGAAAAAAAACTTTAATTTTAGTTTTATATTAATAAATCGTGCCATTTCACTTCTATTTTCCATTCTAAAAGACACCAAATAAACCAGCGAAAGCGTAGAATGATTATTAATATTTATTACATTAGAATTATTTTTTTTTTATTTGAGGACAACCAAATTGTTCTATTATTTGTCAAAAATAAAACAGCAGAAGAATATTTGTGCGAAAGTCAGTTAATAATCTTTAGCAAACAAAAGAAAAAAAAAATATGGACTGACTGAAAATTGAAATTAATAAATAAATACTCACATACAAGTTCTGTAATTCGACCGATTTTCAATCCGACCGAAATTTAATTAAAATGTTTTATTCCAATTTACTATTTGTATGTGCATCGCGAAATCGATGGCACCAGTACAATACTGCATCTTGACATCGCTTTAATCCAAACAAAAATTTAATCAAATATTTCATTCACGTTTGTTCCTTGTTTTTATAATTCCGATCAACAAGCACAAGGCGCGACTGAAAGTTTGCTCCCCTCTCAAATTACAACAGAAGAGAAAGATCTATCTGGCTGGAAGAAAAGTTCCCGCTATTTGAAATATATTTAGAAAACCGAGTTAAATTACTTTCCTAACAAATACATTATGAACTTAATTTATATACATACAGGATGCAATCGGTAAATGGCCGCCATTTTATATTTTTAATTTCGGGCATGCGCGTTGTTAGTTTTTTTTTTCTAATTTTTATTTCGTTTTCACAGTATAGTAGAGTAACCTAAGTGCCATTTGTAAGCAAAAGAGTATAAGAACACATTTCACTCCACCAAAAATTTGGAAACGCCATCCATATTGCTTTGCATTCGCTCCAGAACCATTTGATCATTTGACAATGTTTGGGTATCAGGTTGAGGATAGTTCAGAGGATTCGGAAATGATTAGATCAGCCTAATGGTGATGACGAAGGTGTTTGGAGTGATTACTAGTGATGAAGACGTTATGTCTGCATTCATATTCTCACAGGGCCTATGCCTGATAACAGGACTCTGTACGATGTTACACAAGCAGGAGAACACAGACAATTTCTGCGACCACTTCCCTCCTTACATTTAGCCACCTAACTCGCCAGACTATAACCCGCTCTGATTATTATGTGTGGGACGCGAGAGAGAAACAAAAAAAAAACTTGTGTAATTTTGTAAATATATCTCATAAAATATGACGTTATTTGCATTTTAGTTTTGCGTAATTTAGACGCCAACTTATCCATCACACCCAATATATATATATATATATATATATATATATATATATATATATATATATATATATATATATATATATATAGAGAGAGAGAGAGAGAGAGATTGATAAATAGACAGATACTTTTAACAGTATATATATATATATAATTTTAACAGAATATATATATATATATATATATATATATATATATATATATACTTTTAACAGAATATCTATATATATATATATACTTTTAACAGAATATATATATATATACTTTTAACAGAATATATATATATATATATTTATATACTTTTAACAGAATATATATATATATATATATATATATATATATATATATATATATATATACATACTTTTAACAGAATATATATATATATATATATATATATATATATATATATATATATATATATATATATATATATATATATATATATATATATATATAATATCTTGTAATCCTTATGAAAATTTCAAAAGGTGTATAAATCCAGAGCGGTCAATATCAAAAACAAAGCAAACAATATTTATTATAATCGTGAAAACGATCTCTTAAAATACAATCGTGATATCTGTCATTAGAATTTCATTGTAATGAAATAAATACCGCGATGGTATTTTAAGAATTTGTTTTCACTATTATAAGAATTACATATATGCACTGAAAATGACTGATTTACCGCCAGGGGCTCTTATTTAAAAATGGCGTTGAAGCTTGCGCTAAATGGAATTGGAGAGAGGTTCATTAAAAAAAAAATATCTACGTTTACTCATTTACATCGTTTTTTTTTATGCAACTATATGTAATACACAATGGAGCAGAAAAACAGCAAAAATAAGCTGTCAGACTTAACACGAATTCACAATAAGCAACTTTAAAAAAACGAACCTAATGTACAAAAAATTGTAATTAAATTTGAGCCTGCATGTAATTTTCAGGAGAAAGTTTATTTTGATTAAATTTAAACTTTAAACTCACGGTTACAAATACGCACCCCCATTTCGTTCTCAATTACATCAGTTTAGTCACCCTGGGGCTTTTATTCAATAGGTTGCGCTTTTAAATTCTTTGCACAAAGTGTGGCGCTAATCCGAGCTTTTACGGCATATCTGTCAGTTAAGTGCCATAAGTGATACACGCTTGGGCGTTAGTGTATCATTCGGTACATGACTGAAAGGGCAGAGTTTTCCTGCAGTAGGTTGCCATTTCTCAAGGAGGTAGACTGGTTGACAGCCAAGGAGAAGGAATTAATAATTATCATTTACTACCGTCTAGGGATATGCATCGAAACATGAATACATTCATGTAGCGGCCTTACATCAGTTCGAATGTATATCTTATAATATATATATATATATATATATATATATATATATATATATATATATATATATAATGTGTGTTTCTTTGTGTGTGTTTAAGTGTGTAATAATGCTCATGCACGTGTCAGTTTGCTTAGCTTTTAGAAGGCATCTTTACCTTATTGCAATGCGTGTTCGGATTTCTGTGTCACGTTCTCGGTAGCACTTACGCGACAAAGGTATGAATCCACCTCTTCTCCCCTCAGCGATGGGTTAATTAATACGACTCCTAACAGTAGATAATTATATTTTTAAATAATAAATTCTTTAAATGTAAAAGTGTTTTCTGGCTTTAAATAAACTGCAAATGTTGATAAGCCGTAAAAAAAAAATAATCAATCAATAAATCAAAGTATTTCTTTGTCCTTCCTCGTCAGTTAATAATCATTTTCTTAATATTGTTTGTTATTATGATTAAATCATCGATCCTAATCAGTAAAACCGTACAAGCAGCATTCACGCCGAAACCTTATCGGAAAGACGAGGTAACAAACGAATCTGAAAAAAATAAGCGAATTAATGACAAAATTTTAAAATTACCAATTATTAACGAATAAAATGCAGATTATTGTTGGAGATCAACCAGTTATTTTAATCATTCGATCTAATTAATTATTTTGAATCAACTCAATACAATAGAAAATCTTGGCAAATAATTACATAGATCAGCAGGATACAATTCAAAAGAATTTCGATGATTAATTCGCTATAGTTATAATTACAACATTCATTTAGCGAATTAGCGAATGCTAATTACGTGTACTGCTGTTAATACTACCTTCAAATGCGTCCAGAAAAATTCAATAATAGGCTTCATTTGGTAGGGAAGTTGATCCATTAAGAATATTGCACATGAGTGGTTTTGGTAAGGGTTCTGGCTGTGTATAAATGATTACGAATTAAACTATGGTCAGAAAGGTGTAACGCGTGTCTTCTTGATAGACGTGTAAACAAAGACTAAAAATAATGGAAGAATACAAATTTAAAAATAAGAAGTCAACACTGAGTAGCATCAACTGCGAACACGGACACAATCTGATGATCGTGTTTGGAAAAAAATATCCCACCAATCTAAAAACATACAAATCTATGTATTCAGCTCAAAATAACAAATGAAAAAAATATCCTTGAAAGCGGCTAATAGAATAGCAGTATGTAACACACACACACACGCATATATATATATATATATATATATATATATATATATATATATATATATATATATATATATATATATATCCTTGTGCAGGTATGCAGAAAATAGAAAAGAACACGTTGGGAGCATAATCCGGGGTTCCTTAGTATTTTTGTTTTTATTTTTAAAAAACAGTGCTCCATACAGAAGTAGAGCTTATATTATAATAATATTTTTTGTTTAAAAATATGATTCCTTCGCTACATAAGAGTTCTCATGTTTCAAAAACGTGAGCCGACATCATCCAAATAATTAATAAAATTAAGTTGGATTGAGGTGTTTAGTCACGTTTCATCTTCAAGCGAAATTTTAGGAATAAGCTATCTCTCGGTTTACGTGTATTTTTACAGAATTTGTTATTGTGGGAGTGGCTATACTATTTTTCTTCTTTAAGTGGTCAGGGAGTTAATTCTTATCAGTAGATTCATCATCCTCTGAGAGGTTTTGCTAAGGTTGGGTAGGGTATCCATTTCAAGGCTAATGTTTACGGTCATCCTTTAGTTGGTTCCCAGTGAAGGATATTTTTATGGCGCGCCTACAGTCGTTCTGTGTCTGGAGAATTGTCTTTTATTCTTGTCTATCTGATTATCTATTTATTTATTTGTTTATTTAAGTGGGTGTTTAATATACAGATCGCTTTGCATTGAATTTCGGTTTGTTTTTTTACTTTTTTTGACGACGACAAAAAGGGGTTTTTCCTATTTAAGGGTTTGGCTGAGCTTTTTAGAATTTTACTTAGCTATGTTTTTTTTTTTTTTTTTTTTATGCTAATTATCTAATGCGAAAGTCTGTTGATGTCGGCAAAAAACCATTAACTCCTGCCTATGGTTTAATAATTTTTCATTATTTAGGAATTTAATGATGTGTAGTTTTTCCTGTAAGCATAAGAGGCATGGGTCATCCCAGGTTCTACAGGTTCTTGCTCTATTTACTATTTTCCATTTTACTTTTGGTGTTTTATTCGTTTCCTTTAGATGCCAGAAATATTGGGATAGAGATGTCTGATTTCTATTTTGAATATTGTTGAAAGAGCTCTTGTGTTGTCTCCATCTAATTTTAAAATTATTCTTTGTTGATCCTATGTATATCCTATCAGTGTTAGGGCTCTCAATGGATGAGATAGTGCATTGGTATACCACGGATTTTGTGAGGCATTTATTTTCCAACGGGCAGTTTTTAGGGTTTCTACAATCGCATAATTTTTCGTTATTTTTATCTAGTTTTAGTTTATGTGTTTTATTACTGTTTTGGTATGCGTGTTTTTCTAAGATTTTCTTATTTTGTCTTTTTATGATTCTTTCTATATTTTCAGTGCAGCTGTAACTCAGTTTCAATGTGTTTTTGTTAAAGATGTTGCTAAGTTTGCTATTAGTGGGAAAGTGCTTTTCAATTAAAGCCATAAGTTCCTAGCTCACACTGATGAGCTGTGAAACAGCGAAACAGTCTCTCTGTGGATGACGTTATATATATATATATATATATATATATATATATATATATATATATATATATATATAAACACTTTGGAAAATGCCTGAAAAGCATACCAAGTTAGTGGAATTGTTTAGACGGAACTGTAGGTGACCATTGATAGCTGTTCTAACACGAAGTCACAAGTCGTCGTGACCGAGGGTTCCAGTGTGCTGGCCTTGTTCAGATTGTTGATCATGCTAGATAACACGAACTCTCCCAGAAACTGTAACTAAGGTTCGCTCAGTATAGTTGCAGTATAAACCACAGTTGGACTCTGTGAGTGTTGAACAAACACATGCACCTGAGCGAGTGTAACAGCAAAATCGTCTAAATCCTGTAACAGCAAAATGTCACATTGTTAGAGTAAGCTTTGAACTGTGTAACTAAGAAATGATTAAAATATCTTACTGGAATTCTCCGAACTTTTTATAACACTATTGGAAACGAATTTGAAGAATAAAAATTTATTTAGCTCGAATTTGAAATCTTCCTCTTGTGACTTCCTGATCGAATTTTGTTCTCTACTTTTCCCTCATTTTTAAAGTTCTTCACCGTTCACTTGATGGTACTTGAACGGAGTTTGTAGATGGAAGGCAGAGTATGAATGTTGGTACCATTACTGAAAGCCTGAATGATTTGTTCTTCTCATCATAGCACAGTTGAGAAGACACATTAGGGCTGGTTCAAAATGATTTTAACTGCTCTTTTTCTAACTGAATAACTCCATGGGTTTTTCAGTTCTTCTTACGAGAAAACGTTTCTCATCTAAAAACTTGGAAAAAAAAATTAATTAGTTTAGTAGCTTTTTAGATATTAAACATTTTTGGGGATACATTTTATGACGGGCCTTGACCAATTGACCAAGAAAGTCCTCCTGATCAAACAAAACCCGAATAGTGTTTTTTTGAAAACAGATATTTCCTGATTTCCGCTGTTTCGTATCCTAACTTAAATAGATAACATTTTTTTAGCAATGAATTTTTCCTTTATTAATCCGATATATTTTTAATTTATTTGTTTGAATGTTATTCTTAATGGATTCTCATATTATATATTATTCAGCACCACGTGCCTGAGTCTTTCTAGAAGTGAGAGATAATAAGTATATTTATTAATATATACTAAATAGCCCTGCCATATGAAACTGAGCCCTGTTTTCTTAACATCAGGATTATATATATATATATATATATATATATATATATATATATATGAATAGAAAGAAAGAACAGAAGAGTTCTTTAGAATTTATTTTTAAAAAACAGTGCTCGATACACAGTATAGCATAGCTTTATAATTATTATTTAGAGATATGTATGTGTCAATGGATATATATATATTTAAATAATAATTCCACCATGTTGTCTTCGTCACAATGATCATTAAATTTAAGGACAACATAAAAATTTTAAATCAAAGGAAATCATTCATTGTTAACTGTAGGCATAAGTTACCTTTTAACTTCATTGTAGTTAGATAGAATCTTGTATAATAAGAAGAAATAATATAGTAAAAAGAAACTTCTGTCATTCAGTTTTTGATTATTATCTACAATTATTTGCTAAGAAATTAATATAAAGAGTATTATTTAGTTAATATTTAAATAGTTGATGCTCTTGTTGGTATAATATTATAGAAACTCTAATTTTAAGGGGGCTGTTTTTTTTAAAGGATATTTCTTTGTAAATCAGTATATTTCTTCCTACTCCTGTTCTATACGGGCGTATTTTCAAGGTCCTTGTTTTTATGTTTGTGCTTATATGTGCTTGTTTTTATACGGGAGTTCATGTTCGTTTGTTTACATACACACACACACACTCATATACATATATATATGTACATATATATATATGTGTGTATATATATATATATATATATATATATATATATATATATATATATATATATATATATATATATATATATATATATATATATGCATATTTATATTTTTATTGTGCGTTTGTGTATATCTATATTGTTTATATATAATTTTGCACGTTTTGGTGTGACTAATATATGTTGCGATCATTCGTACTCCTATCACCACGTCTTTATATATATATATATATATATATATATATATATATATATATATATATATATATATATATATATATATAAGTGTGTGTGTGAGCGCGCGTAGGTATTTGCATACTGATTTTCCATGTTTGGGCAATGTTGATAGGTATTTTGCATTGTCTCTGGAGTTATGTTGGAAGATTGAAACTTCATGAATATTTTTGACGTTCGTATATTTGCGTGCTCATATATTCACATACAATGATGTTTTTGTCTCTTATGACGTAATGTCGGTATGTCTAATCACAAATAAACATTTCTTCCTTGTCCACTAAAACTAATCTGAGCGGTAGTAAGAGGTACGATATATGGCTCCGGAATCAGTTTCATTCAATGTAACTGACTCTGGAGCCATATATCGTAGCTCTTACTACCGCTCAGATTCGGCCGAAAAAATTAACCTATTTGTAAGAACACTATATGAAAGTTCTGTCATATTTTCTACGTTTCTTTTTCTTTAAATCATTTTATTAGTTCCATTTAGAGCTTAATATCCGTAACTTTTTTTATTTTTTAATTACATAATATTGGAGATTAATTGTTTTCCTATAAATCTAATACTTATTTTAAAGCATTAATAAATTGTATTTAAGGCCCGTCGTCGAGTTATGTGAATTATCATATATTTGTAATTTGATCGGACATTACATCTTAGGTAAAAAATATTTCCACCAGTGAGAGTAATGGTTTGTTTTTAAACTCTTTAAAACCCTTTACTTTATTTGAAAACCATCACTTCACAAGACACTCGATGTGCTGAAAAGAAATGGTAAATTTTGTAGTGATATAACATAATTATGTTATAATTTTCAAATAAATATTAGTGGCAGTACACTGTATTGAGCACTTTTTTTTTTAAATTGTGTTTTTGGTTAATGGAAGTTTATCCATCTATATCAAACTTGTATTCGTATATCTATCTATAGAGTTAAGTAAAGACTTGGGTATTTTAAATCTTTATAAATATTTCAATAGTTAAACATTTTTTTCAGATATAGTTAAAAAAAAAAAATTAAACAACATCTAAAATATTATTACAGTTAGATTTACGTTAAAAATATTCGACAACAATAGCATTCGATATCACGTGACGTCCGCATCTCGCGACGGAAGCTACTTGTCAACAAACCTCTAAAAACTGTTATTTCTGAAGAAAGATCGAGGTCGATCTGAAATATCAAAACTACATATATATATATATATATAAATATATATATATATATATATATATATATATATAAAATGTATATATATATATATAAAT
>OZ010601.1:73107814-73122814 GCA_963932145.1 Acanthosepion lycidas
CGGGCTGGGTTCTTTCTTTCTGTGGCACGTGTACCTTCAGGACGTAGGCGATCATGACTCTACACTTCCTACTATCCGTTGTAGCTCTCAATATGTTTCGCAACTCTGCAACCTCACCAGACCACACTTTTTCATTCACTTGCTCAAGCCTGCCAGGTATTTAACGTGCTGTTTTCCCTCGTCTCTCTTTTCCTCTATTCGACCTGTGGGTATCAGATTCTCCAGGCCCTTCTTTCTCATTACGTGTTCCAGAAACCTCAGCTGCCTTTTCCTGATGTTACGTATAAGCTTCCTCCTTGCTTGCAAACTCTCTAAGAGTTAATCGTTGTTCACACGATCGGTCCATGATATCCTTAGCGTCCTTCTGTAGAAGCAAACATGCAAGTGGAAGTATCAGCGTTGGGCTTACAGTTATTTTGCAAAACTTCATTTCTTCACTTCTAAAATCAAAATTGTTGCGTAGGCTATAAATTTGTGAAACAATTGACTACATAGTATCCTGGCAATTTTTAAGTCCTGGCAATTTTGTATGAATAATCATATCGTCCAAACATCAGCAAAATCTGAAAGAAAAAAAAATCATTAGACGTTTAAACTTAATTCACATTTAAAATCGGTCCAAGTTTTTGGAACTCCATTTACAATCTAACTCTTCCATATTTGAATCTGAATCACTTTATTATCTGTGAACTTTTTCATTGATATTCTGTCAGGTAGTTAACCTGCTGTTTTCCCTCGTCTCTCTTTTCCTCTATTCGACCTTGATGGTTAGCGGCTCGGTTTAAGGATTCCGAGAGTGGAATTCCAGTCTGATCTTTTTACATTCACTGACGTGCTGATACCCTTGGGAGAGGTATGAATCCTCTTCTTTTATCTCCATTTTTGGGGTAAATAGCAGGAAAATAGGGAATCTATAGCCTTGGCTGGCAACCGGAAAAAGTGGCGTAGCACATGCTATACAGCTAAATAAAAGATCGCTCGCATTGGCTCGATGATCCCGAATTCGGTCAACCTTGATGAGAGGTCTATATTTCTGGTTCATAGAAATGAATACAATATGGGAACCAGTAATAAGGAGTGCCAGAGAAAAGCGATAATAACAAAAAAAATAATTTGCAATATGAGCCCTGGTAAAAACATGAATTGTTAACAGCAAAATTCCAATATGAGAACTGGTAAAAAAGTTTTCTGAAAACATTAGGTTTATAATACCCAAAAATTCATACACATGTCCCCAAGGATACATGACACAGTAGATAAAGTCGTTAGTTAGATCCAGTGACAGGGCCCAAAGAGTTTGAGTTCAATACCTGCTTAAGGCGGTGGAGAACTTGGAGAGGGGAAGTAAGCAGGAGATAACTGACATCCATTGGACATGGCATGTGGAATTAGAACAGTCTACCCAATGAGGGAAATAAAGGGTTCAGTTCGACATTCCAACGACCTGAAGAAAGCTGTTGTGTACAACGGCCGAAACGTTGTAATAAATATGGCTACATAGATAAGGATAATAGTCCAAATAATGTAAATAGTACTTGATGAGACATATTTAGTTAGGTTGGATACGGACGAACGTCGATGGTAAATTTTACGATAATTCCTTTTAAGCTACTGTTTAAAAATGGCTTAGCTTGAGTGGTCTTAAAGAGAAGACAGAAGGACTTATTATGGCAGAACAAAACTTATGTCTTCCAACTGATTCTTACAAGGCTAAAATCAAAATTGTCGCGTAGGCTATAAATTTGTTGAAACTATTGACTACATAGTATCAGTGTTCCTTGCTGCTGAGAAAGAATACATTATTAAACATGACGGGCCAGTACGATATATTCATTGGCATGACTCTTCGAAATATGGTATTGAAGTCTCGTATACTTGGAACAAACATCACGCGAAGGATCTCACGATTGATAATGGAGTGACTATGCTTTAGAATTTCCCAACCCTAGAAAAATGATGCAAGTAAACTGTCAACAAATTGATATGCCTTGTTTACCGGATTAAAATGTTTCTAAAACCAATTTCAAATTATAATGACTGCATTTAAACTTTTAAAGATGAAAGTTAATTAGAAATTAAGAATCCGGAAGAGAGACTCAGAAGGAAATAGTTTGATAGAAGGAAGCGTTAGCATAGAATTTACGGTTATTCCAATTGTACAAATTAGCGATTCAAAGTCGAGTTATCAAAATGGAAAGTTCAGCAGAACAGTTAATATAAAAGTATTTATAGAAAATAATGAAAGCGGCAGTCTTTTAACAAATGCACAAGTTATGGCCAGGGCGATTCCTTGCCAGGTGAGATCCGTTTCGTTGGTCCAGGTGAGGGGATTGGGGATAATAACAATCCAAAGAGAAGAATGCTAGCAACCTAGAACTGGTCAGCTAAAATAACATCTGCGCGCAATGAAGAAAGAATCCTCGGATATTTTAACCCTCACAGGGCATGGTAAGCACAATAGAGCGGAAAGAGAATCAGCGATTAAGTTGACGAGTTTAAAAGAATGGATGTTAAAACAAGGACCTGAATAACAAATTGGGTTTACGGTTCTAGTATCACTGTGAGCAAAAAAAAAAAAAAATGAAAATGGCCATGGCTGCCCACACCCTGAACGGTCATCACCTATGAAAGAAGAATTAGAATATGAGTGTGATCCATATAGAAATGTACAAACATTTGCTAAACAATTCACTTATCACTACACAAATTTACTTAACCTTTTGAACACTGACCACCTGATTGTTTTCTAGACTACCTCCTACTCTCAGAAATACTATATGGCTTGCTTCATGAGCTCACAGTAACATACATACCACTACCATCACTATACACAACTAAAGTGTGTTTCGTTAAGATAGATTAAGGGTGATTCATTAAGACGGCTGATAGTCAGCAGTAAATAAATCAGTGTCATTAGTGAAAATTTATTTATTTCTCTATTGGATCATGTTATTTAAGTCATGGCAATTTTGTATAAATAATTATATCCTCCAAATATCCGCAAAATCTGAAAGACAAAAAAAAGTCATTAAACGTTTAAACTTAATTCACATTTAAAATCGGTCCAAGTTATTGGAACTCCATTTACAATCTAACTCTTCCATATTCGAATCTGAATCACTTTATTATCTGTGAACTTTTTCATTGATATTCTTTTCGAATCAACTGGCATCGGGCGACTGGGGCTAGCCTTGAAGTTCTGTAGTAACTCCTTAATCCGTGTGGAAATACATCCCGAATGAATATAACTTGAAAAGCCGAAATTGATTAAACAATTTGAAGGGAGTTAAGTCATGACACTTCAGTGGATGCTCTAAGAAATCCCAACCATATAGCTAGTCACGTTTTAATCACGTTAGCTGGGTGTCGAGTGATAATGTCGTGTTGTTTGATATATAGTGGTGGAGAGATTAGGAGTTAAAATGAACAGTTCATTTAACCACCCAGGAATATTAATGGAGGATGACAATGATGAAGAAACACACAGGTAAATTTTAACAACAACAACAACAAAAAAGATGCGGAATCTATTCCTGAATTTACACGCTTGAAGTGTCAGTGGCACGTTTCAAGAAAAAAAAAATCAGAACTTTTTAAAGTCAGTACTTTTAACAAATTGTCATGAAGAGGAAATGTTCATACAACAGATCAAATGATCTAACAAAAAATAACATTAAAAATATTTAAAACAAAAATTAACAGAGTTCGTTGCTCACCGAAATTATGTATGATGTGCACACGTTCTATAGTAGACGAAGCGATATAGTTTGAAATACTTAGCTTTCTTGGATTGTTGAAGGAACATTTTTTGAAGTTCCGCGGGCTGGGTTCTTTCTTTCTGTGGCCCATGTACCTTCAGGACTTAAGGGATCATGACTCTACACTTCCTACTATCCGTTGTAGCTCTCAATATGTTTCGCATCTCTGCAACCTCCCCAGACCACACTTTTTCATTCATTTGCTCAAGCCTGCCAGATATTTAACGTGCTGTTTTCCCTCGTCTCTCTTTTCCTCTATTCGACCTGTGCGTATCAGATTCTCTAGGCCCTTCTTTCTCATTACGTGTTCCAGAAACCTCAGCTGCCTTTTCCTGATGTTACGTATAAGCTCCCTCCTTGCTTGCAACCTCTCTAAGAGTTAATCGTTGTTCACACGATCGGTCCATGATATCCTTAGCGTCCTTCTGTAGAAGCAAACATGCAAGTGGAAGTATCAGCGTTTGGCTTACAGTTATTTTGCAAAACTTCATTTTTACAACCATGGGATGTCCTGGGTATGACGGTAAACTACATCCGCGTCCTGGGTATGACGATAAACTACATCCAACAGCAAGGCCTCAGATAATATTTTCGGAAAAATAATGTTGCCAGCTATAAGTTTTTGAAACAATAATGTTGCCAGCTATACAGTTTTTTGTAGAGAACAATGTTGCCAGCTATACAGTTTTTTGTAAAGAACAATGTTGCTAGGTATACCGTTTTTTGTAAGAAATAGTGTTGCCAGCTATACCTTTTTTTGTAGGCAATAATGTTGCCAGCTATACGTATTTTTTTTTTTTTGTAGAGAATAATGTTGCCAGCGATACGTTTTTTTATTCCATACAAAATAGACATTTAAAATTCATATAAACTGGATTTGGCATTAAACAAACCACAGTGGTTGATATGCCACAAAACCCAAACAAACAAACAAACAAACAAACAAACCTCTGTTTGACTAGCTGCAACCGCTGCCGTTTCAGCTGTTGACGATGCTGGACGTAGGCAAATAGTGACTCCTAGTTTTCCAAGTCTTACTCACATCCAGGTTATGACGGTGAACTACATCCGCGTCCTAGGCATGATGATAAACTACATCCGCGTCCTGGGTACGGTGATAAACTGCATCCAACAGCAAGGTCTCAGATAATGTTTTCAGAAAAATAATGTTGCCAGCTCTAAGTTTTTGAAACAATAATGTTGCCAGCTATGCGTTTTTTGTAAAAAAGTAATGTTGCCAGCTATACGTTTTTTTTTTTTTGTAAAGGAGTAATGTTGCCAGCTATACGTTTTTTTGTAACGGAGTAATGTTGCCAGCTATACGTTTTTTTGTAAAGGAATAATGTTGCCAGCTATACGTTTTTTTTTTTGAAACAATATTTATTCCATACAAAATAGGCATTTAAAATTCATATAAACTGGATTTGGCATTAAATAACCCACAGTGGTTGATATGCCATAAAACTCAAACAAACAAACAAACAAACAAACCATGGGTCCCAAGACAGTGAATGCGAGGGACAGTGGTGAGGAGAAGCGATGATGTACATTGAATTAAAGAAATTGTCTAAAACATGATTTTTCTTTTTATGTAGCGTGTCCCTTCATAACTTAGCCGATCATGGCTCCCCTCTTCCCGCCATCCCTTGATGCTCACAAGAAGTATCGTCCCTCCCAAAGCCCACGTTTCGTCATCCATTTGCTTTAGCCCGCCAGGTATGTCATGCGTTGCTTCCTCTTGTCTCTCTTCCCCTCTATTCGACCTGTGGGTATCAGATTCTCCAGGCCCTTTTTTCTCATTATGTGACCCAGAAATTTCATCTGCCTCTTCCTGATGTTAAGTATAAGCTTCCCTCTTGTTTGCATCCTCTTTAAAACCACATCGGTGCTCATACGCTCGGTCCATGATATCCTTAACATCCTTCTGTAGAACCAAATATGCAATGGAATTATCAGGGTTGTCCTTCACCTCTCTCTATCCCTTGCAGATCTCAACAAATTCCTTTCCTATGCTTCCTTCCCCAGCCACGTTCTGTCATCCAGATCCTTAAGTCCTCCAGATGTGTTGTGTGTTGCTTTCCCTTGTCTCTCTTGTCCTCTATTCGACCTGTGAGTATCAGATTATCCAGGCCCTCCTTTCTCATTATATGTCTCGAAAATCTCAGTTGCCACTTCCTGATGTTAAGTAAAAGCATCCCCCTTGTTTGAATCCTCTCCAAAACCTCATCGTTTCTCATACGGTCGGTCCATGATATTCTCAGCATCGCCGTTACCTCGAGTTTCTTCTTCATCTTTGAGGAGACCGTCCAACATTCGCTGCCCTAAAAGAAAGACAGATGTCATGTAGCAGCTCAGTAATCTTTTCTTTGTTACGAAAGAGATATTCCTGTCTCGTCATACTCTGACCAGCTTTTGGAATGCGTCCTTGGCCATCCCAATGCGTCTTCGGATCTCAGCGTCGCACTTACCATTATCTATCAAATGACTTCCCAGATATTTAAATTTCCGCATCTGCTTGATTTTAGTGCCCACGACCTGCAAATCGGATATTTGGGCTCGTCCTTTTACTGATGACTATGTATTCTGTCTTCTTGTAGTTTAATCTTAGTCCCTTCTTCTCGCTCTCGTTGTGCTTGTTTAAAAATCGATAATATAATTACCAAGTAATTTAACACTGGCGAAACTTCAAATCTGGAAATAGCGAACAGAAGCGAAATATTTCTCATGACCTCATAAATTTTACTCTTATTAAATTTCAGTTTTCTCCTCATTTTATGTCAAAATAATTTCGCATTGGCTCGCTATTTTATTTTCTTTCTTCTTGACTCAACGGCTAGTTTCTCTGAAGAAAATATTTTTATTAAAATAGAACCGCCATTTTCATAGAACCGCCATTTTCATAGAACCGCCATTTAGCCGGGCGCGCCTAACCGATTCGGCCACAAAGGAGCGTTCGGAAGCCAAGGTCGAATTTACTGATACGCCATGAGCAGATATGAATGTACGAGATTCATGGAAGATTGAAGTTTATAAGCAGTAAATTCGACCGTGCCTACCGAACGCTCCTTTGTGGCCGAATCGGTTAGGCACGCCTGACTAAATGGCAGTTCCGTATAGGATGCAGGTTCGAATCCTGTTAAAGGACGAATATTTTCTATGAAAATTTCTCGGACATTCAGGCCGGTAAATGTTATTTAATACTGTTTATTATAAACAGAGCATTTACTTAAATACTTGTATCTATAAAAAGAACGTTAAACATAAAAAATGTATTTAATATATATATATGTGTGTGTGTGTGTGTGTGTGTGTGTGTGTGTTGTGGTGATGCGAAGCTCTTGAGTAAAATTAATAGAGCACTATGTCTGCTTGGCGTTTGCTTACGAATGTAAAAACAATACGCTAGATTTGGCTAACTCATTCCGTCGAGTGAGGATGGCTCAGTGGTAGAAGCTCTGACTGACACCAACTCGGTTGGGTTTCGATGAGATATTCGGTTGTCTAGTTGCACTGAGGAGCTGTGATACAGCGAAACAGTACTGTCTGCGAATGACAAATACACAAACACACAAACACACACACACATATACATGACTGTAGACTGATGATAAACAGACGGGCAGATAGATATATTCAAATAGAGATATATGGAGATAGGCATGTAAATATAGAGAGATAAATAGGAACAGACTGATAGATAGATAAATAGATATGAATAGACCAAGATATGTATATATATATATATATATATATGTATATATATATATACATATACATATATATATATATATATATATATATATATATATATATATATAGAGAGAGAGAGAGAGAGACAGACAGATAGATAGATATACATGCAGACAGAAAGATAGACAGACGCGATAAAAAGGAAGAATGAGAAGCAGAAGTGATGGTGTAAAAATCTAATGAATAGTTAAAGAAAATAAAGAAAAAAACAAAAACAATATTAAGGTTACATAGTTAATGAGTAAGATAAAATAATTTTTTTAAATAAGATTAGCAACTATAAAAAAGAGGAAGCAGCTTTTCTACCGTAAATCAACCTTTAAAGTGTTATCTAAAGTCAGAAAATATTTTAATGTCTTTGAGACAATAATGATTTCAATGATACAAGTCCTAGTAATGAAACCGTAGAGGGGAGAAAAGTAGAGGCGTATTTAAATCTTTACTAATTATATTTGCGTGTAAGTGAATATAACTGGTATTCGAACTCTGATCTCTGGTTTCAATTTCAGAGCCGTTATCTATTACAGCACCTTCAAATCCAACCTTATATCACCTGGGATTTCCAAGCAATCGCTCATCTAGATACTGGACCGGCTTGACGTTGCTTAACTTCTTTGATCGTACAAGAATCGGTGCTTCAGCGAGATTTGGCCGTAAGCCAAATTAAGGGGTAAAAAATGAAAGAAAGAAAGGTGAATGAATAGAAAAAGAAAAGAAGGGGCGTTTTAAAAGTGGATGGATCGTAAAAGAGAAAAACAGGAAATCTAAAAGAGGCGACACATCCAAAAGAAGAAGAAATGTGAAAGAAAGTCAATAGAAAAATAAATAAATAAATATAATCTGTGTAACTAGATTTATCGATCGATGTCTTCCAAAAGAAAATCAGAAAGAAAACAAAGACCCTCAAAAGAAATCCAGAAAGAATTTAAGAAAAAAGATAAACATAAAAGTCCCCTAAAATTATGCTGAGGCAGAAAGAGGAAGAAAGAAGAAAAATTGACCATGTGAGATTAATGCTGCAATCATATTCTGTTCAATAGTCCGAACGGGTTCTCCTAACGGACATGCAATTGCTGGTTGTCCATTCGATGACTGGGCCGGACCCACGCGGCCCGATGTCCATTACCGCACGTAATCAAGAGAACTATTCTTTTCACTGGCCCATATTAAGCGCTATTAGAGGCCGTGTAGTTGCCTTCTAGACGTCGACCGTCTCAGACCCGACCGTTCTATTTCGAGGCGTACTGGCTCGGAAGAAGATAGGCGAATGCATTAGATAGTTGAGGTGTAATGGTGAAAAGGAAGGAAGGAAGACGATATAGGAAAGGAGCGAAAACTCACTGAATTATGCATTTTATTTCAATCGACCAGGTCTGACAAAAGGCTATGGCTGTTTTTTTTTTGTGAGGAGTGTGAGAGTTTATATGAGGAAGACGGTAAAGGAAAGGAATGATAACTGATAGAATTATGCGTTTTATTTCAATCGGCCACTTCTGGCAAAAAGATACGGTAAATTTTCAGAGCTAAATGGGAGGAATTATATAAAGAAGACGGTAAACGAAAGGCGAGACAACTAACAGAATTATGCATTCTATTTCAATCGGCCAGGTCTGTCAAAAAGATAAGGTCAATTTTTTGGGAAAGAGGGAAGGAATAAAAACATGAAAAACGAAAAAAGAGATATTTTTATTTCTATCAGTCAGGCTAGACAAAAGCATATGATCAATGATTTTTTTGGAAGTGGCGATTATATCATTGTCATTGCTGGAAAAGAAAACAGGTACTTGTAGACATAAAAATGTTTCCCACACAGTAAACAACTGTAAGAAGATATGGGTAAGAAGTGGAATGGACATACGAAGTACTAACAAGTGCACATGTTAGTACTTCGTATGTCAATTCCACGAATTCGTTCATTGCAAATTGACCACAGATTCTCAATTGGATTTAAATCAGGAGAGTTTCCGGGTCAGTCTAGTAGTTTGATTTTTTCACTGGAAAGGCTTGCAGCGTTACAATTTTCTCACTGTTGACGCGTGAGCTTTACATTTTCATATGCTACTTTGGAGTAACGTCTATCGCAAACAATGGCCGTAGGGCAACTAATCAACAGTCTAGACAATAGTGTCTGAGCGTGATGAAAATCTAATGTAATCACGAATGAGACAATATTTTTCAAGGTCAAAAAATTTCATCATACACACCAAACATGGATTCATATTGCTGCATAGCATTGCAAATAACCCAACCTGAGGAGAAAATAGAAATCGATTCCACCCTGTCATTCTAGTAGGTCTAAAACTGACTGTATGGCGAAATAAAGGGAGCTAAAGCGTTTGTTTCAATTAATCTTGGATTTTGTCGTTAGGGCCGAGAGTTGGGAGGTATAAAGTCTAGGCAGCGAACGGGTTCCATATACAATCGTTAGTCTTGGAGAAGGAAAACTATGAATTCAAACCATCCTTGTAGGTCATGCCTCTTTAGCACCTGAAAGGACGGACGGTGTGACCTCAAAATCCCCGGTGTAAAACCAACTGGTATGCCATTGCACAGTTCTGTCTTGAATGACGTCATGAAGCACAATTGTGAGATGGAGAGGAGAGGTGATCACAGCGGCAGCAAAATGAACTGACGGAATGATATTATTGATAGAGAATACAATACGTTTTGCGAACTTGTTTTTTTTTCATTACTGTATACCTACTTTTGCATCCATATTTTGGTTTTAAACACCCCCCACCAAAAAAAAGAAACAAATCATCCGCCCCCACCTCTCTATGTTCTTCCTCTTTCTATCTTTTTTTATCTCACTCACTGCCCCGTATTCCTTAGTGTATTGTCGGTATGGCTGAGGCGGTGGTGCATAAAGTCTGAACAACGTACTGGCTCCAAATACCATCGCCAGTTTAGAAGGAAAAAAAAATAAATTCAAACCATTTGCAGGCTTGTCAGTTTTGCAACTTTACCTTTTGAGCGGACGGACGAGGTAACCTCAAAATCCCCGGTGTAAAAGGAACTTTTATGTCACTGCACTGATCTACCTTGAATGTCATCATGAACCACAATTGTGAGCTGGAGAGGAGTGGTCATCACAGCGCCGGTGCAAAATATGCAGACTAAAAAAATATTAGGTTGGTGCAAAAATAATTTCGTTTTTTAATATATGTTACTATGTGAGAAAACGAAATTATTTTTGCACCAACCTAATAAATATATCGTCAGTTATCAGAACGAAAAGCAAAGTGTTTTATAGATGGAAACCTATATGTGTTTGTAGGATGTATACTAAATGGACAGTAATACAAAATGAACAACAATACATGGCATACGTTGTTAAAGATAAAGGCAACTAAGCAATTATATCAGAGTATAGGGTGTACCGTTAGTGGCAGTAACTTTGCAGCGAAGCGGTCGGCCCTGCTTTACCCAGGTGAACTGGGATGCGAAACTGTACTGGTCCTAAATCTACATACAGATCTCACACATGACTCCAAGAACCACGTGGACACTTCGACAGCTACACCACGGTAATCGGCATTGACCTGCCGGCTATCTGCGTGGGGATTGCCGAAAGTGTTTCCCGACATCATCCCAACCCACCTGTGCGAGCGGCCCACAATCAATCGCCAGTCTGGGCGTAGGAGATGCGCCACAAAGGACAAAGGTTTTTACCATTGGTCGGAGGAACTTCTGGGTGGATGAATGGGATAACCTGAACATATCCTGTGCAAAAGGAACCGGCAAGCCATTGTTCTATTTGCTTTGAATGTCGTCATGAACAAAAATTGTGAGATGGGGGTGATCACAGCGGCAGCAAAATGCGCTGACTGAATAAATATATCATCAGTTGACAGAACAAAAACCAAAATGGTTTAATGCTGGAAATGTATATGTGTTTGTAAGATGTATACTAGCATCAGAAATAAAAGTGAGGAATATGAGACAAAGTGGGAAATATTTATAAAATACATGTTTTGTAAGACAAAACTTCTGGTCTCATTGGCTTCTTCAGTTTGACTAAAAGAAAGACAAAACTGTGTGTAAGGAAATATATTGGGATGTCTGAGAATAAATAAAATTAATTACCCTAGTTTATCATTTCCTGACTTGAGACTTGAAGATGATCTGTCAACCTGTGTGCTTGTTTGTTTCATCTTTATCCGTATTAGAACCGTTTGGTATTGTAGGATTCAATTATTTATTTGTATGATAAATACAAAATGCGGCACAAGGCCTAAAAGGGGGATGGGGAAGGACGGTCTTCATCTGTCTTAATTCTAAACTTAGCTAGTCGCAGACACTGACCCAATCAAGCCAACAATATTCCAATCACCAAAACAGCACGTTCACTCCTACCTTTCTTACTACGTCCACCATAATACCTCAAATTCTCGATGATGTCCTAACTAGACCCCTGATGTACAATTATTGTTCGTGGGTGGGGAGGGTCAAAATTAACAACTTTTAAAAATGATCCCCAAATGAATATTTACAATGTGCTTTAAATATTTACATTAAACTAAACAAAACTGTGTTCGTAATAAAAACCCCCACAAACCATGAATGTGGCAGAAACATCAGTTCACCGGACGAAATCAATGCGGGACTATGAAGAATTGAAAAAAGCTTTCATACCTCCAAGCATTCACGCAGGCACACACACATTCATACACAACAACAAATACGAAAAATCACACTCACGAAACGAAAGGCGTCCCGCATCCACCAGAGAACTGACATCACTGACCACCTAACGAGGGAGGGGATGGGGAATTAAACAAAAGAAAAAAAAGGGGGACAGAAATAAAAGGGACCAATGAGCAGGCACACCCTAGCTAAGTTAACCAAAAAACGAAAACTAAAGGATCAATTTCAAAAACTAAACTAACCTAATATCTGGATGGGTTGCCTATGTTCAACCCTGTTAGGACAAAATTCTGTACCTAACCGACATCCAAATGCCACTCTAGGTCAGCCCCTTTCACTCTACACATTCGCGCAAGATTCACCCACCTTTTGCCAAATTCCGATGAGGTGAGGCGCCGCCTTTCCGTCCTAATCTTGACTTTAAGCTGTATTGTAGGATTCAAGGGTATTTTTATTATTTTAGAACGCTCAAATATTAGCAACGACAGCAGGTCTAGATAACAAGAAGTCAAATAATAACAAATGAAAGAAAAGAAGAAATAAAGAAAAAGAAAGAAAAGATTAAGGATTGAATGTAGAGCGAAAATTTAAAAAAATAGAAAACGGGCAAAATATCACGACACACTTTACGTAATCACATACGCGCAGACCGGCACACGCAGAAGCATACGCGAACACGCACACACTATGCAAAAAAAAAAAAAAAAAATTGCACCAATGATAAGTAAAAAAAAAAGAATAATTGAGAAGTATAAACAGCCAATTGTTGATAATCTCTGAGGAGTGGATAGTGTAATGCCCTGACTGTCCGTCTACGAATCTCTGGAGTCGGGATGCTGAACGTAATATCAATCAGTTAAGTAACAAGGCTATTATTTATACAGGCTGACTGAAAAATAACTCATTATTTTATGTGTGATTGGCCAACCAAGAATCCTGACTTTACACCTTGTGACTTTGTTCTTTGGGGGTTGGTTAAAGGGGTAAATCTACTATACCAAGTGAAGATTTTGGAAGAACTTGGAGGGCGAATAGAAGAAGTTACGGGTTTCGTACCACAAAGGTTTCTGGCGAAATCAGTTTACGTGATTCCTGGGCAGCTCGAGAAGCAGGTAACGAATTCTGATATCCATATTGGATTCTAAATAAAACTAATGCTAAATGCTTTCCTTTTATATACATTTCTTGTACAAATTATTGTTAATAAATAAATTTAAAGTATTTTAAAACGGGTATTTACTTTTCAATCACCCTGTGTGTGTGTTCATATATATATATATATATATATATATATATATATATATATATATATTCAATCATCTTTGGTTAAATAACTTAGACGTATTATGTTTATTTTAATTTTTATTCTTTCAAAATTCCAAAACGTCTCATAAACAATAATATATCCCCCAATGATCCCAGGAAAAATAATATTAATTATGTACTATACTAAATTTAATACAATCAACTTAAGCTTTTATAACAACTTCTCCGTCAAGTGACGTTTTACAAAAGACCATCATCGGATATCAATTTAAATGTCCTTTGGTAGATTGCATCTCTGAGGAAATTTTTAACAATATGTATGTAGATTTTACTACAACGACCATGACGAGAATGTTTACGTTTTACTTAAACGATCATAGCTCAATTTCCGAATATTTAAAGGAACATTCATGTCCACATTCGGAGTTTAGACAGATATTTATCGAAAATATACCAGTACTTCTCCAAGATAATAAAAAGCAAAAACTAAAAATTCTAGATCTTTATATAAGAGAATTGCGACCAAAA
Source organism: Acanthosepion lycidas (assembly GCA_963932145.1). Classification (NCBI taxonomy): domain Eukaryota; kingdom Metazoa; phylum Mollusca; class Cephalopoda; order Sepiida; family Sepiidae; genus Acanthosepion; species Acanthosepion lycidas. Next base: position 73,121,764 of record OZ010601.1, read on the forward strand.
ACAAAGTCACCTACAAATATAGCAACAGAATTGTAAATGTTTATAGAAGCAAAGACTTTAAAAATTCTAAATTAGAATTGTTAAAAACTACAATTTAAAAATCTTTTAATGATAAAAACATAAGCCACCCCCTAGAATCTCACATAACTTACCTCCTTTAACGGGTAAATTTATTTGTATATTTGTATACATATCCACAGACACTCTGAAGATGATCGCAGAAGAAATTGAAAGTACTTGGGAAAAAAATATTTGAAAGAAAATTTTAGAATTTTTCTTAAACAATTTTCTGCAGCTACCAAGAAATCAAATGCATAATAATTATAAACAGGATGAAACGAAACTCAAAAACAGAATAGGTAGAAATTTTACACCTATTAATGATAATAAAAATGTTAAGCTCATCATATATTATAAAAATTTTAAACAATTCACCTTATAGTCCCCAATAATGCCACAGCCTCACAACTAAATCCTCTAAAATAAAAATATAAATAAAAAATAACAATGTAGTGTATCAATTTACATGCGTGTTTAGAGATGCTATCTCTAATACTAATAATAAACCAAACACATACATTGGGTTTAACAACAACCACATTTTCCCGTAAAGTCACCTGTCATCTTTCTGATCTCCGTTCCAAACAGCATTTCTTATAAGAACATATCATATATATATAATATTAGAAGTAGATAATAACACTATAATATAATACTAACACACACACACACAGTAAAAAAGAACCTTCAGATATTTGAGGCCATCTACATTAAAACAAAGCAACCCACGCACAAACCAATAATAACATATTAAAATGCATTACAGAGTAGTAACTGAGGAAAATTATACTGAGAGGTGCCGACCCTGGCGAACAGCTGCTCGAGGCCGCGCCCTCTCATTGCATAAGAGAGAGGAATCGGTGCACGCACCGAAGCCAGCGCAACCAATGGTTACAGAGCTTCGGGAAATTTTGTTCTTAGCCCGGGTGTACGTGCTCGGCTTCCCCACATTAAACCGACCTTCTTTCACAGCCTGACCTCGTGGGTCGGG